>OZ004600.1:3092515-3537150 GCA_963924605.1 Malthinus seriepunctatus
AATCTGTAATACAAAGAGTTCTTCTTTACTTGTGTGAAATGAGATGACAGAGGCAGAGGAGATTGCTATATGAGATTAAATAACGGATGAGTATGACAGCTGATATTAAAAGAGAGAGCTATAGAGGGAGAGACAGATATAAAGATAGAAAAATAGAGGAAGTTAGAGATAGATAAAGAGATGGATAAAATGAGATAAAAACATAGTAAAACAGAGGGAGTTACAGATAGATAACATGTGATAAAAACATAGTAAAATAGAGGGAGTTAGAGATAGATTCAGAGATAAGGAGATAGATAAAGAGACTGATGAAATGAGAGAAAAACATTTTAAAATAGAGGGAGTTAGAGATAGATTCAGAGATAAGGAGATAGATAAAGAGACTGATGAAATGAGCTAAAAACATAGTAAAATAGAGAGAGTTATAGATAGATACAGAGATAAGGAAATAGATAAAGAGACTGATGAAATGAGATAAAAACATAGTAAAACAGAGGGAGTTTAGATATAGATACAGAGATAAGGAGATAGATAAAGAGACTGATGAAATGAGCTAAAAGCATAGTAAAATAGAGACAGTTATAGATAGAGACAGAGATAAGGAAATAGATAAAGAGACTGATGAAATGAGATAAAAACAGTAAAATAGAGGGAGCTTAGATATAAATACAGAGATAAGGAGATAGATAAAGAGACTGGTGAAATGAGCTAAAAACATAGTAAAATAGAGAGAGTTATAGATAGATACAGAGACAGAGATAAGGAAATATATAAAGAGACTGATGAAATGAGAGAAAAACATAGTAAAATAGAGGGAGTTTAGATATAGATACTGAGATAAGGAGATAGATAAAGAGACTGATGAAATGAGCTAAAACATGGTAAAATAGAGAGAGTTAAGGTCTATTCCCACACAACCGTGATTGATCCGTCATGTCACGTCTCCGGTCAGTCAGATTTTTTTGTGATTTTATTTTGACGGACAGCACGATTCACACACATCAGTCATGGATCCGTCATTTACCTTTAGTTATAAAAGGATTTATAAAAATAACGTTGTCGACGTTATTTTATTTGACTGGCCGGAGACGTGACGGCGTCAAAAACAAAATCGCCGGACCATGACTGATGAGTGTGAATGGATTCATTTAAAAGCACGCTTACGATTTTTTTATATCATTTTCGACTGACCGGAGACGTGACGTGACGGATCAATCACGGTTGTGTGTGAATACAACTTTATAGATAGATACAGAGACAGAGATAAGGAAATAGATAAAGAGACTGATGAAATGAGATAAAAACAGTAAAATAGAGGGAGTTTAGAGATAGATACAGAGATAAGGAGATAGATAAAGAGACTGTTGAAATGAGCAAAAAAAATAGTAAAATAGTGAGAGTTATAGATAGATACAGAGACAGAGATAAGGAAATAGATAAAGAGACAGATGAAATGAGATAAAAACATAGTAAAATAGAGGGAGTTTAGATATAGATACAGAGATAAGGAGATAGATACAGAAACTGATAAAATGTGATAAAAACATAGTGAAATAGAGAGAGTTTAGAGATAGATACAGAGATAATGAGATAGATACAGATAGATACAGAGATAAGGAGATAGATAAAGAGACTGATGAAATAAGAGAAAAACATAGTAAAATAGAGGGAGTTAGAGATTGATACAGAGATACAGAGAGAGAGATAAAGAGACAGAAACAGAGATAAAGAGACAGAAAGAGAGATAAAGAGAGAGAAACAGAGATAAAGAGACAGACACGGAGATAGAGAGATTGAGAAATAAAAGTCCCCTGGACTTTTTCCCTGGGGCTTTTTTCTCTCTCTTCTTCCCATTCTATGTCTTTCTCTTTATCTCTGTTTCTGTCTCTTTATCTCTGTTTCTGTCTCTTTATCTCTCTCTCTCTCTGTATCTCAATCTCTAACTCTCTCTATTTTACTATGTTTTTCTCTTATTTCATCAGTCTCTTTATCTATCTCCTTATCTCTGTATCTATCTCATTATCTCTGTATCTATCTCCAAACTCCCTCTATTTCACTATGTTTTTATCACATTTTATCAGTTTCTGTATCTATCTCCTTATCTCTGTATCTATCTCTAAACTCCCTCTATTTTACTATGTTTTTATCTCATTTATTAGTATCTATCTCCTTATCTCTGTATCTATCTATAACTCTCTCAATTTTACTATGTTTTTAGCTCATTTCAGCAGTCTCTTTATCTATCTCCTCATCTCTGTATCTATATTTAAACTCCCTATATTTTACTGTTTTTATCTCATTTAATCAGTCTCTTTATCTATTTCCTTATCTCTGTCTCTATCTATAACTCTCTCTATTTTACTATGCTTTTAGCTCATTTCACCAGTCTCTTTATCTATCTCCTTATCTCTGAATCTATCTCTAACTCCCTCTATTTTACTATGTTTTTATCTCATTTATTAGTATCTATCTCCTTATCTCTGTATCTATCTATAACTCTCTCTATTTTACTATGTTTTTAGCTCATTTCATCAGTCTCTTTATCTATCTCCTTATCTCTGAATCTATCTCTAACTCCCTCTATTTTAAAATGTTTTTCTCTCATTTCATCAGTCTCTTTATCTATCTCCTTATCTCTGAATCTATCTCTAACTCCCTCTATTTTACTATGTTTTTATCACATGTTATCTATCTGTAACTCCCTCTGTTTTACTATGTTTTTATCTCATTTTATCCATCTCTTTATCTATCTCTAACTTCCTCTATTTTTCTATCTTTATATCTGTCTCTCCCTCTATAGCTCTCTCTTTTAATATCAGCTGTCATACTCATCCGTTATTTAATCTCATATAGCAATCTCCTCTGCCTCTGTCATCTCATTTCACACAAGTAAAGAAGAACTCTTTGTATTACAGATTTAGCCAGCTGGAATTTATTGTCTTATGTATTAAGACTTTACTTTTTGCTTTTAAAATCCAAATTTAATTGAAAATTAATAAGAGTATGGAGAGAAGAGTCTTAAGGACTCCAAGAGTACTGTTTTCTTGGGAAAAAATGTCAAGATTTACATCAGTTTACTTACTATTTATTGAAATGAAAAATACACAAAAGTATATTATAAAACGTATATTTAATATAATTATGTACACAAGAAAATAATAATAATATACTAGTAATTAAGTAATTAATTATACAAATTTAAAACTAATTATTTGTAAACAATTTATTATTGATTGACGGGCCAACGCTTAGTAAATCACCCAAGCGAGATTCAAGAGACATAAAAGTCCCTTTAACGATTCAGTCTTGTGTCCTAATCGATGTATGCAGCAGAAATTAAAAAATGTAAAAATAGCTATACCATTAAAAAAAAGATTAAAGGTTGCAGCCCAGGGCATGGGCTGCAACAAGTCCACCCCTCGTTAGATTTGGAAAGAAATAACTGTAACAAATAAAGCTTGAGGAGTCATCGCTTGAGGAGTTGGGCTCATCAAGCGGTGGCCCACAAGACATAATACATAATTAAAACAATAAATAATTACAAAATATTAATTAATATTGAAACTGGTAATGGCTGCTTATCGGGTAGCTGCTAGGTAGGTGGCGTCGCTTCAACCCTGCACCTTGTCCGAGAGAGTACGAGGGGTGGCAGCCCCGTCCACCACTGGGGGTTGTCCTCGAAATTGTCGGTTGTTGCTCCTCCTCCTTAGTCTCTAATGCGCATGCGCGTGGACTCCGTGTAGGAGTGCGCATGTGCGTTGACGCCGGGCGGGGAGGGGTAGGGGGGAGGGGACCGCCGACCCCCCTCCCACCTACCCCTCCCCGCCCGGCGCCAACGCACACCCACATTCCAACATGGAGTCCACGCCCATCGCCACATCAAAGACTACGAAAGAGGAACAACCTCCGACCAATTCGAGGACAACTCGCAGTGGTCTTAGAGGTTGCTTCCCCTCGCGCTCTCTTTAACGTGGAGAAGAGCTGTTGGAAGCAACTTACCTAGCTGCTACGTCTTCGCTAGCGATGACCAGTAAATAGGGGTAGCTACCCTCCTAAGCAAGCAATGAATTTAAATTGAAAAAAATTAATTAAAAATAAACTAATTGAGAGGTGTAGCTACCCTTCTACTACTATACTTAAATACAACCCAAAATAAATTAAAAATAAATTAATCCTCATGTTGGGTCCAAAACCAGAAGACACTGTCGGCTTGATAAAAATAAGCATCTTTCCGAATCAAAGGTGGAATGTAATCTGAAACTAATTGAGATGTTAGTCTCATGTACCCATTTTGGACACAAGCTGAATCGTTAAAAGGACTTTTGCTTCTTAAAGTTTCGTAGTTATCGCTCAATCATTACTTCCAATTAATTAAAAATAACTTCAACTTGGTCCATTAAGTTTCCTAAAAATCCTTTTGATGTGGACTAAAGGGCACTCTCACTGTCGACGGTTGAATGGAAACTAAAATAAGATGTGTTTTAGTATGTATTTTAGGCATGTTTCGATTAAGTAATTAATTTTTAATTTGCAATAAACATTAAATAAAAATGCATGCAGGATTCAGCATAACAAAAAGCAAACAAACTTCTAGAGTAGGTTCTATATTTAAAATTAATTAAAATAACTTACTTAAATTTTAGTAATTTTCGTCCAATGATTATTTCCAATTAATTAACTTTTAATAACCAATAATTAAACATAATTGGACCCAAAATATCTCGAAAGCGCTGTCAGTAAATAAACTTAGATAAAGTAACTTCAACTTGGTCCATTAAGTTTTCTTGTAATCCTCTCGATGTTAGGCAAAATAAAGCACTGTTAGTCACAAGACCATCTTTCAAAGTCGAAGATTTGAACGGAAACTGAAATATGAAACGTTTTAGTATGTAATAGGCATGTGTCGATACAGGAGTCAACCAATGATTATTTTTAATTAAGTAATTAATTTTTAATTGGCAAAATTAACTAATTAAAAATACAAGGTGTAAGCAAAGTGCTTCAATAAAGTTCTAGGAGGGCGAGTTCTCTACTTAAAATTAGGTACTTACTTTAATTTTAGTAGTTATCGCCCAATGATTATTTCCAATTAATTAACCAATAATTACAAATATTTTGATTCAAAATATCTCGAAAGCGCCGTGAGAAAATAAACTTAGGTAAAATAACTTTAACTTGTTCCATTAGGTTTTCTAAAAATCCTTTTGATGTGGACCCAAAGACGATAGAACGGAAACTGAAATAAGATATGTTTTAGTATATGATTCGATTAAGTAATTAATTTTTATTTTTCAATATAAATTAATTAAAAATACATGCAGCATGCAGCATAGCAAAAAGCAAACAACTTCTAGGGTGTCTTCTCTATTTAAAATTAATTAAAATTACTTACTTAAATTTTAGTAATTTTCGCCAAATGATTATTTCGAATTAATTAACTTTTAGTAACTAATAATTCAACATATTTTGATCCAAAATAGCTCTCAAAATAGTAAATAAACTAAGGTAAAATAACTTCAACTTGGTCCATTAAGTTTTCTTGTAATCCTCTCGTTGTTCGGCAAAATGAAGAACTGTTAGTTACAAGACCATCTTTCAAAGTCGAAGATTTGAACGGAGACTGAAATAAGAAACATTTTAGTATGTATTAGGCATAGTCAACCAATGATTATTTTCAATTAAGTAATGAATTTTTAATTTGCAAAATAAATTAAATAAACATATGATTTTTTCACCAAGTTTCACTTTAAATATTTACAAGAAACCAGAAGAAGGAAAGCATTTTCGGGAATATTTATTGCTATTTAGTAAATTAATTTAATTAGTTAAGGGAAGTTATCTAAAAATTTTTAGAAGAAATAAAGTATCGGAGTAAGTAGGTACTATGGATTTAAATAATAATTTAAATTAGTTAAATGTTTAATTGTTATGTGAGATATTTTACATAGAAAAAAGTTTATTAACTAATAAGCCTACTAAATGTATTTGCAAAATAGCTCTTTCTCTTATACTTTAGATATTCTTAAAAAGACGAAAAGTACTTACATTAATCGTTGTTAATTTTCTTGTAATCCTAGGTCCATTGATCATTGGAATTATTCTCGTATAGAGAGCACTTAACGAACGATCTTTCTAGTTCAAAGGTTGAATGAAATCTGAAACAAATTACGAAATGTTTACTATGATATACACAAAGTGAATCATCACAAATTCAATGTTCTTATCTATTTTTAATTTTTTTTACTTTTACGAAATTTATTCTTATGCTTATCGCCACATTATACAGGACGTTGAAGAGAATAGCATTTCAAACATCAGATTACTATGTGTTTACATGATAATTTAAATTAGTTTAATGCTAATTGTAAGAGATATTTTACCTAAAACCTATTTTCAAATTAGGGCAAAACTCAACTTAATTAATCAACTCAAAAATATTACTTGCCAAAAGTTTCTTACAAATACACCCTTAAAATTAATTAAATAAAGCTATTGGTTAATTTGAACATTAATAATTAATTGTATTTTTTGCTAATTTAATGAAAGTAATCCTAGTCTTTTTCTTATTTTAGAGAGTTAATGAATGACCGACTCAATTACCGGGTAATTGCATTAATTACCTACATACGAATTACTGATTATTTTAACTCGATCCTTACGTTTATGTAAATTAATGGCTACGTATTTAAAGCACAACCTAATTAAAAATATTTTTAATTTTTATAGCAATTCAAAACAGTGAATTAAAACGTTTTATATTTATTTAATAATTAGTTAGCTAGACAAAAGTTATAAATATCATAAATCTTACTTACAAAATTTTTTCACTCGTTTTATTGGGAATGCAACTGGCAGCTTTCTTTCCACAATTCCAACTCTGGAATTGTTGTCCGTGTCTCTGTTCATTTTCTGTTAATCCCTAGGTTCTGTTGTTAAACGCACTGGCACTTCAGGAACGATCCTTTCGACTCAGAAGTTCAAACGAAACTAAAACAAATTGCGAAATTTTACTATAAATGACACAGAGTGAATCATCAAATACTTTATCAATTGTTGTGCCTAAATTGTAAATTTAAACTTCAGATTTACACAACAATTATTATGTAACGAAATATGTATTTTTATACTTATAAAAGTTAATTATTTATTGTTACTAAAAACTTGGCAGGATAAAAAATAATGTTCTAATTTAAAATTAGTTATTTTATTAAATCCTTAAATATTAATTTTTTTAATTTTGTTTATAAATAATCCTCAGAAATAAATTAAATAATGCAAATGTAATTTAAATTTCCGCCTAACACATAGGCCATCCTTTGCTTTGATACTCGCATATTATTGGTCGATATTTCTTTAGTGGTAGGGAATTGGTAGGAGATTGTTAATATAAGTCCGAGTTTCGTCATAAGTTGATTCTTATCAGTAACACAGATCAGCAAATTTTAGAAAAATAAGGGTTACTCTTGTTGAAAATCAACTTTCGATTTTCGAATTTTTTGTAATTGGAAGTTGTTCCTTACATTAAAAAAGTATTTCTGCAAAGTATTAATTAATTTACTTCAATATTAAGGCTAAAAATTTAAGTATTGTGATCAATAATAATTATCATTAATTAATAGAATATTTTTTAGAAAAATATTATGTTTTGAAATTATTTTAATATAAAATAATTTTCTATTTTAAATTTTAGTATTTAATTAATTAAGTTTGATGTGTATATAATATTTAATTTGCATTTGAAAATTTGTGTATAAATACTTGTAATTGGATGGTGTTTTGCGACAATGATCCAACCCACAATTTTTTTTTTACTTTTTTAGCAAAAACTGTTGTAACCAACATTTGGTCATCTAGTAGAACACGATGTTTTTAAAACGCCAATTACTAAAGTATTTTAAACTGTTTTATTAATTTGTGAAAAACTACATACCTGTGGCTTAACTTAATTGTTGCAAAACACCATCCAATTATTTAATAACTAATTATAATAAAGGTATAAAATTAGTTATGTAATTGTTGTACTTTAATCGAGGGGTCATCCACTCTCTGCAGTCAATGTACAAAAGTTTCAGCCGTTTGTATACAAATTCAGAACAGTGGCTGACCCATTGGTTTATCGAATGATGTCACTCGAGCAATTAAGTTCGCTCTCATTGCGAACAAAAAACTGTTAAACCTTGTGCTTTTGCTGTTTTTAAAATGTATTTTATGTCTTTTTCTTTAAATGTATTTTTATTTGAAATGAAATTTCAACCAACCAAATTTGGCTTTAACTTTCTCCAAAAAAAATCCCATAATTAATTTAAATAGCCTTAAAAAAGGGAAAAATCTCTAGTATTATTTTAAATAAAATTAGCTCGAATTAACAGTAACTAAATATATCATTTTTTTAAATTGAACTTTCAACTGTTATAATTGTTTATTTTTTTTTCACAGCAGACTTTTCAATTCGTCTAGTAGTTTTTCACTCTACTCCCTTTTACATCTAAATGGTTTCTATTTTCTAGCTGAAATTAATACATTTATTCTATTCACTAAAATGTATAATTAAATTATACATATTGCTTTCGTAAGGATGTAAAACCTCTTTTCTTCAAAATACAATGCAGACGATTCTTGTAAAATGTTGTTTTGATAGACAAAATTCTGCCTTTATTCTAACTTCATCTTCGAAACATTTTATCGATTATTAGACAGTCTTTCCGATACGTGATATAAATTCATACATCTGGTTTGATGATGAGAAATGGTTACCTGAGCATCGGGAAGCAGTTCTCGATATAATATAGGTTAGAATTCTTCTTTTTCTCGATAAGCTTATCCAGTTTTAATTTAAATTACATTTCATATAATTACAAGTAACATGTAAGATCACTTAAAAGCTTCTCAAAACTTTATTAAACAAAAGTCAATTTGAGGTTATGTTCGTTATGTTTATATTTTTGCTGACGAGATAAAATGTTAATTTCTAATTTGAAATATCCCCAACATCCCACCATTTACTTATAACAAACTCCTGCTGCTCTTCTGTGCTCCTGTCACTTCAACTCGTTCGTCGGCTACGTTTTATCAATTTTTAGCGCATTTTTATCAAAATTATCTGATTTCGACTTTCAACTTTTAAACCGCTGGAGCTACAGCGTCCAAAATCGACACCGGGCTAGTCGAGGGGTCATATATACTCGTCGTTTTTTCAAAATTTAAATAACTACCCCTAGAGCAAAGCGACACCCTTTCAAAGTTTCAAAGGGTGAACAGCTTAATTCTTTACAGTAGACTATAGAAAATAATAAAATTTTGTACGAAGACAGAAGAATAATAGTCCAAATATTCTTTAATTTAAAATGAAATTTTAAAAAACCCACCCTTAGTTTAAGTAGAGCTGAGAAAGTCATGAAAATGAAACAGCTTATACTATATAAGAGTATAAGACATTATGTTGTACATTGTTTTAAGAAATCTCTTAGTTTGGCTCAAGTATATCTATACTATCGGCATGGATAAACTACCCTCTTAAGATGATACTACATTTAAGTACTGAACTAGCAACCGACTATAATAAGTAACAATTTTCGTGTCCACAGGTTGAAATCCCATAAATATATCAGTGTTTTTTCTATTTTTATAGTTTAATTAATTAAGGCTCTTTTGATGACTGTATGTGCATAGCTAGTTTAAGGGGTGTTGATTTCTCATAATATGTTTCCGCCGTTTTTGTTAAAGTTTTTCATTAAAAACTTGGTAGAAACATTTACAATAATATTATACGTACAACTTGCAATCCAAAAAAATTTTAAAAATCAAAGTTTTCATCAAGAGTAGGTAACCCTTAAATTTGCTCTAGGACTCCGATTGAAACCGCCGATAACGATTTAAACTTATTATCGGTTTTTTATTAACTATTTGACAACTTAAAGTGAAAACTTAAGTAACGGTACGTTGATTTTATTAACAATGAATTGTTTGAGGTCTTTTCCCGACTAGGTATGTCCATACAGAATTTCAAAATATTTCTTTTTAAGTTCAAATAAAATTCCACCAGATAATTTTGAAAAAACTTTTCTTCAGTGGGGTAGTTTACCCATACCTGTGTCTGTGTAGTATATTTGTACATGATGTACCAAGCTGCAAGAGATTTATTTAAACAATTTACTTACAAGATACCTCTCTATACAACATCTTGTAAGCTGTTTCACTTACATGACTTTTTTAGCGCTACCTTAAATTGCTTAAATAAAGGTGTGCTTTTTAAAATTTCTTGGGCTAGCATTCTTCTATCTTAGTACAAAATTTTATTAGTTTCTATAGTCTACTTTAAATAATTAAGCTGTTCACCCTTTGAAACTTTGAAAGGGTGTAGCTTTGCTTCAGGGGTAGTTATTTAAATTTTGAAAAAACGACGAGAATATATGACCCTTCGGCTAGCCCGGTGTCGATTTTGAACGCTGTAGCTCCTGTGGTTCAAAAGTTAAAAGTCCAAATCAGATAATTTTGATAAAAATGTGCTTAAAATTGATAAGACGCGGTCGACGAACAAGTTGAAGTGACAGGAGCACAGAAGAGTATAGGAGTTTAGTATAGGAGCATATTGCACCCTTGTAGGAACATATAAATTAAACTGGGAAAATAAATTATTTCCCAGAGCGTTAGAAAGACTTGATGAAGGCAGAATCAAATTCTCATGTTACAACAATCGTCTGCATTGCATTTTAGAGAAACAATTTGCAAAAGTTATAATACAAATAAAACGCAAAAGATCAATTTCTACTATTTTTTATTTATAAAGGAATTTAAATTAATTATTTTATTGTAATTGAGTTATCATTAAAATTATAATCACAATTATTACTAAGCATTTTCAATCAACTTAATTTACAAAATAATTACTGATCACAATATTTGAATTTTTACTCTTAATATTGAAGTAAATTAATTAATACTTTGCAGAAATACTTATTTTAATGTAAGGAACAACTTCCAATTAAAAAAAATTCCAAAATCAAAAGTTGATTTTCACAAGAGTAACCCTTATTTTTCTAAAATTTGCTGATCTGTGTTACTGATAAGAATCTGAACTTATGGCGAAAATCGGACTTATATTAACTTTCTCCTACTCACTCCCTACCACTAAAGAAATATCAACCAATAATATGAGAGTATTAAAACAACAGGTTGCCTATACGATGGGCGCAAATTACTTTTCACGACAAGAATTTATTCATTAAAAAATTGGTTCAATTTATAATTCTATCTAGTAAATAAGGGTTTCAAGTTTATATTAAATGTTAAACAAGAACTACCTACATATTCACCAATGGATATTCTTAAGTTGCTTGAATGATGTCGATTAAAAATTTCAGTATGTCCAACAAATCGAATAAAAATAATTATCCTCAAATTTTGGTTAGTGGTTGTTTTGCTGCCCTTATGTTCAGCAACCACTTAACGCAAACAGTTACAAAGGGAAATAAATTAATAAGGATAATTATTTTTAAGAGGTCTGATGGAGTTTGTAAATGAAATATTTACATTTAACAATTATAAATTGAACTTATTTTTTAATAATGAGAAAATTAATTAATAATTAAAACATTATCTGTACCTTATTAATATTTCTGTTATTCCTTGCTTCGCTAATTATATATATATTACGATAAAATAATACACGATTCACTAAGATCTTGGGACTAGATGTTATTAGTTCAACTAACATAATACAAACTAAAGCTCAAACAACAAATAATTATGTAACAATGACTATTGATGTTTCATATTGCATGTTGAACATTTTTATTTATTTTAAAGGAAACATGTCTTAGTCATTGACTAATAAATTTAACAGTAACATTTACATAGTTTCTTAAACTTGGCAAAATTTTCCACTTAAAATAAGAAGTACTCATTGTATCATTGAGAGACTGCTCATTGTTAAACCTATTGTTTATCATCAGTCAACAGTTAAAACAAACAAACACACTGTTGCTAGCAATCATCAACATAACAAGAAGCTGATATTTACAATCTTCATCAGTTTGAGTTTTACGTATAACATTATATAAACCATATTAGAAACAAGCCCACAATATACTAAAAGTATCTAATTACAAATAATAGTGTAATAATTAATAAAATTACATTTACAATTAGTTGAAAAATTGTTCTGTATAAAATGTAAATTTTAGTTCTGAGTATTAAAATAATTTAATCAAGATCTAGCTAGGAACACTCGTGAAGATCTAAATTCTAAACAATGGTCTTTCATCAAAAGAATTTGAAAATCACAAGTTGATGTTATCACTAATCTTATAAAAAATAAGAAGAGATAGTGGAAGTACCTACTTGTGATTATCGAATTAGTCCTCACATATTGGTATTTTTAACCTAGCTCATTGATCAAGAATAAGGAATAATCTTAAAACTGACTGGAAAATATTTTGTTATTGGGAAACTCTATTCCTTATTCTTGAGCGTTGAGCTTGGTCTATGAACAAGACTTTACTAAAAAATCTAAATTTACGCTTTTACATGTGACCCATATTTTATCACTTTGCAATTAAAAAAAATACATCGTGCATGCATCTTAACAAGAATTCAATTTCATAAGTGATAGTGCACCGTCTTGATCAATTCACTAGTCATATGACGTTGAGATGTTGGTTATGCTTCCTGCTGTTGTTTTATATAACCATAGGCATTGAAACAAAAAGACAATGGTCTGTTGTACCTACAAATTGTAAACATTATAAAATTATAATACAATTTTGTAAAACTGTTTTACCAGTTGTACTTACCAAGAGGGAAATTAACATCTAAATAGCGATATTCTTTCATAACTTCACATAGATGGAGTAAAATTGCATTTGGTCTAATTACCAAGACTTATTTCTACTTGTAGTTACAGCAATGAAGTTGTCTTTAGAATGACTCATTAAGTGGTTAACATTAACTTTCCAAATTGGTACGAAGAGATTTTACCAAGTTTTCTTGTAGCGCTGTCATTTAAGGAAATGACAATTTAAGGAAACATTTAGTTTCCTTTCTATAGATTAGAACAGAAGAAAATAAACCCATTTTATATCTAAGCTTCCAATTCCAACTAAAAGACATTTTATGTTTACATGTAACTCAAAATTGCTCCAGTTTACCACAACAATGAATTCCATTATAAAAACACCCAAGTTTTCACTGAAAGTTGTATTCTATTAAATATCAAAAATATGCAGCAGCACAATAGTTACCATTATAAAACGAATTAAAGAATATTTTAAACGATGTTACGTTAAATAGTAATTAACCATAAGATGTGGGATGTGGGCTTTCCAGATTCAGTTTTGTTTGCATTGTACAATTTATTTTCGAACAAATCATTCTAATGCGTAATACCAAGTTTGCATTTAACATTGTTGGAGTTTTCCTGTTCTTCGAATCGCTAATCACAAACTTTCAATTCAAGCTAATAATGATTAATCCTGAAAAACAATACAACAATCCGTATTCGTTAATTACGAACTCAATTAATTTACGCAGGTAAAAAACTAGCTGTCAAATGTCACAATTATTATTAACACTTGAACTACCAGGACCAGCAATGTACATTTGACCTACTGCTACTAGTAGAACTACTAATTACATTAATCATTCAAAAATTGTTTGAAATTACATTAGTTTATTACATGGATATTACATCGATTAGAAACAATCATCAGAACTCTAATGAACAGCATAAAACTTTCTAAAAGCAAATTTTGCTGAATACAATACAATTTATTATTATATTGATTTACTAACTAGTATTTTTGCTAGATATGGAACATAGTTAGAAAAAGTGAATAAATTAAAAATAAGAAAGTAATTGTTAATCTTCAATCCACTCGAACGGTTCCGGCATTTCTGGTTCTTTTTCATCATCGCCCTTTGGTCCAAAAGCTATAAAATTTTCAATTAGTTATATTTTCCATCGATAGGGAAATTATAATTACCGGCAACAGGTTCGACGAGTTCCTCTTCGGTTGGTTTCAAATTACGCACCATAATAATTCCTCCAATGGACACGTCTTTCATCGGAACATACTGAGAACCTTCATTTATAGTCATAACTTTAAGCTGCTGTCGAAGAGCACGAGCTGGATTATTCAACACTTCTGAAGTAGGTTCCGGTTCCTTTTTCTTTTCCTCTTTTTCATCTTTCTTCTTCTCATCTTTTTCGTCCTTTTTCTTTTCATCTTTGTCATCTTTTTTCAATTCGGGAACTTTCTTCTCTTCACCCACACTTGCAACAGTTACTGCAGGTACTGCAGGTTTTTTCTCCTCTTTCTTTTCATCTTTTTTATCGTCTTTCTTATCGTCCTTCTCTTCATCCTAAAATTGAAAATTTTAAAAGTTTGGAAAATAAACGTAAAACGAGTTGCTTACAATTTCCATCTTCTCATCGCGACTTTTGCGTTCGTGGTCTCTTTTGCGTTGCCTGGCTGCAATACTTAAAACAGCGGTGGTCACCTTTTCTCGTTCTTCGCGTTTCTTTTCTTCCAAGGGAGCGGGGTAAGCGTATAAACTAGGTTTAGCGCTCGACTTCAAATCCAACTTGGGCATCTGGAACAAAAACGGTTAAATTCTGAACATTCTAGATGTGAAACTGATTACCTTTAGTTGAGAATTTAATGCAATAACACAAGTGGGAGTGTATGCTAACGATAAGCAGTGAGCTAAGGGGAACCAATACCAATATTGAGTAAATACGAGAGTTCCCACGACGGCCAACATGTTGGTGTGACCGGTACGGGATTGAAGCGAAAGCGTGACGTTTCGTCCTCCGGCATCGATGATTCCTTGGGCTAAAATTGCTCCAAATTTAGCCATGACATCTTCGTGCTTGTTGCTTATAACTTGCGAATATGACTGACGGAAAAAGCTCACTTTTGGACAAGTTTGTTCAGTCTGTTGGATGAGAATCATCGCGGAAGCTATCAAAGCTCCTTGGCGCACGAAATTGACCGGATCGAACATAACCATCGGTTCCAAAAGAGCTATAGCTTCGCGTAATCCGGTGCCGGCGCAAGCTATTCCTAAAGCCATGGCGGCTCCATAACGAACGTGAGGGTTGTAACTTTCTGCCAATAAGGAGACGACGCTCGGACATTGTTCCGGTGTTCTGAAAATAAAAAAATGTTTCTAAAGAGGATACACGTTACGTTGAAAGTTAGTGTGCGCGTTCACGCACTTAACTAGAATAAACAGAGCGAATAAATAAAATTGTGGAATTTTATTTTTTATATTTCGGTTCTCTAATAGAGCTGTTACGACACCAAAAGTAGTTTCGTAATATCTGAAGGTTTGTCTGAAAAGTGTAGTCAAATTTATTTTTTTCAAAATTGGTAGGTACTATGTATTTTTTCTTCAAACGTCAGAAAAAGTCGCCTTTGTGTCACTCAATAGGTAAGGGTGAAGTTTAACTTTCCCGCCGAGGCAGGAAAAATTGTCAGAAAAGTAATTTTTGTCTGTCTAGGAGGGAAAAGTAAAAACTTAACCGCATATTATTTTTATTTTTAACGTAAAAAATGTTTTTTAAGCATTTGTAATGTAAACAATTTAATGTTTTTTAAATTTTCCTTTATAATTAGTTCGTTGCGTTTAATAATTAGCTTTTTTTACAAATTTAAGTTAATTTTAAAAAATATTTGACAATTGAACTACAAGTAATTGACAAGAGATGGTGCTCTTTCAAAAATCAAAATTTTCAGTTTTACGCTTTACGTTTGCAGAAAAAATTTAATGTTTTATACGGAGTCAAAGTAGTTTTGTGTGACTCGCCTGTATTGCCTGACTCGCTCGCTACGCTCGCTCTTCAGCCAAACACAGTCTTGTCACACAAAACGTCACTTTGTCTCCTTATAAAACAAATAACTATTTTTTTACTCTTTCCCGGCCTGAACCGCTGACTGCTGAATAGTGATTTTATTTTGTTCGTGAAGTAGCCACTCGCTTCGCTCGTTTAGTAATCATCTCCACTCATAAAATAAAACGTCCCTTTTAACACATATATCATAAACTACTATTAGCGATTGTATAGGAACAGTTTTTAGTTGTTTTCCTAAAACTATCCGATTAAGTACTCAATTCTCGTACTAAAACCTAAGGGCCTTTATGTGACAAACAATAAAACGTTTTCTCTTCTCAACATCCACTAATTAACGTCATTTAGAGCGACACAATAGGACACTCAATTATAATCGGGTACTAATAATTAAAAGAAAAAAAAAGGAAATCGATTAACCTGTCAGTTAATCTCCAAAGAGTAGGAGGAATTCATCATTTGACCTTCTCCTCCAGCACTCGAACCCAAAACAGAAATCCTAAAATCTCGACATTTTAAACTAAAAATTTAATTAAATTAACGCTAATAGACTTCTACAAGTAATAATAAGTGTAAAGCCAGAGATTTTAAAGTGATAAAACAGTTATTTCAGTTTTACTTTTCATCGAAACTTTCCTCAATTAAATCTCATTTTCGTTAATTTAATTAAATTTTTATTTTAAGCGTGACCATAATTAAAGAGCGCTTTTTATATTAATCCTTTCCTCCTGGAATTAAAAATTTAAAAATTACAAAGAATTGCTTATTCGAAAATATTATATTGTAAATTATTCCCTTTCAGACACTAACATCATTAAGAAGTGTTATTAAGCAAGCAAAAAGTAATTAAAAGTTGAAAATAGATCGTCACTTTTCACTAAGCAAATTTCACAACTTTTCTCTAAATAAAAGCACAAGTCCACTTTTTAATTACAGCTCCTTTCCAATGTACAGGGTGTTCCTACAATGGATGTCTTTTTCGACGTGTTTTCAAGATCTTATACGATCCAGAGTTGAGTCCATCTTCGAATGAAGAGTCATATGAAAAGTTACTGTTGCAGGAATTTATTAGCTTTGTTCCACACACTTTATTTTAATTAGCGCCATCTTTTACTATATGCGCACTTTTGTTAGCATTTCGAGCAATTTTCAAGCACTCGACCCACGTGACCAATTTCCTAGGCAACCACCAAGCAAACGTAATGAAATACGGTGGTTGCCTAGCTAGTATCCACTAATAAAAACACATGGATCATCGGAAATGCGCAGTAAGGTCCGAAAGAGACATATAGATATAAAAAAAGAGACAGAGGGGGAAGTAGATAGAAATTGGTTTAAAGAAATGGAGAGTGCTTTTTCACCATAATTACTATGTGCCAAATGTCAAACTGTCGCTAATGTTAGTAGAGGGTCATCTCACACTATAGTTACCATCTGTCAATGTCAGCGGATCACATCTTTCATTTAATCTGTTAAGCCATCTGTTACGCAAGATGTTATCTTATCTGTCCTGTCATATCGACTGCCCGCAATAATAATAACTTCATGTAGATATGTCATTTTTTATATCATTTCATCGACAAATGAGATTGATAGGTGATATAAGATGACAGATGAAATAATAACATATGAGATTGACAGATGAAATTTATATAAAATGATAGACGAGATTAGCCGAGGCAGAGACAGGGAGTGAAACCGAAATTAAGATAGAAGGAGGGGGAGACAATGTTAGATATATTTCATCTGTCGTGTCTGCCATCAAATATCATTTTCTATGTCATTTCATCGACCGACGAGATTGACAGATGAAATTTACAGATGAAATTTACAGATGAGATTGACAGAGACAGGGAGAAGGTAGAAATATTGAGAAAGGGAGACAGAGATAAATACATAGATAGAGAAAGAAAGAGACCGAAACTGTAGCATGTCTTCATAATCTAGTTATTCATAAAAAGTTTGTTTTCAAACTCCCAAAAAAGTTGTTGATCTTTTTTTTTTTCTATTACATGTAAACTATCCAAACGTATTTTGCGAAAGTTAAAACAACAGTAATATAAGACGACTAAAACAGGCGGAAACGATACTTGTCCTGAACTGCGGCTTTCACAAATTCCTGAACGGTATGCAAAGAATTATGGGTATTATCGATGGACGAAGAAGATTCGTACTCGTAAGCGGAGGGTTTAATGCTAGTGTTCCGGAGTGGGAGAGGTTGAAAACTGATTAAAGAGGTATGAATACCATGTAGTAGGCCTAGATAGGCAAATCATGTACATTTTTTTTTCAAAAAGTAATTTATTTGATAATTTTAAAGTAGAATTTCGGGCAAAAGGTGTACCACAAGGTTTTATACTAGGTCCTCTTCTTTTTTATCTTTTTCGATATAGTGATACTATTGATGTATTACATCAACTGGGCTGTTTACGAGACTATCTAAATTAAATTTATATCAATTAAACTACAGTTCTATAAATAATAAGACATCTATGTGCCTTCCGGGTTGTCCGCGCGTGCACGGTTTGATTTTATATTTTTTGTCAATATTTTTCATTCGCCGAATTAAAAAGGTAGTTATCGTAGGTCGTAAATTTCATAAAAATTCCACAAAGAAGGCTTTAAAAACATTATAATCAGAAAATAATGAGAAAAATTCAAAAAAAAGTTGATCCCCAAACAAATTATTTTCAAAGCACTCCTTTTCATCTTCCGATTTGTTTTTTTAAATTTCTTTTTACGAGGGCTATCTTAATGACATCTCTGTTATCTTTGATGTTTTTACTTCGACTTTTTCATTAATTCTTCTTTTTGTGCGTAAAATCGGCGACGGTTTTATAGAATTTTTAAATCGCGCGCAATTCGGTACGAGGGCAATAGACACTTGTGGGTGGGAAATCGCCGTGTTTGTTTAAGAGTACTCGATGTCATTACGAAAGGACGACCAATTGAAAGAAATATTACAAAAGAGTAGTAGTACACTCGAGTTTGAGAGCACGAGTTGTAATTATCTCATACTTTTCATATCTCGCAAAGAATTTTTGCCTTCTCTCGCCTTAATAAAATAAACCACAACATTCGTAATTAGTTAACTGAGTGAATTATTTCATTTATAAAACAGAAACAAAAGGGGTTAATATAATTAGTAAACATATTATGCAAGGGCAAATCGCGTACAAAAAGCATTTGGCCCCTTTTCGTTTAATCGAATGCGTGCAGTTAATTACCAAAACAATCCTACACTTCGTTGTTTGCAAAATAAAAGATTGTGTTTTGAAAATTTTAATTGTTGTATTAAAAATAATTTTTTTTGTACTCTTTACAACACGCGCATATGCCTGTGCCTAAGCAGAGTGCCCTTAATGCTCGGGCGCCAATTCATAACGTCCTTGAAAAGCATAAAACCGAAATTTAAAATTTAGGTAGAGTCAAAGAAGCAATTAATACCGAGATAAAACAGGAATTATTTTTAAGTCTTCTCCTAATTTTGTTCAACTATTTCAGAACCACCCTGTATATCTGAACAAGCCAAAGAAGGGCAACATCCACGGATGGAGAGACTTCGATGCTAGCTCCTCGTAGTAGAGAGCTTGGAGAACCTACTGTAGAAATGGACAACATGATGGGGTGGTGGATGTGGATTTCACCAAGCTAATTAGAGTTTAGAACCAAAATATATTTTTACGTTCGCCAAGGAAGGTGCAAATTTAAATAAGTGAATTGTTAATAAATATTTGGTAGCGAATCAAAAATGATTTATTATTAAGGGACGGTGTAAAAATATATTCTCTTAAAGCTCCTGAAAAGTGGAATGAAAAAAGAGATAAATTATTGTGTTTCTTTTAAAATTATACGTCTAAAAGTAACGTCACGTTTGCGCCGATTGTATTTGATATATTTTCCATTGACACTGGCACAATCTCGCATTGAATATTGAAAAGCTCTAAAAGTGGAAATGAAAATTCTGTTTGATATGCAGCGCAAGAGACGAAATAAATCGTTTGAAAAGGTTTTGCATTAACGTAAACTACTTTTTATCATTAAGCAAATATCTGTTGGACCGAAAAAATTAATTTCGCCTACAAAACACACTGCATTCGATAGCACGACCTAATCTTTATAGTACGGAGGTTACAGGACATAAAACTGCGTTTTGCTGCACTTTTGGTTAATGGGATGAAAGTCTGCACACAGGTTATTCGAACCATATAGAACAATCTTCTCCGATGAGACGAAAGAAATATTTGAGGTGGCGCTGTACATCCCCTCTTCTTCAAAATAAGATATTGGCCGTATTTTTTCGTGAAAAGTACCGCTACCGTATATTACGAGGGTGCTGAATCGGCCTGTGACCATGCTGAATCCGTTTTGAGTATCCCAATAGACCAAAACTGCTATTTTCCTCCTTGGAGTTGTAAAAACGCTCTTTTAAAAGGTTTAAAAGAGGTCCAGTAAAATGATACTCCATTTTTGGTTAATGGAATGACACTAGGTAGATATGTTTACTAGGATCATATAGAGAAATTCTGTCCGATGAGACCACAAAAATACCGATAACCAATATGCCTCAATAGAGCGATTTTAAAACTTTCGAAAGTGCGTTTTTACAGCATAGAGTAAAAGGTGGCGCCCTTCAAAGCACCCTCAAAACGGTATGGTAACAATGCTTGTAACAAAAAAATACGGCCAACATCAGATCTTGAAAAAAGAAGGCCACACTGGCTATAAGTGGATTGCAACCATCATAACACCCTACCTAAATTGAGAGCTAACTTTATTTTGCCAACAAGTAGTAAATCAACAACCTCCCCTTCTGTCCTTTTTGGCTAATAAACACCCTGGGCGTATAGGCAGAGTGACAAATAATTGTGAGGCTGACTGTACAGCGATAGCGGACCCTTAGAACATTTCTTTGGTCTCATCAGACAAAATTACTTCATATAGTCCCAGTAAACTGTTTGTTGACTTTAATTCCATTAACCAAAAGTACAGTGTCATTTTATCTACGAGTATAGTTGTTCCAGCGCATCTTTGCCGCTCGGGAGGTCGGCAATGTTCGTAAAAACACGCAATCTGATACGTAGTATAGCATCTATCTCTGTTGGCGCTGCGCAATATGACGCTAAATTTGTAACGACGTATGCCGACTTATCTTTACATACAGCGGCAATGATTCCCTGGAACAACTGTAGCTTCCGTACTATAATCTAATCGCTATTTTGAAGAAGCAATAAAAGAGGTGGAGCTAATTTCCACAGAAATGATTCTTGTTGCAAATTGAAGTAACATGCTTCTATTCAATATACTAAAAATATACATCGATACTCTTGTGCAAAATACGTCTTTTCGGCCTCCATCTTAAAAGTAACGTAGTCCAAAATCGCTCAATATTTTAGCCCCGAATATAAAAAAATTTTCGCCATTTTGCTTGGCCTGCAGTTACGATTAGTAACGAAAAAATGTAATGATGTAAACACGAAAGTCAAAAAGGTCGAAGTATTTCGCCTAGAGGAGGTGTCCCGAACCTTCCCCTTTTAATATTGCTCTTCAAAATCCTCACCGTTTCGATAGGGAGGACGCAAAAAATTATTTCTTAAGGTCGTGACGATATTATGATATTATTGCTAAAATTCGAAGTGTCGTAACGCCTGTGGTAACGCCCTTAAAAAATTAAATAGCCCGAGAAACAGGAAATCAAAAAAAAGTTTTTTTTAGAGCGTTACAAATCCTTTTGAATTTCAAGATGGATGTCGAAAAAACGTATTCCTGTTTTTTGATTTAGATCTACTATAGTGAGTTTACGTTCAAATTTCTAGCGAGTTCTTTCGTAGCCAAGAAGAGCACACGACAACGTACTTTTATTTCGACAATATTTTTCTTTGATCTGCATAGCTTTGGAAACTACTTTTCCATTACACATTCTAGGTAGCACATGCAAGTTAAAATCGTGTCTATAGTGGATGGTGACGTCGGCGCACCGCACCTAGCACTGCCCCTAGTACCGCACCAAAAATAAATAAATCATTTTTTATATGATTTTACACGAAGGTGTTAGGCATCTAACTCACTCTCATGTTTTTTTTGTGCGATGCTGGGGGTAGTGCTAGATGCGATGTGCCAACGTCGCCATCAAACACTTACTCCAATTGTAGATCACTGTACCCAAAATGATATATTGGACAGTTTTGACCACTTTGAATTTTTTCCTGCAACTATTTTATTAAATAATCTCGGCCATCGAGAGTTCCATCTCAAGATAATCGTAAACAATATTGTCCCGTAATCCGAATACGTCCCAAAGAAGCATCTATTACTTTAAGAACACAAAATACAAAAGCTGAGTTTTTAAAGAATTTAGGGATTTACATATTAAGACCACGAGCATTACCGAAACGTCTAAAAAAATCCACTTTCACGGTTCAGCCCGAACGGAATCGATTTAATTTTTTCCCATTCAAATGTCTCTCTTTTGGCGAACGATTTTTCACAAAAAATCAACTGCGAGTTACAAAAAGTAAACTTTAATTTCTCTCACGTTCCACGCAATAGCCTTTTAATCGATGTTTTGCGAGATGTTCGGCGATTCATTTAATTGAAAGCCCTAGCTTTTTAGGAAAAATAATCTCATTGAACATTTGTACCATTACATTCATCAACAAACGTCCTACAAAGTATTAATCATTTTGATTGACTAAAAGGGGATTAAAAGCGCGGCCACCGAGTATCCAAGAAAGTGACCTATTGAGAAGAGAAAAAAATCTAATAACAACTTTTTTTAGCCGATGCATTTTGATACTCGTTACAACAAACGTTATTAAAAAGAGCATATTTTGCGATTGATCGTTGCAACTGATTGACGTTTAAACTCGCATCGTTTCACTTTAAAAGATCCATTAAGTTCTCTCGATTTTCTCGAGTAAATTATGAGATTTTAGCCGATCAAAATCGCATTAATTCTCTTCAAAACGTATATTCCGAAAGAGTATCTATAGGTAATTGGTGTATTTGGCGACGAGCGTCAGTCTAACACCAGCGCCGGTAGCGTCCGGACGGATCTCTCGACGTTCTTAATAAATCGCGCGATCGAGACGTAAATTAGTTTTTCTTTTTTCTTCCAAAATCGTACGCCAAATTGAAACGAGTCGATAAATAAATGTGTTTATTAATGAAAAAAATTAATTAAAAATAAACTATTTTTAGGATTAATTCGTTCCCACGACGCACGCTTTAATTGAGATAATCAAATTTCGTGTTCATCGAACTTTGATCAAATATTTACTAGTTACAATTTAATGAGGCAAACATGTTCCGAAAAATTAATAGTCGAATTAAATTCAAAATTGTAACCCTTTTTTGAATATTAATTTCTTTAAAAAAACAAACATTAAAACTTTTCAAAGTTTGAAAAAACTTTAAAAAATTTCAACAGGTAATGGAAATGTTTTTTTTTCAGTAACTAAAATTAATAATTTAACAACTCAAAATTACTATTAAGGGGGTAGGGGGATGATCAATAGATCTCTTTATGAAACGCAAATTTTCGCTAAAATATTTAAAAAGTTTTGATTTATATTTTCGAAAATATAAGCGCACAACTTCGTAAGCTCATAAAATGCGAAAAATTGGAAAATTGCAACTAAGATGCTTTGGCAACACAAACTTTTGATACATTTGCCTAATTAATTTTGGACGTTTGAAGAAAAATAGCATGTTCAATTCGAAGTAAAAGGTGTCTCTTTTTTCGATGAGTCTGTAGGTTTAACACACGACGCGAAGCGGAGTCTAATAACTCCTGACGTGTGGGACTTTTACTCCTAATAAAACGCCTACTACATATTTTTTTAAACTTTAAGTAATAAAGTTGTAAAATATAAAAATGACATTTACGTAGTCCCATTCTACTAGAACACCCTATATATATGTTTAATTAATTTTCCAAGTGTACACCGTTTGGTCCCTTTTACAACTTTCGTCTTAAACTTTTTATGTGTTATCGACATCAAATGAAATATTCGAATTGGCCCATATTTGAATCACCATGTATACACCAGATTTTTAAGATACCTATTTTAGAAATTATTAAATTATCTATCTGACGTAAATTTTTTAGCAAAAATGCAGTTATTGTGGATGGTATAATAAAGTGCTTTCATTTGAAGACGTGTCACCTCGAATAACTCGGAATCTGAAGTTGATACGGACTTCTCGAAAAACGCGTTGATTTAGAGAAAGGAAGGTTCAAAACCATCGTCGCTTAAATTTTGAGTGCTGGCCCTTCTTGGAATTTTCAAACACCTCTTCTTCCCGGAAAATTTATCATCCCCTCATTCTCTCACAAGCGCAGCATAATGAGCAAAGACTTTGTTTATCGATAATCATATTCTCTTCTTTATCGGTTTGGTCATTAGTGCATATACTAAGTTCTACAAGAGCTCATAATAAAGCAGTCCATTTACATTTTGTTTTAAAAAATAGACAGGCAAAACGGATTCCAGTTTTTATTTGGGTAAAGATCAGCGAAACCACTTTAAAGTCGTACCCTCGTTAGAGTGCTCGTCGAGATGACCCCAAACATGACTCGGGAACACTGTCGGGAGGTCCGAAAAGAGTTTTCTTAAATGGGGTGTAAACCAAAAATTAAAGTTTTACTTGTAGGACAGAAAATTCTAAGTACAAATTTTTAAACCGCACATCCTTGTGATGAACCGTCCAAACGATATAACGTTTTCAAGTAAAAATGCGTGATGTCACACAGCCGAATCCGCTATCGATGCATCGGTCGCATACCAGCTAGCCTAAGCAGAGTAGTTTCATATAAACAAAATTGAGTGTGCTTGCGCGTACAATGTCAGCTACGCGCTTGCCGGGTGCTTGCATTCGGCTGTGTGACGTCACACGCATGAAACATAAGCATAACAAAAGCTTATTTCTCGGTTAATATTTGTGCCAAAGCTGTGCGATTTTTATGGTTGTTCTTAAGCGTTCCTAGGTCGTTTTTAGCGTTTTTCTATAAAAAAAAGTTTTTTTGTTTACACCCCTTTTAATAAATGTTCAGGGAAAAATAGTACCACAGTTGCGGCGGTGTCCGAATCTTCCCCTCGCACTCCGAAAATTCGGATGAGAACCACGAGGGGGTGCAAATAAACGACACGCCTGTGGTTTTGAACTGCTCTCTCCAAATTGAAACAGATCCACAGTTATTTTAGCTTGAAATTGTTTAAATGAAAGCCAATAGATCCATCAAGCAGAAGGGGGATTAAAAAAATCAACGTTTCTTTTAACCCTCATTTCAAATTCTAAAACCTCTTGTTAAAATTTATCCTTTTTATTTGCAAACAGGGTGTATATATTTTGCAGAAATCGTAGACGTAAGCGATAATTTTTGAGTAATGCAGCCACTCAAAAATGTTAAACAAAATAAAACTTTTTAAAATGTAAAATTGTGTAAAAACAAAAGAAAGAGGAGAGAAAGAGTGTTAGGCAGAAAAATAAGGGCTAAAACACGTCTTTAAGGTACACTTATCTAAACTGATTGATACCGAAAATCCAATTTAGAGTTTGTAGTTGTTCATTCTTCTAACAAAAACATGGCTTGAATTTGAAAAACTTCTTACGCGTCGTTTAAGTGATAAATTGCAAAAAAAAAAGAAAAATTTATTAAAAATAAATAAAAAAATTTACATAAACTATTATTAATAAATTCGTGAGGGGAAAAAAGTGGGGGAAAATAGTTTTGGACTTGTTAAGAAAAGTGCTACTTTGTATTAACCTAACTGTTTATTTCCGTCACGACTATTAACTACGGAGAAAATCTTAAAATGAAAGTCGTAAACTTGGAGGAGGAAACGAGCGCTTTAAATTCGAATTTTTACCGTTAATAAATATCAATTGTTTTTCATTCTCTCTCCTCGTCATTTTTCATCCCTAACAAAATTTAATTTGTCCCTAAGTAAAAGAGAGGCAATAATGAGCTACACATAATGGGAATTAATTATTCTCATTTCACGCCCTAAAGAAACATTTTGTTTAGTTATGTCGTTCACAACTCTTAAGGAAAAGTAGGGATGGAGTGGGCAATAAAGTGACAAGTTCTTTAGCCATGCTTTGTTTTGAAACCATTAACTTTTTCAACCACATACAGTTTGGCCAAAAGAGTTTAATTCATACGTATTTTGGAACGTGGAGAATTACAGCAATACAGATTTATGCTGGCGAGCGGTAGGGATAAGTTCGCGCAGATTTGGCCACGCCTCTTTAATAATTTAAATACGTTTACAGCTACGTTTGTGTGGTTAAATGCCAATTTAGTTATCTGCACAGCCCCACCATCTGTCTTGCCGTAGCAGTGAATCAATTTCCACCAAATTTAAACGAGTGTAAAGGCCCGTCCAAACAGGCAAAACCGGAGCGTGTGAACCCTGCTCAGGCGCCATACACAGGCCAAATTAGAGCGCCTGGACTGTGTTTGGGCCGCCTGCACAGACCAAACTGGAAAGCAAGGTCTGTCTGTGTGGAAAATTCACTTATAATATTTCCATTAACGGCAGAAAATTTTTCCGTTAAGTGCCACTATCGCAACATCCTGTATCCGATTTTAGAGCAAATACGTATCTCGCTCACACAGTGCATCAAAGTTTGTTTACTTTAAAGTGCAAGTCAAACCCTTTTAGATCTTCAAGTCTTAATTTTAATTATTCATTAGCTAATTGAAATTTTTCTAAACAAATTTATGATTTCCCTCGACGTTACCTACTCGAGAAAATTGGGAAAAAAACGAAAGTCAATTTAAACATTTTTTAACTGTCAAGTCGTGTGTGTCGTTATTTTTAGAATTTTAAATAAATTGCCCCTTGTTTCTTTGGCAAAAATAATAAATTTTTAGCTTATTTATTTCCAATTGGCACACACCAAATTGTTTTGGCTCATCAAATTTTGACGCTTTCCTATACTCGATTTTCCACAAGATAACAATTGGATGTTGGGAATCGAATTTAACTCATTTTGGATTAAGAAACAAACTCGACAACTTTTATCTATCAAAACTTGAACTTGGGTAGCACTTTCTTGTAAAAGACCACATACAGGGTGGAGACGAAAAGTTTGATACTTGAGCAAGATGAAAACGCATGTTTTCAGTTTAGAAAAATATCACTTCTGTAATAACCAGACGTGACATAAATATATATTTTTTTAAACTACATCCTGTACTAGTGCGATTCTTATATGTACAGGGTGAACCTGAATAGATTGGTCATTAGAATTATACAGAATATACAAGGTGATTCAGAACTCGAGGCGAAAAATAAAATGTTGTAATCAGTATCGAATTGTAAGCAGGAAATGTAAAATAAATTTTTTCCCATTGGATTTTGTTTCCGAGATAATCGATTTCAAAGTTTCCAGAAGAAGTTAATCTATAAATATTAAAAACAAGGCAGGCCTTTAAAAAAAGGAATATGGAATGTTATATTCCGAGTCGAATTCTAAGCAGAAAATATTATGTTATAAATGTTTTACCGATTTTGCTTTGTTTCCGAGATAATCAAGTTCAAAAAGTTTCCCATAAAGATCCAAAATTTTCAATTTCAAAATTGAACTAATTTTGAAAACAAATAATTTAAATAATATGTGTAAATTAAGTTATAAGTGTTTCAAAATTTACCAACACATTAATAAAAGCTGGAGAGTGTTTTGTTTTTGCAGGGCCTATCTTGTTTATATGCAAAAAATTAACTTCTTCTGTAAACTTTGCAAACGATTATCTGGGAAATGAAACCCGATAGGTAAAAAAATTATTTTACATTTTAGACTAAATTTGACGCTGAATATGACATTTTATTTTTCGCCTCGAGTTTTGAATCACCCTGTAGAATAGAATATATAGAATTTTGTGAGAGATATGAAAAAATGTCGTTAACAAAACTTTCTTATCTCGAAATGACCTACACCTTAAAAATATTTTAGAATATACAGTGTGTTTAATTTAAGAGTTACTTAATCTAACTTTGTTATTTTAAATGGGATACCCTATATATTTTAACATATTCGAATTTCCGATAAAATTTATAATTAAAAATGTATAAGGTTAGATGTACCTATCACTAACAGTTAGGTTATGGTGAGCCTCTGGAATTCCAAATTTTATAAATAAGAACCACTCTACCCTGTATACACGGGGCGACATAAAAGTTGAACAACTTCTACTCGTATACCTAACTTCGTTATTTATGATTTCTAATTCTAACGTGGATTTTAAAAAAGCAAAAATTTAGAGGTGCCCCATCACAAGATGGGCCCATTTCCTGTGGAACCGGAAGTGCTATAAATTAGAAAAATAATGTATAAAATGGAAATTTATGTCACTACTTCTCACATAAAATTTCAACGTTGAAAGTTCTTAATTAGCGAAGCTGTCTCGATTTCCTGCGAAATCCGAATTACAGTATGGTCAGCGTTAGCGGGTGGGCTTTATAGCTTCTAAATTAATTGATCAAATAAAATACAATTTTGAGGGGTACATACGACCTTAGATCATAAAACATCAGGAAGGAGCGTTGGTAATCGTTGCCTATAGAAAAAAAAAATGCGACGCAAATGACATTTGCGAATTCCAGTGATGATTTATTACATTATCATTGGCTGTCATGATCTTTCATTATAAGTGGGAGTATAAGCTACCATTTCTATTGGAGATTAATTAAATTGGCCTGAAATAGCTATATTTATTCCTCCATTGCGATCCATAATATGGAATAATATTATGATTAGCTAAAAAGCTCTTTCTTAGCGTTTTTTTTCAATGCATAAAACCAGTTTTTTTTTTTTACATACAATTCAAATTCTTAATATTTTATTCGAGATTGAAGTGAGCACCCTTAAGTGTAGTGGGGGTATTTTTGATATCTTCGAAAAAAAGGTTTATTAAGAGTTCACAAATGCAAAAATTATCTTTGATTCGGCCAATTCAATAATTTAAGGGTTTTAAAGGCTGTTCCGAATTTTTAACCACCCTGTACGTACTCTTCAATATTTCGATTCCTTAACTCTAAGCTATGCACGTCACAAACTACTCAAGTATTGCTAATAATGTTCTGTAACGTGTCATGTCGATATTTGAAAAGAAATCAAAATATCATGTTTGTTCAAAAACCTTCAGCGAGTGCATTACAAACTAAATTCGTGCCACTCTGTATACAGGGTGAGTCAGGATATATGAGCTATGCTATTATATAGTTTCGTGAGAGATATGAAAAGAAGTCATTAATACAACTTTCTTATCTCGAAATGACCTACATCGTAAAAATATTTTAGAATATACAAAGTGTTTAATTTAAGAGATACTTAACCTAACTTTATTATTTTAAATGGAACACCCAAATATTTTTACGTATTCGAATTTCTGGTAAAATTTGTAATTAAAAATATATAAGGTTAGATATACCTATCACTAACCGTTTTACAGATATCGTCACTTTGATGCAGAAATAGGGTCATTCGGAGTCAACTTTGAAGTCGTTGTGCCAGAACCGTAGTTAAGATTTTTCAAATCTGCTTACATCACCGACTATTGATAATAGTCAACTAATAAAGTACGTGGTAAAATTTTTCAAAAAAGTCTAATGCTATTCAGATTTTTTAAATGGAACACCATATATATTTTTACACATTTGAATTCTTGGTAAAAAGTAGATGCTAAAATTGAAAAATATACAGGGTGCTCCATTAGAAAAATTAGAGAAAACTTACATTTTGCGTAAAGTAATCAGCCTGTTTAGTATTAGGCTTTTTGTAAAAGTTTGTGAGGTATTTTGTAAGTTTTTTTTTCTATTTCTTACAGAACTCCCTATAATTTTAATGGCCCATCTAGTCAAACTCACTCTGTATATCCCGAATCAAATTCAAACAAAACTGGTGTAAAACGCGATAGATATGAAACGATTCATTCTATAGGAGGTATCATCACTTTAAAGACGATAAATGTATTGTAAAGGATACATTTGGAGTAAGCACACGAACGACCTAAATAAAATAAGCAAATTCTCATTTGCCAAGAGCAAATATTGAAATTTACTTCACGTAAATGAAATAATCATCTCTCAAATTCAAATATCGCTTAGAAATGGTAAATCGGAATTGAATAATTTTTGACAAAAAATTACAACCTCAAATCTGAATATTTCATCAGTATCAACGTTACTTTTTGAATGGAAACGAATGTGTGATGTCCTCCTTTTTTTCGACTATTCAAAAATGCATGAAATATGATCGAGTTTCGATATATACAAAATTCTCCTCTTTTTATTCGAATAAAAGCGTTAAAGGGGAGTCCATTAATGTTACCCTCGGTCGCCGATGTTTACCTTGCCGCTCTTAAAATATTAGGTCAAGTTCATTTGCAGAAAAAAAATTTAAATTAAAAACTGCAGCAACAGCAAAAAGTTCACTTCAAATTATCCACCACCGACAATTTTATATAGTGCATGTGTAGGGGATAATATTTATACTGGAGAGAAAAGTCGAATTTTGAGTTTAACAATCACGTAATAAAGCACCAAACAACTCTTATTATCGTCCTGTTTTGCTAAAAACAAGGAAGAAGTAACCCCTAACTAAAAGAAAAAGTAGATGTAAAATAAGGTCATCGTTGATTCCCCGACTACACTGCTACCTCTAATCTAAAGTAAACTGTTTTAATATTTATTTTGACCCCCTTAAAAAGATTATATTTTAATAATAAAATAAATTCGTAAAGAAAATCCCAACATATTCCATAGTTATCCCTAAGACCGGTATTAGACTGTTAAAATTCTTTGACAAAGTTCTTTTTTAAAACTTGTACCTTAATACACTGTATTTTATAAAAAAAGTACCCAATTACACGTAAAGTATTTTATAATAAGCTTTTAAAAAAGAACTTTGTCAAAGATCTTTGACGGTCTAATACCGGCCTAAGAACTAATGATTTTTTTTTTCAAATTTTCAACGTCGGTACAAAGCTTAGCCGATGTCGTCTGTACGGCGAGCAATTAACCCTGTAAGTAATTAAAACATCCCTTAGTTCAAAGCTTGCTACTTTGTTGAATTAAAATGTCAACTCTTTTAAAAATGTCAACAAACACGGTGAGATTTTAAAAATTCAAATGCTCTTATTAAGACATCCTTATTATTTCAAGACGAGTCTCGCGTGTATCACAAGATGACTTATATCCTGTATTTTACGCGCACTTTAAGATTTTTCTACTCACAAAATTTAAAATCTGAAGCTTTTATATCATTCGGTGTCTTAATAAACCAATCTTTCACGACTTTAATAAATTTTATTTCATCAACACAATAAAAAACACATGGATCATCGGAAATGCGCAGTGAAGTCCGAAATAGACAGAAATATGAAAAAAGATATATGAGTGGAGGAATTAGGATAGGTATTGGTTTGGAGAAATGGGGAGTGGTCTGTCACCATAGTTAGCGTGTGTCAAATGTCAATCTGTCACCATATGTCAATGTCAGAAGGGAGTTCATCTGTCACCCAACATATGTCAATATACAGGTAATCTTGTCACCATAGTTACTACATGTCAAATGTTACCAAATGGGTTCATCTGTCATGCCATGCCCTTTCATATGTCAGGGTAACGAGATGAAACAACAGATGAGATAGACAGATGATAGTCATAGAGAGAAGAGGGACAACAGACGAAGACGGGTAGAGAGAACATAGCGCGCGTTTATGATCTCAAAATAATATTATTTTAGGTTTCATACATAATAAATCGCACTGTATAAACGGTTATTGAAGGGAAGATTTAGAAATGTGATACCACACACCTTTAATAGTAACACCTTCTAAATTAAAAACTCTAATGAAGTGACAACTGGTTTCATTAAAGTAGATTTTAGAAAATATTTTTATACAGGATGTCCAGATAAGCGCGTTGTATACTATAGCTTCTACAAACGGAGATAAAAATTAATTTCGAAAAAACGATTTCCTTTTGTGGTTTTCAATTTATCTCTCCTTCTGTACAAACTATCAAAGATGGCGCGCTTATTTGGCCACCCTGTATAGGGAGACGTTCTATTTAAGACGACCGCCTATATTTCCTCACGATAACCAATTTTCATCGTACGACTTACGATAAATAGAGTTAAATTGTGTATTCAACGATTAATAGATTTTGTAATTGAAGAGCTTTTAATTAATTAAACATTTTACTAGTATACCGGGTGGCTATTGATTTAATTTCGTCCCACGACTTTTCATCTTTGAAAAAAGAGTGACTCAAAAATATTATTTAAAAAAAAAAGGCATAACGATTCAAACACGTTGTAGAAATAGTTTAAGAACAAATATTAAAAATATACAGGGTGTATCTTACACAAGTTAAATTTTTTTTAAGTCCCAATGCTCGGGGGCCATTTCGTTTAAGTGACAACCTGTACAGGTATGCTAAAATAGTTTCAAAGCTCGTGAAAAACATTCTGTACTTTGACTTCAGGTTTAGCCGGACGTACAACGGTGTGCTTGTAAGACCGCATGATCCGATGGTCGTTGGTTCGAAAAAGTTTATGACCACCTTAGTTTTTTTGATGAAATCCGATAAAAACGAACAGCTGTGATTCTCGAATTTTCTTAAAAAGAAAAAATTGAAAGTAAAAAATTACAACGGTGGTAGAACGTAGCCAAATCCGCGAACACCCTGTAACCCGTCAGCCAACTTGGACAATTTTCATTCAAGACTATTTGTGAAATGCCGCAAATTCGTCGCATTTACTTTGCCGATTAAATAAATCTATTTGCCAATTAAATTTACTTAAGCAACGTTTTAAGATAAACACCAATATTTTGAACCCTTCCTAAAATTAATGAAATCCCCGCTATCTCCACTTTAGTTTAAATAAACCGTTCACGATAAGCTCGGAGGATCTTGGGGGTGGCGAATAGTTTAACAAGTACTTTCTGGTCCACTTCTCTCGAGTTATAAAATTGAAAAAGTTGGCGTCAACGTGGAGTGTCAGACAATTACAAGAGGTCAAGGATTCCCTTAAGGAATCCCGAACGTGCCATGGCAACTAAGATGTGTCCCTTAACTAAGAACTTAAGCGTTCTACATCAAACAAGTTCAACGTTTGCGAGCATAATTACGGTTAAATATTTGAAGTACACCCCTCCTCTCTTGACAGCCCTTACAAAACGAAAATTAAAGAAAAAGCATCCGTCAGAGATAGGTATCTGCCAAATTCGCGATTGAGCTTCAAAACTGGATAACCAAAAACTGACATAAATTATTTTCTCCTTATCAATCAAAAAACTTCTTTAAAAAGAAGAAAAGTTGCTATAAAGTAAAATTTAAATTTTAAATACAATTTTACCATCTAAATTTTTAATTTAAAAGCCCCCTTTTATTACAAAAGATTTGATCAATTAGAATTAGATTTTAAATTGCGAGAGCTCTACACAAAAAAAATTTTTCAAATGAAAAAAAAATAATCTCGACAAAATTCTTATTATTTTTCGCAAATTTTCAAATAACTATACCTCTCTCATCTTTCAAACTTTATTTATCACTTCAACAATAGCGGTACGATTCATTCAATTGGATAAAAGAGAATTTTCCTCGACGGGAGACAATTACAAAATATAATTTAACATCACTCAAACGGTTTAGATTTAGATCGAAGATTTGTTCAAAAATAGTTTATTCACTACAGGATGTTTCCCTTCACCTATCTAAAATTGTCTTCAGTTACGCTTAAGTTATCAAACTCGGCTAGCGCCTCGTTTAACAATTTTCCCATCTCGAATTATAATATGAGGTAAAATGAACGAAACGAGAAAATCTGTATCAATTGTCAAATTATTTTATCATGTTAATAATTGACAACGAAGTTGTTCCGGTAAGGCACGAGTGCCGCTTTTTTTATGTACAGTCAGTCTCACAATTAATAGCCAGTCTGGCTATACGTTTAGCACGAATTGTAGATGTAACCATCAAAACATCGCATACTTAAATTGAGGGGTAACTTTATTTTGCCAACAAGTAGTAAATCCACAACCTCCCTTTCTGTCCTTTTGGCGTTGTTGGCTAATAAGCACACTAGCGTATAGCTAGGGTGGCCAATAATTTTGAGGCTGACCGTACATCGTCACTACTCTCCTGATATCTGATGAGGTCAAATTTCGAACTAGGCGGGAGGGAGAGGTGCGGGAGGCTTTAAATGGGATAAAATCGACACTTTTTAGTTAAAAATTGTAATCTTGCTATCCTTAAAATGCAAGAGCTCAAAATTTACAATTATTTAAGGCACACCCTTAGGTATCCTCTCCACAAATTTCAAACCAATCGAAGCGATCGAATTTTTTTATATGTCTCCATTGGCAAAAAAATTGAAATATGTCCATTGATGCAAAAATTTGGATTCAGGTACCCTAGGGTTGCTCCATAAACGCCCCGGTCTTAGTTTTGAAAAATATCGACAGATAGTCGCGCAGCGGCCTTCACAATATCGCTTTTATTATTGCGATTAGTGCGATATTTCGACTTTGAAATATCGCACAGCAAAAAGTCGAAATTCCGAAGGTTATTGGGACGCCCTGGAACCTTCGACCGTCGTCGACCCAAATTTCTGACCGATTCCTTAGTCGGATCTCGAGTGTAAGGAAGTCCCGGAATTTCGGAGCAGGCCAAAAATTGTTTTTTACCATCGAATTCAAACTCCGGATCGGGCGTTTCTAGGGGGTCTAGATCGTCGGTTCGGTATCGGTTCCTAGACCCTTCCCATACCCGCCCCACGGAGGGGAGATAAAAAATGACCCCCGAGGCGAGACGTCTGGCACCTTTCCTATTTACTTCGCGGGAAAGGCGAAAAATTCCAAAAAAATCGTACGGAAAATGGGGTTAGAAAGTTGAGATTTTTCCGTCTGATTATCTATTTTGGTACGAGTCTCCGTCGTCGACTCCGAGTGGTGGGTTTAAAAAGGCCTTAATAAAAAAGTTAGATAACAGAGTAAAGCAAGTTCGTTTATTGGGCAAAACCGATCTCTACACCATACATAACACATACCATTCGGGATCAAAAGTCAAAACTGACGAATCTGGAGTCAAAAATAAGAAGAAATATCTGTCAAAAAATACAAGGTGTTCTATTTAAAATTAAGAAGTTTTTTAAGTTTGAAATTTTTTCTAAAAGTCAAAGCTTTTTGAACACCCTGTATATTATTAGAGAAAAATTGTAATATCAGAGCTCTTAGAAAAATATTTGAAAATTATGTAACTCCAGTTATCATCACCAAGTCAGTATAGAATTTTCAAGAGAGGGGCGCAAATGTCACTATTTTTAGAAAATTACATTTTTCTAAAAAAAAAGTTGAAAATCGTTATAGGAACATGTTATAAAGTTGAATTTAGAAATTTTTGTAGAATCCATTAATATAAAAAAATATTTAAAATAAAAAAGTTAGTGTTAGCCCACCTCCCACTCTCCGCGCAATATTTCGAGAACGGTTGATCGCACAAAAATAGTATATTAGAGCACTAGTTTCATAAGGCATCTTGTTAACGTATACGAGTTCAAGTTTAAAAAAAGAGCCGCTTGCGGCGAGTTTTCTAAAGGACGAGTACGTTAACAAGCCTTATGAAACGTGTTATCTATACTATTTTTTCTATTTCAGCATTTCCTAAAAATCAGGTATTAAAATTACGTCAAAATAAAGTTTTTGGGATTTTGATGCGCAAATTAATTTATGTTGGCAGTACTTATTCTGACGTTTGACGTTCGTGTTTAAAAGTTAGTCATCTGTCCAATTAAATTAATTTTATGACTGTCAAATATAATTCATCTGTCAACATGCAGTGCTGCACATTGAAAAGAATTCCCTAGAAACAGTGCTGTTATAGACTCTATAAGCGTACTATTATGACGTCAAAACAGTGTGCTTATAGGCTTCTTAACGTACCGAAATAGAAAAATGAATTAGATTAAATTTGTAGAGAATTTCATGATCTACAAGTTTTATAATAGCCTCTAATGACGTATGACGCATAGTAAACGAGATATTTGCAAAAAACAATTTTTGAGCAATGCAATTTATTTACTTTTGAGCAAGTCTTTAGAACGCCAAAACATAGGTTTATGCAAATATTTAACTTTCTAACTTTCATACCGAGGTTAAGCCCTTATTTGACTGGACTATAGGGTAAATATAAAAAACCGTACACCCACTGACAAAATTTTAATTCCACAATTGTCTTCCGTCTGCAAATAATGAACAGATCTTTCAACCGGATCAAATAAAAATTTTGACACGTCCATAAAAATAATTTTTCTTTGAGAAATCAAGTACCTAATATACATCAAATCATAATCCTCGAGACAAAATTAAATATCTTTGTGCTCTATTGTGGCTGTGTGGCGTTTAAGGTATTCTCTTAAATTGTCATTTACAAGAAGCGTAATTTTCATTTAATCTACGAAGACGGAGAGCACAAAGAGAGAAAATCTAAGTGCTCGTAATAGAACTTAAAGCCTAAAATATTTCTTCGCATCATCAAAACGATACTCAAAATTACAAATATATTTATTTTCAATTACGCAATTTCCCTTACATAAACAAGAAGAATGTGAAAGAAATCGTCATTTTGTGAGCTTTCAACTTGGCGAGCGAAATAAAATAAGTCGCGTCTATACCATACTCCTAATGTAAAAAAGATGAATTTTCTCCATTCAAACTTGGGCAATTTTTTTCGCCGGCTTTAAAAAAATAATGCTCGATTTAAAAATAATTTAATTTAAAATAAAAGCAACAAAGTTTATAATAAAAAAATTTATATTTATATTTCTTTTGCAGTTACAAAATGAGACAATGAACGCTTCGACGTCAGGAGAGGAGGACACATTGGATTACTGGAATACGACAAAATGTGTCCGAATCGAGGAGAAATTAAGTTCTTGTCCCATAAATATAACGCGTCTTTTTTTGATGTGCGACAATACTTTAAACGAACAATTGTACGAATTTTACTGCCAGTCGAATAAATCAAGTGACACGACGTTTTCTTGTTTCGAATGCGGACAAAATCCCGCAGAAAATATAAGCGTCGAGTTGACGGGCTTGCAAAATGTGAACAAATTCGTTTTCGCGGCAGCTTGGGCTCCCGGTTACAAGTGTAAATTCTTTAGTGATCAAGAAGATTATTGGACGTGCGTTACTACTAATTTTAGTTCCAATTTTGTGTCGTTTAATCAAAATATCACCGATAATGTGATTTGGGACAATCAACTACAGTACGATTGGAGTTTTCTCTTCGTCGTTGTTTTTATACTTGCAGGCGGCTTAGGAAATATTCTCGTTTGTTTAGCTGTTTTGTTAGATAGAAGACTACAAAACGTCACTAATTATTTTTTGCTATCGTTAGCAATAGCCGATCTATTGGTTAGTCTTTTCGTAATGCCACTCGGTGCCATTCCAGGATTTTTAGGTAAGAACACTATATCTTCAATTACAGTAGCATTAGCACTAAGTTATGAAAGTTTTCCCAAAAAGCGATATTCCGGTAACTTAAAAATCGCATGCAATAAAAAGAAGTATACGATTAAATACCTTGCGTCAAAAAGGCATATGTCAAAATGATCTTACATTACAATTCCATTAGCGTTAAGTTGAGAAAGTTTTCCCAAAAAGCGATGTCGGAGTAACTTAAAAAACGCACGCGTTAAAAAAACGTGCGTTGAAAAAACGCGTCTGACAAAGTATAGATTTTCATTAAAAAACAAGCCTTTTGAAGTTTATTTTGTTAGCTCTTAGCATATTGTATTATTTTAAATTCTCGCTGCTCTTATAATAAGCGAACAAATGGAATTCTAAATTGAATTAACTAATGTTAAGGTCCTTTCTGAAGCGTTACCCTTCATATTTACCAGTCATACATTTTCCTAAAGTAATAAAATAACATTTTTGAATACAAAAATTATGAAAACCCTTCTACTCACCCATACAAGCAAACGAAATAGCAACTAAATGTATTTTTCAAAACCACAAACAGTTCAATCTAAGTCAACTGACTGTTTGAAAGTTTTTAGGCGAACATATCAGTTGTAATGAAAATAAAATTAGTTCGGCTGAATAGTAACGAACTTAATGAATTATAAAATATGACTGACCTACTAAATGCTCAATGAATTTTAGAATCATCTACTTTAAAATAGGGGAATTGTTAAAAATTGAAATAAAAATTTTATCTCTGTAATATACGGCAAAATAAGACTCCAGACGCTAATATCGTTTTTAAAAATATAAAGTTAATTATTAAACATCTTCGTTAACTTTATTCCAAATTGTGATTTACCGTTAAGTATTAAGTTAGGTCATGGATGAAGTAAATTTGACGATGTAGGTGCGATAAACCTTATCTGGATGATAGGTTAGGTGATAAATTATCATTTGCATTTGAAGCGGAATTCGAGTTCAATTATCAAGGTATTAGATATACAGAGTTCGGCAACAATAAGAAGCTATAATAGAATTTCTATATATCCGCAGCAGCTGGAGCTGTTTCACACAATATTAAACTATAAAGGTCTCTACCAAAGTTTGGTACGCCTGTTGGCCACGCCCATGGCCGCTTGGACATGTATCACTACACACGAACAGTTTTTAGCCGGCCGTCTTCTCCCAGTTACCAAAAATTTATTGTGTGTAATGTTTCCAAGCCCGTCATCGTATGAACAGCCGCAACATCCGTTAACATTTTGGTAACTGGGAAAAGACGACCGGTTAAAAACTGTTTGTGTGTGGCGATAAATCGCTGAGCGAACATGAACTGCCGGCCGTGTCCGGCTGGCGAACTAAAAGTGACCAGAGACCCAAGAAGGTGTAAACCAAAAAAAACTTTTTTTCATAGATAAAAAAAACATCTTAAGAATAACGGTGAAAAGCGCACATCTTTTAGCACAAATATTAACCGAGAAATAAGCTTTTGTTATGCTTATGTTTCAAGCGTGTGACGTCATACAGCCGAATGCAAGCACCAGGCAAGCGCGTAGCTGACACTGAACAAACACGCAAGCATACTCAAATTTGTTTATATGAAACTACTCTGCTAGGCTAGCTGCTGACTAGCTGCTGGCTAGCCTAGCAGAGGCTAGCCGGTCGTGTGACGTCACGCATTTTTACTTGAAAACGTTATATCTTTTGGACGGCTAATCACAGCGAGGTGCGGTTTAAAAATTTGTTCTTAGAATTTTCTGTACAACAACTTTAATTTACACCACCTTTAAAACGGACAAAACTTATTTATAAATGTGGACAACTCTCTTATAGAGCACCAAATATTTATGGTAAGGACATACCATTATAGGTAGCATATTGACCCAGAGAGGGGGACATTATTGAGCTATCGATGTATATTACTAGGTTCCTAAGGATAAAATAAATTATTTTCTGGATCTCTTGTACTCTAAAGAAAACTCGAGATCTGCGCATTATATGAGAAGTTCAAAACTATCCCTGTTCGTTTTCCACGTTCTCGTCTTGCCCTCGACTTGGTGGACGACAAGAGTCGTCCGTTTTATCTTAATTAACGTCAAGCAACTGAAAAAACGTAAAAAAAATTAAAATGAAGTTAAGGAAGAACATCGTGACGACCGATTTGAGTACCACTTAATCTCCAACTTAAATTGATGAGCTTTCGCCGCTCACATTAAATGTGAAAACTCGGCTTTGTCGAAAAGCTCTTAGGAGACGAGTTAACAAAACTATTATTCGAACTTTGTATCTAAGACGCAAGCTTGTTCTATTTCTAATCTCTTCCATGGCTAAACTCTCTCTCTAAACGAAAACTTATTGAAAATAATAATAATCTTCTATACAATAATAGTTTATACAATAAACTAACAGAAAAATAAAAAAAGTAGACGCTAACATTTCTGAGTCCGACCACAATCACCGCCCCTTTATTATAAAGCGTTAAATTTAACGACCCCGTTATTTGATTTAATTCATCGCACAAATGGATATCAACGCGATAAATAACAATTGAAAACGTCCAATTGCGTCTTTGGAAATTTAACCACTTATAATGTAGCTCGGAGCTCGGAGAATTTTCAAATTTACGATAAATTTCCTTAAGAAGGTCTTAAGAAGAAATGGCGACCAGGTTACATAAAATATCCAGATAGAGCCTATTTTAAAAAAAACTTATAAATCTGAAGCGTTTTCTTCAAAGGATAAAAAAGAGCATACGATCAATAATTCTGTTATAATAAAATTTTATCATCCCCATAAATTGTGCCAAAAGAAGGGGGTTATTTAAAACTAACACACAAATACATACATTCAATCTGATAGCATCTAAAGAGATTTAAATGGCAAACTAAAAGAGAGCTTTTGGCTAACCGTTCGTTGATTCAGCAGATTTAGAGTTGTAAAAGAGAAACAAGATTAAAAGTAAATAACGTACCACTACAAAAATTTCACTTCGCTTTACAATCAAATAGGACATTGTCGGAGCAAAATGAAAATAGAGAGCTCCGAGTTAAAAAAAAACCTCGGACAATAAAATTACCGATGGAAACGGATTTAAGGTTAACTAAAAAGCAACAATAAACATTTTTATATTTAATCAAATTGTTGAAATAAAACTACCGTGGCGAGGCAATTTTCTAAAACGAGAGACAAATTGTCAGCCAGAGAGGAAATAAAAGGAAGGAGGGAGAGTCGACACAAAAAAAGAGAAAAACCAAACTAATCATTGTCAATTCAAGAATCACACGCTTCGTACGAGATTAATTGGATAACAACGTAATAAACGGTTATCTGATAATCTTCACAAGAGAAGGGCTTATAATTAAGGGTCAAAGACATTGTTTATTACAGACGATTATTATTTATAATTCGGTATTTATTTACGCACATTAAACAATCTAATTTTCAAATTTAAATTAATAAGATTAGGCCTAAGGACATCGTCGAGATTATTATACACGGTCACCGACAAAATTAATTTCTCCCTGCTCATCTTCACAAGCTTCTTTAAACACCGAGAGAGCCCTTTCGCTCGAACGTGCTTACGTGGTATTAATTCGTCTGCACCAAATCTACAACTCCTCGAGAGACCCGATGCTCGTGGATCACATGTGTGTGGGGCTTGACGTTTCTAGTTCAACGTCTTTAACAGACGTAGTACATGCTCAGTATTATAGTGTAGCGGTGGTTAAGTTCAAATTTCGAGCCTTTACACCACCGTGGTATATCAACCCTTTCCGCCAGAGTGCACTAACACCACTGGCACCGGGCAGTATATCGTCGGTCTTCACATGGTCTCCACGTGAGTTCTTCATCGGTTGTGAAATAGTGTACTGGCGTCCCGAGTCGCCTTAGTTGGTGTGTGTATGTCTGTGTATTATTTATTTAGAAACTGCAAACGCCATGTTTAATTCTCTTTAAACAAATTGTAGAACAGGTACAATAATAGCATAAAAATCGAAACAGAAAGATATAAAAAGAGCTTTGTACTTAATGGCGCCCGAGCAGGGACTTGAAATAAAATTACGCTCAAATTTACTCGAGATGAAGAATAACGCTCTTTTGCACTTCCCTAAACACCGATGAACAACGCGTTGCGATCACTACTGAAATCAATCCTACGCTACGGTGAGACGACGTTTCGCCCTTATCTAATCCAAACCATCATAATCACCTTGACCAATCTGGACGACTTTTTGCTCCGATTTTAGGTAATGCAACTACGTTAGAGTTTAAGAACAATCGTTTTAAGTGTTACAGTTGACTAAGAAAGAAGACGAAAGGGATGCGATAACATTATTTTTTACAAAGGTGGAAAACTTTTTGTAGCACCACAGCACTTAGAACATAAAGATCCGAAAGGATGATTAGCAACCTTTGTCTATAAGAGAACATGCGACGAAAATGCGTGGTATAAGCAACGTGGTAAAAGAAAATAAGTGGTATAAGCAACCATTTCTATTGGAGAATTTGACCGGAAATGGCTATATTTAAACGTCCATTGTCCATAATGGCTCTTTTCTGGTAGAGTGGAGGGTATTCCTTTCTTCAATGACCAAAGCATAACCTACAGTTGATAGTCATCAATTGTTACACTTAAGCTTCGGTTTCCTAGGATAGCGGTGCCATCAAATAGCTGGTCTGTATCATCACGGTGCTAACGTTACGTAGTGGTGACTTTTAAAAACAGCCGTTGAAGGAGTGAGACAGCACCGCTATCTAGGAAACCACGTACAGTCAAAACCGGTTATAGCGACACCGCTTAGTACGACTATCGGTTATAACGACCGAATATCGCGGTCCCTTTAAAGTCGTTATAACCGGTTTTGACTGTATGTTTAAATATATGGAAACGCTCTTTGTGACGACATCGACTGTCATATTATGGTCGCTATTTGACGGCACCGCTTTCTTACGAAACCCAAGCTGTTTATGAGCAAAAATTTCAATTCGTGAACAGCCTTCACCTTCACGTTTTAGCTCGAATAGCGTCGGAAAACAGACACACTGTATACTGTGTTTTTCCACACGTGCTCCAAATGTACCAAGGTTTTCCAATTTACCTTCCAAATGCCAAATCTCGAAAAGAAGGGATTTTACTAAATACTCCCAAGATTATGTGAGGGTCTAGAGCATTCAAATTTTCATTTCTCGTTTGGCGAACAACGATTATGCGAGGGTCGAATAAAATTTTTGTAAGTGTCTTAAATCACCAAATTAAACATTTTGAATTGGGAGCATTATAAAGAGGATTATTTTCTTAAGGAAAGGTTGCTTTTAGCTGTCCCTAAGGCCGTTTTAATTAACCGCGTTCTAATATTCGTATCGAAAACGAACACACACACGGCGTTCCCAGACGGTTATCTATCTAAATTGAACTAATTTTCCGCAAGCCCAACATTCCCGCTCTTAATCCTCGTTTCAAACTTAAAACGAACGCACTGCAAAATTTAGTAAAAGTTGAAAAAAATGATAACCGAAAGTTTTCGCACATATTTCAATGTAACTCAAACAGAGCGTTTACTTAAACCCTTGTCACATATCAAATTACTTTTAGAGGCAACTTCTCGTTAAATACCAGAAACAAATTGGCACAATTTACGAGGTGATGTGCAAAAGAGAATTCCAATAAAAAATTGAAAACTTGCGAAAATTGTAAATATTCGACCCCTCTCTCTATTTAAAAAGTTTAAAGTTTCACCTTCACAAAAACCATTAGCGAACATTTAATATTTATTTCGTAAAAATTTGTTGTGTAAATCCGCTTCGGAAAAATTTATTAGATATTATGGGTTCCGGTGCGTCAATTTTAAACAATTTCCCACCAATCAATTTTCGAGCAACAGGGGGTTATCGTTAACGTCTTATAAATAAATTGGAAAGTGCGTGGTTAGAAAACACAAAGTAAATCTAAGTTGTTTACAGGTTCCTTTTAAGCGCCCTTTTCGCATTAATGGGAAATTACGAATGCTCACAAGTGACCAAAGACGGATGAAACAAACTCGATAATTCGATTTCGACAAATTATCTTGCTACCCGTTAATTTACAACCCCTCCGCTGTTTAAAAAAAGGGCTCGATCAAAAGTACATCGCTCTTTAATCGAATAAAATTAAATCGAGCGACCAATTTTTTAAAAAGGACCGCTTTAAGGGTTTACGCGCGCGTCAAGACTTTTTAATTAAGAAAAATGTTGATTCCGCAAAAATTCTACTAATAAAGTAAAGGGTTAAAAATCGACTTTCAAATTTGGAGTTTCGAAAAACGCTTTTCTCGTAACTTTAAAAAAAAGTTTCCAAATGAAATTTTCCCCAAGATGGATTTATCTATTTATTGAAGTATATTTTTGTTTGCGATACGTCGAAGGAATTACAAAATGTTGAAGTAGAAGAAAAAGGAAACTTACGCCAAGTTTTCTTTCGTCCATTTTTTCCTTTTCTTTCTAATGCTCTTTTTTCTTAAAAACTATTTCTTACATTAAGCTAAAGTTTGTTGGCAAATTTTAAACGCTTTCCTGTAAGTAATTTAATTTGAGACGACACAAAATCTCATGCGTAACGCTTCAAAAGAAGAATTTTTCAATCAAACAGTCCGATAGCTTCTGTATTTTATTTTCGTGCGACCCTTAAGGCGTTCTAATGATGACACTAGCGTCACGACATCTACAGAGTAAATTGTTTGTCAAATAATGCCACAACAATGACAAATAATGTCCAACATTTTACTTTTTTTTTCAGTGTAGCTGTCGTGACGCCAAAAATGGAATAAGCCTGTTTTTACAACCGCCTGTGATTCTCCCGACACTAACTCCTTAAGGAGGGATCTGACGGCAATTTTACCTAACACAAATTATAGTGTAGAGCATGAAATTATCTATCTAAAACAACAAAAATATTTGTTCTCCTTGGCATGATTATTAATCTATAAAAAAAAAATAAGTAAGCCTGTTTTTACAACCGCTTGTGTCTCTCCCGACTCTAGCTCCTTAAGAAGGGATCTGAAGGCCATTTTACCTCTAATAAAAATTATGGAGCATAAAATATTTGTTCAAGTTGCCATAATTCATCTGTGGAAATTATTTAAAAATATATATTGTTGAGGGTTAAAGGAATGAAGGACTCTTGAAGGTAGTTGATGTTCTACGACTACTATAACCAGGGCTGCACACACAGAACTTTCCGGTCCTTGTAATATAGCATATGTTATTTGGAGGGTTCTTGTGCATAAGGGTTGTTGGAAATGTAGTGAGATGTAGGTAGATGTCGCAGCATACACTTTCAAATCTCAAAGTGTCGTCTTCGACGGACAGGGCCGTTTGTTCGGATGGAGGAGAACGGACTGCCAGGAAGTATCACGGTAGCAGGGTGTACAATTAACGTTTTACAAAGATATACTGCGTGAAACGAGTAGGGAATTTGAGAAGATGTGGTTGCAACCCACTGTAAGAAAAAGAACAAAAAATTTCGTTTCCGGAGAGTTCAAGAATTAGTCTCTTTTTTACCAACTATGATTCGTGTTAATGGCAACTTAATTGCCAGATTAAGTCACTACAGTGACTGATCGATTATATTAAATATTCTTAACGACGATTCTACAGAGGTGAAAAAAAGTAGTTTCAAATGCCCTTTTAAAATCAATTGTTAACATAATGAAGTTATCGAACGAACTGTTGAAGAAAATTACTACTTAATGTCGAAAGCGAGAAAGTTTTCGCGGCGTGCCCTTCTTTTATTTTTATTTCTTATTACCTACCTATTATTAAAATTAACTTAAACTGCCATTTTGTAACGTCTGCACAACAGGTTCTTATTTAAATTAGCAGAGGCAAAATTAAATTTCATCGACACTTAAATTAGTAAGACGAAAATTTTAAATTCTATACCAAGTCTCGTTCCGTATTAAGGCGTTACTATAAAGCTCTTGATTAACTAACATCGACAATAAATTTAAAATGCAGTTTCGATTTGTCCTAAGAAATAACGAATTTTGATTGACCAAGAATAGCCCAAGGCCGGTCTAGTTAATTTTAATTCGATATTAAAGTTTTGTAGTGCCGTTCGAGTAGTGTTTTTTTAAGTCTAGAAGCTTGTTAGTACAAGCAAACTTCATTAATTACACGAAAACAAAGAAATCTCGAGAGAGTAATTGTAAATATCCATTCGAATAGCATTTCTTTTATTACTACAAAACTGTATAAATTAAAAGCTTGCGATAGCGTTGACTTTTTAGAAACAAACAAAATGACATTGAGTTTACACGGAGGAAATGTAACAGCAGGATTGCTGCTAACAAACAAATAAATAATTAAAATGTAGAAAAAGAGCAATAAAACAAGTTTTGGGCTACCGACTATTTGTTAAAGTCGATCGACTCTCAGCGAGTGGAAGATAAACGTTAGGGGCTTTTCAAAAATTATTAAGACCCAGTTTCATAGTACTGGTTTAAACTCGAACTTAATTAAGCTCGTCTTGGACTGAAAGTCTTTAGGTTTCATACTGTCACAGTATTTACACATATTCGCTTAAACCTTGAACCAAAGTTTACGTGAACACTGTGAAACCGCCCCTAATTACTTAGAACCGGTTTCACAAACAAGGAGTGGTTTCCAGTTTCGTGCTGTCATCAATTTAATTCTCTCATCCAAAACACATCTTTAACAACAACATGGTTGTTTTGACGTTAATGGTTATTAAAAATATCGCACAATCGAGACACACTGTATGCAATCGTTCTGGTTAAACTCGGTTGGAAAAATGAATTTTATATTTCTTTAACTTGTTATTATGAATATTGCTGGGGATAAACTTTTAGGATCAATGCACGATTTTATTACGCTTTTCAATAACAACAATTTAATCAAACATAAAATAATATCCACGGCTAAATTGTTCAAACAGCAATTAAAACTTTTCATAGCATCCATAATCAAAATCTAAACCTCCCACTAATAAAACTTGAGGACTTGATATGTATATATGTAGTCGTAAAATCCCTTAACCGATTAATTTATACGGGTTGTTTTCTTTTGTATTAGAATAATTATCGTAAAAAAATAAAATAAAGTACCGTTCACAATAAACGGTGCAATTCACATAAAGCTCGTGAAGAATGGCAAGACATTATTTAAAAATAACTGCTTTAGGTAGCTTAGTTAAACGAAATGTTAGTTGCACATAAATTACATCTTTAAAACCCTTAATACACTAGCCGGGCCTCTGAGGCTCCACAGGGTTATTATTTAACTCTGACATCTATCTAAAGGCCGCGCCACACGCACGGACTTACCTCCGGGTTTGGTTTGGACCTGCACAGGCCAAATCGGAGCCAGAACGTCGTCCACACAATCCGGTTTAGCCTGTGCCCGTTTAGCCACCAGAGCGCGTAGACATTGTTCAAGTCGGTCTGCACAGACCAAATCGGAAGGTAAGTCTATGTGTGTGGCGCAGCTTTAAGTTACGTTAAATGCCATTCTTTATAGTTTTCTTATGAATTTGATGGTAGTTTTCCATAACGATGTGACTTAAGCTGCACCAACACTACGCCAATCGGCAAGACTGTTCGCCCAAGCCAAAGGAAGTCGTGTAGTTGCGCCCCCACAACTCCCTCACAAACAGAGCTAATTTCAATTAGTGAGCAACGCTAAGAACTGATGTATAAGTCTTCCCTGTTCTGTTACTTTTGGGACTGCCGACAGGCCACAGTGTGAATGCAGCTTTAAATGGAAGAAATGCACTAAAAATGGTAGTAAAACTTTTAAAACGCACAGACAAAGGATTTCAATTATGAATTTTAATAAGCATTACATAAACTCGATGGATTGTCCTACCCTTTCATTAAGAGACTACTTTGATAATCAAAAGTTTATTTTATATGTGCTACTTTGAAATAATAATGATAAGAAAAAGAAATAAAACAATTGCTAAGAGAAAATCTTGAATGCAATTACGTAATAAAAGCAACAACAACGAGACTATAATTAAAACGATGAGAAATTACGCCGAGATGAGAAGGCCAAAAAAAGATTGAAACTTTTATCACTTTTTGATTGTACTAAATGAGTATCTATTTTTAATTTTTTTTTAAAGAATTACAAAGTTATTTGCGAAATAATCCAAAGATTTTTCCACATACAGGGTAGCCCAATTATTTTACAAGTCGAGAAGTTTTCCAAACGAACGCCAACACACACAGGTCGATTTTGTTACCAAGGACGACATACTACTGTAGGATAAATTTATAACTCCAAGAGAAGTTGGCAACTCTTTCAAAAATCTTAAGATGGAATCATATAGGTAAGTATACATAGTATGCCACTCCGCTGTACGAAAATCTAACTAGACCGCGCATGACGTCAGGAGGGGTCAGAACAAATCGCGTTGATTGCAGTGTTGGGTACAAGTACGGTAGAAGTCGCTTCGTGTTGACCCCTCCTGACGTCACTAAACTCCACAAAATCTGCGCAACAGCATACTATGTATACTTATTTACTTATACTATGGATGGAATAGGGTTTAAGTGACCTATCATTTTAAAGGCCATTTCAATCTCTTTTGAATTAGGCGTTATTTTTTCTAATTTGCCATTTTGAGCGTTTAACATAGTACCAGCCGGTACTATAATGCTCTTGATTAATTTAGTTCGAGAAGTAAATTTTTAATATGGCCTTCTAATTATTAATCTATTCTGCTGGTCAATAATAGCTGTGGACACGCCAAATTAATTGTAATTCGTTATTTATCAAGTATCGGCGTGCCTCAGTGTTTTCCAATAACCTTTATGGGTTTCGAAAGAATTGAGGTGACCATCCTGTGTACTAAAACTCAAATATTCACCAAATTTGTGGAAACGAGAAGAAATTCTATCTAGTTAACTGACCAACGACCGCACATTAGTTTCGATATATGCAAAGATCACAAACTTTGGCATATTGTGGGTTAACTACAAATGAACAGATATCCAGTTTGAGGGACCCTCGTCATTATGGAATTGCAATTTAATATAAACTTTAAATTAAGTCGAGATAACACGACAAGCTATTTGAAATTTTTAGTAAATAATTTGTGCTCAAAATGATGGAATGTTGAAAGTGCTTCAAACATCGACTACCCCAAAAAATGTGTTTTAAATCCTACAATATAAATCAAGCACTTATTTATTGTAAGCCAATAATTAGCTTTCAAAAACATAATTTTACGATATTAAAATAATCGTTTTAATACGAAAATGAATCAATCAAAAAATTTATTTATTATTGAATTAAACGCCCTCACCTCGTCCTCGACTTGCTCTAAAATAAAAACAAAACTATTCAAGATATGTAAGCCGCTACTAAAAAGCTCTCGATTAATGTAATTTAGCATTAACGACTTAAACTTTTGAATTGGTACTAGACCATCATTTAAAGAGTTTAAATCTTAGAAAGTTTTAAAAGAACTATCAACCTTCGTCTTAAACTCTCCGGGACAGTTCATTAACTATCCAACTGTCACAAGCACTCCACACTCTCCGCTAGAAAAGTTTCGGTTGGCCGATTTAAACTTTGTAATTATTTGATTGTGGTGGCCACTATCCTGCTGATCATCCCTTCGCTTTTCTACCCTTTAAATCGGTGTATTTTTAGTTGGCTACTTTTAAGGGATTTAAAAATCAACAAAAACTCTGTTTGCCTACCCTCGAGAGCTTGGCTTTAGAACGCGACAAAAAAAAGAAAAAACGTATCATCCTGTATAAATTAAGATTTACACCACCTGAAGACTCAAATCACATTCAAGTATACGTAGTTTTAGACGTATTAACGTCGAAAGTCTAAGGCTCGAAGTAAACTTTTATGTTTTCTTTATAAAAAAGAAAGTTGGAAATAAAAAAAAAGTTTTCGACATCAACCGTAGTCACATTCTCTCTAATACTACGAGAAAAAGGAAAGAGAATAATTTAGGAAACAGCATAGAAATAAAAATATTATTCGAGAAGACACAGCAATTTTGTTAGTAATAAAGCGATCGAAAATCCAGTAAAATGACGTCCAAACAATTTCGACAACATTTATATTTATGAACACGAATGTAACCAATTTTCTCAAAATGACAAATACATTTTGACACAATACGTAAGGAGATCAACACCGAAAGTTACATTTTATGTACATTACACTTGACCATATAAGGGCACAAAATTAACAAAGTTATACCAACTTTAAAGTTACGGATTAACATATTCATTAGAAGCGACGTTTTACATTAAACAATAAAAAATTTAAATTGACAGTATAAACAAAAAAATTATATTGCACATTTTGTTCAACACATTTTCAATTACTTTGAAAAATCAATCAAACGTTAATGGTTTCGCTAAGCCATCAAATGCAAAAAATTCAACTTACAAAATAAATGACATCAATTGGCAAACAATTGCAAAAGCTTAATTACCTTTCCATTAACAATAGATGAGCTTTTTTATATTAATAAATTACAACTTTTTTCCACACAAAATCGATTGTAAGCAGACCAAGTTTCATGCTCAACTAAGTCGATCAACTTTTTCAGTTGACAAACTACAATGACGTGTAGCATCAATTCTACACTATTTAACTTAACTATGTCGTTCGGCGTCGTGTGGATGCACCATTAAAATATAAAAATCAACCCAGCAGTTCAATTTCAAAATAATTTAACTTAACCGTCTTTTGTTAATAAATTTGACCCCTCCACCATATGTCAATCGACTTTTTCAGTAAACAAACTACATTTAGCATGTGGCTGATTTCTGAACGTCTACACTCAAAAAAAGGCTCAACTGTTATTTTACCAAACTTCCCTAACCCAGCTAAGTACATCACATTTGTCGATAGGGGTGGTGTGGACGCACCATTAAAAGATAAATATCACCCCCAGCAGTTAAATTTCAAGATAATTTAACTTAAGCATCTTAAGTTGTTGAAATAAAAACAAAAGTTTATTTACGTCTCAATTTTTAAATCAATTATTTTCGTATGCCTATTCCATAACAACATTAGTAGGACAACGCCATCTGAGAAGGAATTTTGTTTACAATAAATTGTGCCGTCGATTTAAATTTGAGGCAATTATAAATTAATATTTGTGACTAACTTTTGGGCTAAAATTGCTCTTGAAATTTAATTTGCGTATACCTTTTTCGCATAAAATAATTAACATTTGACATAATTGAGGAAAATTAAAAGTTATAATTAATTTTAAATCAAAATGGTTTTCCCACCTAAATCACCCCACGCACATTTTTTCTTTTTTGTCAAAACAAGCAATTGGATATGAGATGTAAAAAAACACCTTTCGAAAAGAAGGAAAAAAAATTGACTTTTTAGCAATTTATTGTAAACGTTAATGAAGTACAAAAAACTTGGCAAACTAAGACGTTCGGAACAACTGCAAAAAATCAATTAACTCCAAGCTAATTTGGAGAATTATTATTCGCAGTGAACAAATTCTCTTTGCGTGGGTTGCTCGAATTACAAAAAAAAATTAATTAGTTTTCAGAAAATTCAATCGATGGCGCAACTGCTTACAGCCTTTAACATTTAGATTTCCTTATGTAACATACCAAGATTTTCATGGTACTAGAAGTAGGGCAGCAAAGTTAAGAACATAAGAAGCACTTCCAGCCTAGTAACTTTTGTATAAAACATTTTTTTGAAAAACTGACACTAAAAAAGTTATAACAATGTTGCGTTATTTGTAATCAAATTGTAATGACAAATTATATACCGTCTTATCTCTCGGAAGGCAATGGCAAGCCACAGCTTTTAAAGAGTGGATGTACCAAAATAAACTACAGACATATTTCAATTTAAGACGCTGTTAAAACAAGACTTAAAGATCTCTTAATCCTTCCGGAAGTCAACGTGTTGTCACGAATAACTAGATTAGTTTGGAAAATATACAAAAGCTAAGAAAACTTTCGCTGTCGGTAGTTCGTTCCCCAGAGACGTACACACCTCCTTTTATTAGACGATGACAGTTGTCGAGAAATTTCACTACCTGTCTTATTAATTCCACGCTGCAACGACTACATTTTCTTGTCCAACTCGAAAATGCTCTTCCGAACAAGTTAATTTTAATAAGAAAAGAGAACATTTTTCAGCCAAGTCGTGTCAAGCACATTATAAATAAATTAAAGAAACCTCAAATTTTAAAACGTAATTTTCTAAAAGTTCCGACAAATATTAATTACTTCGTAATTATAAACAACGGGGAAGTGAAATTTTTTTTAATAAACGCATCCAAATTTAAAATTGTTTTCAAATATTTAGCCCAAAAAATATCCAATTTCATTCAATTTGTAATAGTCAATTTTTATAGGCGCGGTTAATAACTGTCAATCGATAGATACATATGGAAATACACGGATGCGACGTTTAGAAAGATTTGTATTCCGATTTTATTTATTTGAATTGTATATGTTGGGTAAAAACAATATCCCATTCTTCGACTTTTGTCACTAATCAGGCTCTATACAAATGGCATTGCCTTCTTTGAACCTTACCCTATCAGAAATTATGACTATTGGCGATATCAACTGGGTATTAAAGTCGCTAAAGCTTAAGAGCGGAATGTCTAAATATCACCTTCCCCGCCCATTTGTTAAATATCGCCCTCTTAACATAATTACCTAATCCTAATGTTGTAGAAGACAATTTTTGAGACAAAGTTCAATTTTTTGTGTGGAGAGGGTGGCATTTTTGGGACAAACGACCTAAAGTATTCAATGTAACTCGGTACGTTTTCTAGGTCAAGGTGAGCATCTTGGGAGTAAAAGTAATTACTGTGCACAATTGTGCAAGGAGAGAAATCAATTAAAAATGCAACAAAAAAGTTAAAACGTTATCAACTGTAAAGTTAAAATTGCAGCTTTTAAGATGAGTGTATGGTTCATTTCACTTAAGCATTTTGTCAAGTCAGAGCAGCCAAGACTTTGAAATTACCTACCATTAAGAGTAATTGAGCGAGAAAAAAGTACTTGACCTTTAATCTCAAACTACAACAACAGATAGTGTTTTTCTTTTTTTTTAAATAAATCGATTTCATATTTACAAAGCAAACACAATTTTTTCCCAAGTTTTAAAAATAACGTTTCGGTTTCCCTAATAGGGAATAAACAGTATTTTGCCCCGGGACGACATATTTTAATATACGTACAAACCAACTTTTCAAAAACCATAAATAAGAAAAAGTGTAAAAATACAAATATTTAAAATGTTTTACGAGAAAAGCACATTTCGGTAAGATATTACTTTTCAAAGATGAAGATTGAGGTTATATTTCCTAGCACCGACAACCGAAATTTAATGAAACGTGTGCACGTTGTTAAAAAACACGGGAATTAAATAAACACGCTTCGAGCTACTAAATTTAACAAGAACCAAAAATTCGGTTACCGAAACGTTTCAAATATCAATTACAAAATCCGCCATTTTATAATTACAAAATTATATTAACATTTCCCCCCCGTTGATTACCTCAAAATAGAAAATTATTATTCAACGCAAAATTTATTTTTCTTCAAAATTTTCGGCGATTTCAATCAAAAATCCATTTTGGCGTTTTACCACCACGCAACTTGCGGCGTTACCTGTAACTAAAAAAGTAAATAAAATAGCGCGTGCCACTCGAAAAGTCACCTCGAGTGCGGTTTTCATCTCTTGTCGGGATAAATTGAAAATGGTTTGTCGATGATGGATTTTGGTTTATTACAGAAATACATGGACACAGAGTCGAATTAATTTATTTCGTTATTAAAAAGTTCATTTTGTCGTTAATTGCGTACTTTGAATGGTCGTTGACGACGTCATTATAAACTTTTAATTAAACCACTAAATAGTTGTCCTTATTGCTGTGCAAATTTATATGTTCGATTCGAAAGAGACGCCACATATTATTACAGTATTGATCTTTTCCATTACGTTTTAGTAAAATAACAATTAATTTTAGTTATAAAGAGCATCCCAAAAGGCTCGTTGTTTAAATAATAAAACATATCAAAGTTAATATTCTGAATATTAACTGCATGTTGAAGGATGCACACTATTTATATATTTTTTTAACCATTACATTCTATACACTCTCAAATATACGCATGGACATAAGCCGGGCTTCAGCGGCTCGATGGCAGAAGTCGAGGTTTAAATGTGATCTACACAATAAAAAACACATGAATTATCGGAAACGCGCAGTAAGGTCCGAAAGAGGCAGAGATATAAAAGAAAGAGATAGGGATAAAGAGAGTGGCGGAAGTAGGATAGGGATTGGTTTAGAGAAATAAGGGTGGGGGGAGTAGAGAAGAGATTGGTTTAGAAAGTGGTCTGTCACGATAGTTACCATGTGTCAAATATCAATCTGTCACTATAGTTACCATATGTCAATGCCATCATTTCACCCCATATGGCAATGTCAGAGGGGGGTTCAGCTGTCACCATACATATGTCAATGTCAAAGTCATCTGTCATCATATGTCAATTTCATCTGTCATTTTGTGTGTGGTGGAGTTATCTATCAATTTCAGTGGTTGGTTTAGAGAGATGGGGAGTGGGGGTAATCTGTCACCATAGTAATTATATGTGAAATGTTAATGTCACCATAGAGAGGGTTCATCTGTCATGCTATGTAATTTCCTATGTCAGGGGGGTAACCTGTCATCCCATGTGCCATCTAATATGTCATTACATCTTTCCTATCATCTGTCATTTCATCTGCCATCTCATCTCACAAATGAGTTTGACGGATAGGATGAGCGACAGAGGAGATTGTTAGTTAAATAACAGAAGCGATTGACAGATGAGATGGAATAAGAGATAAGGTAATATGACATGATAATGAGACTGACAGCTGATATTCATAGTTAGAAGAGGCATAAACAGACAGATACTGATAGAGAGAACGTAGAGCACAGCGCGCGTTTACGATCTAGTTACTGATTAAATTCCATCGTGTCACAGAAGTCAAAGAAGAGTCTAAATATGCAATAATATACAAGATGCGCCAGCTAAAAAATATACAATGTCATTATAACGAAACTTAAAACAGTTTCGAATGAACTCTATTACATCACTAGTGTTGTAATGCATTTTAACATGTAAAAATTACAGATTAACAAACAAATTTAATTCATAAACGAAACTTCAAAAAATATTGTTTTTGTCTTTTTGTTTATTTTATGAAAGTAGTTAAAACGTTGTAAGAAACTCCTTGTCTACCCTGTATTGGGCTTTTCAAAATTCCGCTCAATTAATGAATTACTAATGGGTGAACGTATTTTTTTTTTATTAGCGCCTTCAATCGACGCTACTTTAAATAGACAACCGCCAATCAAGCGTCGGCTTCCCGCACACGAACTTCAAACGAAAATGAAAAGGAATGACTTTTAAATGAAACGAAAATTTTTGTGAGGGTGGTGTGTAAAAAACACGCAAAATTACTTCAAAAAAATTACACGAAACGAGCGGGTCATTATTTTAATCTTCGTTTCGAGTCACTTTTGAAAAATACACAAAATTATTTTTAAACCGTACGCGACATAAACACTCGACAATAAAAAATTACCAGCTTTCGAGTGAGTAAACACTAAATTTTTAAGGTTAAGCGCAAAAATTTCATTACAATGTGTGTGCGCGCGAGTGTGTGTTTGTGCATGTCTAACTTTGATCTATAACAAAATTTACATAAAAAGCACTTGAAAGGTGATTCATTTTGATCTTGTTGGAAATTTTAAGTCCCTTCGATTTGATTTAATGGTTCAAACGAAAGGTACACAGATTGCGGATAGAAAATGCGCTCTTTTAGCTTCGAGCTGTTTGTTCTTCTAACAAAATTTTATACCTATTTTAGAGCCAATTCGATACCTAAATTAATTAAAAACCAAACTAATTTAACATTACTTCTTCACGTCATTCATTTAAAAAATACATAATTTTTCAGTTACTAGTTTTGTAGGAACACCCTGTACAGGGTGAGTCTGGATTGGGCCATTAAAATAATATAGTTTTGTGAGAGATATTAAAAAAAAGTCCTCAACAAAACTTTCTTATCTCGAAATGACCTACATCGTAAAAATATTTTAGAATATACAGGGTGTTTAATTTAAGAGATACTTAACCTAACTTTGTTATTTTAAATGGAACACCCTATATATTTTTACATACTCGAATTTCCGGTAAAATTTGATAATTTATAAATATAAATTGAATAAAAAAATACCCCCTACTCTACCAGAAAAGAGCCATTTAGCTAGAAATATGGATCGCAATGAACGAGTAAATATAGCGATTTCCGGTCAATTTCTCCAATTAGAAATACTCCCACTTATAAGGAAAGATCATGACAGCTAATAATAATGTAAACTTGACAGAATGATGAGCCATTCATGGATTTCTGAAATGTCATTTCCGTCGCATTTTCTCTTAGTGAACGGTTGCTAACCATCCTTCCGGATGTTTTATGTTCTAAGGCTTTTCTGTTGAAAAAGTTAGCTTTAAAATTCAAATTTTAAAGTCCCTGCTCAGGCTCAGCGATTTTTGGAATAATCTGTTAGAAGTTAATTAAAAGGAAAAACGCTAATAAAGACTAATGTTTTCAAAGAAAAAATTAGCATAAGGAAGACATTTCTACCACTTCTAGGAGGTGCTCGCTCATCCCCTTCGACGGGACGCACTTGGCGAGTTATTTAAATTTCAATCTGCCACCGTATTAAATATTAATATAATTTATTTATTCAAATTGTAAACATAAGAAGAAAAGGGCAAGGTGAGAAATAGAAATAAGGGAGAGATGGCCTCTTTTATGCGCGCCACAATTTATACCGTAATAAATCAGAGGAGCAATTTACTTGTTAAGGTAAAAACAATTTAGCGAATTTAAGCTAACGAACTTAGCTATACGAATTGATTTATACATAATATCGTTTAGCGCAAATTTGTTAAAATCGTCTCAAATTTAATAGCTCAAAGCTACGCGAGATACATTAAATATTACGGCTTCTGATTCGTAAGTGAAATAGAGAAACCGCACTCGAGCGTCCCTTTTCGCTAATTAACGCATCCCTTTATAATTGAACTCTTATTGTAGTAAATGCCATAATTAAGAAAGATATCAAATTCCGCTCCTAAAACTTCTTGTATTTCTAGAAACAATACACGCAGGAAGACGTATAAGAAATCGCGCGTGTGGTATCAGCATGCTATGGAGGCGTTTTAAGACATGAGTCGCTCATGTGCGGCGCACAACACCCTGAATTTTAAACAATATTAAATAGAGCCATACTTTTATTTTCCATCGAAATGCAAATTAAAAATTAAAATTCAAAAAACGAAGTGGAAATAATTTTTTTCTAAATTTCCTTACTCGAACTTAATAGATTCAATTGCATTTGAACAAGTATCTCCTCATCTTTCCTGAAAACTTTCATCTTACATTAATTTTCCAAGTTTCTTTTAAGTTTGATCTCATTTCGTTAGAAATTGCAGCAGTTCAATATAAATTAGAGAATATAATTAGGAATTTTTGAAAATTTTCCCAACGCGTGGTGAAAAAATCTAATAGTTGTTTAAAATTATCCAAAAATAAAACAAGTCTCATTAAAGAAAAAAATTCTTATAAAAAACGATAATTGCTTCCGAAGAAGTTGGTTTGAAAAATAAATTAATGCTCTAACAAGTAATCGATAGAATTTATTTCTTGCGTTTAAAAATCGCCATTTTGAAAGTTTAATTAAGTTATCCCAAAGACAATCGGCCCTAATTAAAAAGATTATCTGTATTAAACAGAAAATAACGAGTCCGAGACAAAAAAATCTATTTTTACCTCCAGAAAGTATAATTTCCTGAAGAATAAAGATTTTCCAGAAAGACAGTATAATTTAAGATTTTTATTGTGCAACGAAATGTTCACGAATATTATTTAGAGCCTTTTATTTATAAGACAACCTTAAGGGATGTAGCTGCTAACGCTATAAGCGACTAATAAATCGCTGTCATTAGAGAAATTGTTTGTCGCCTTCATTTTCACCCTTGAATACTGGAAATTTATTAAATATCGCTAATTATAATTTGTTTGTTTAATACATAACAGGTGGCGCTGCTTAGTTAGGTACAAAGTAAAATCGTACATTAAGACTGACATTTAAGAAAAGAAATTCAGTTTTTCGATAGAAAATGATGAAAAAGAAGCACACGTTGCTACCATGACAATACCAATAAATTATTAAATTTTATTTGAACTGGGAACGTATACACCAGCTTAACTTTTCCTTCACAACTCAAAGTGGTAAAAATCCACACTATATCTTTTATTATGCCCCGTTTTGAAGCATAATGCCCCAAAAATGGAAATGTCAAAACCACCAGTCCCTAAGTTCAACCTTCGTTAACATACTTTTTTAATTTTTCCAATAGAGTCTAATTTTAAAGATCTCAGAGAATAATAATGTGCCCGAACCCTATTTATTTCTAATGGCATTAAAAATAAAAATGTTAGCGGCACGAGTTTGAGCAAGGGCCTTCAAGCATAGAAAAATTCAAAACTGACGTTTTTGCTTTCAGGTTATTGGCCGTTTGGAGTAATTTGGTGCAACGTTTACGCAACGTGCGACGTCTTGGCCTGCTCCTCATCAATCATGCACATGTGTTTCATAAGTTTGGGCCGATATTTGGGCATACGCAATCCTCTCAAAACAAGACACAATACCACCACAAAGACCATCGTCCTTAGAATAGCCTTGGTTTGGCTCCTATCGATGTTGGTTTCGAGTTCGATCACAGTCTTAGGTAAGAATTCAAAGGTTCGTCTCGAAATGACTAACAGGACCATTTTAGGCATAATAAACCACGACAATATTATGCCCAAGCCTGGCTTCTGTGTCATAAACAATAGGGCATTTTTTGTGTTTGGTTCGTTAATAGCGTTTTACATGCCTATGGTCATAATGGTCGTAACGTACGCCTTAACGGTTCAACTGTTGCGGAAAAAGGCGCGATTTGCGGCGGAGCATCCGGAGCCCGATCAATTTAGAAGGGTAGGAGGGAGATACATTGCTAAAACCGAAAGGCCGCCGTCCACAATTTCGGTACAACACGCCTTGTGGAGAACAGCAGGAGGAGTCGATCGGTGAGTGAAATCTTTTCCCGCACGACCCTCTATCACCCCCGTTGCTAAATTTTGTCAAAATAACACCCCGTATATCACAACCTGCCACACAAACTCGACGTTAAATTAAATCTAAAATGATTTATGATATTGATATAATTTGTGTAATTAGTAATTAATAGAAAGGGTTAGTTAGAGGAACGGTTATAATAACAAACAGTTGGAATTGAAGCGAGGGCGAAAAGTCGAGAGAGCGAGATGTTGTAATGACAAATAAAAATGTTTGTGAAATTTTTCATTTATTTTGTAGGTCTAATTTAAGGCTAGGCTCGTCTCATCCGCAACTATCTTACGCAAATGGGGGTGATAGTAACGGTGGAAAGTCTGCGGGACATCGGGATCAAGGTACCCAAACGCCCGAAAATATAGCAAAGGAAACTCGTAATTTTAAATTACGCTCTTTAAAACTTCAACTCAACAATGTTCCGACAAACTTAAATCTGAGGTAAGTTTAAGTTATAATAAAATCGATTTCGAGACCAAAAGTTGGGGTAAAATGTAAATTTTGTAATTCGGAAAGAATTAGATCTCTTTAATAACAAGCAAAGAAATGCCAAAGAATTTCTATACCTTACGAAGATATTTTAGCAAAATGTCTGTACGAGGAGAAAAATAACGAGTTTTCATTTTGCGTTAAAATTTGTTTTCACAAAGCGCGCCATTTGTATTTGTGTACGTAAATTTATGTCAAATTCAATTTTAAGTGTTCAAAAGAATTTAGATTAAGCGAAGAGTCAATAAAAGCTTAATATGTTGGGAATGGCCCACGTTGGGCGCCAATTTTAAATTTAATAAAGCCGAGAGCTTTTCCTAAAATTAACGAAAAATCGACTTTGCGAGATTTAATCCCTAGGGATGTAAAAAGCAAATATAAAGATGTTACTGCGAGCTAGTAAATTAATCTTTAAAGTTAGTGTAAAAGCGCGATATAACAAATGAGCTTACGAACGACATTGTTACCTTCCATTATACCTTACGTATACGTGGAGCTTAAACTAACTTTGTGATACAAATAAATAGAGTTAAAAGTAACTTCGTCAACAACAAATTGTCGCCACATTGTATTGTAATTCTGTAAACTAATACTTTACAACTTACGTTCATTAGCATCGGCGCTCGCAAAATAAACATCAAAGTCTCCACTCACCTGAAACAAAACGAAAAAAATTAGAAAAAATAGAATCGACGTGCCGCGACAAGCTGAAATAAAAATTTTACATTAACAAGATGAAAAATGAGGTTAAAGGTTATGAAAATCCAAGACCTGTCCGTCACCGATCCAACCTAACCCTATACGATAAAAGACGATTAAATACACAAGCCACAAAAAGTTCGCTTTTTGAAGCTAACCGTTGACCTTTTCTTTCACATTAGGCTTCTATTTTACAATTTTAATTTTGTTCCAAAAAATGGGGGGTTAAAAGCGTAAACGAAACAATTAATCAAAATCTTTAACCCAAATCAAAAACAAAAGGGATGTATGGTCATAAAAAGTACAATGGGTATACTATAAAATTTCACAAAAAGTTACAAACTTTATGCAGAACAAAAAGGTTAAACTTAGAATCAAATCCGCGACTGGGTAGTGGTGCACAGGGTGTATCGCGACGCTTGTGAGAACACGGCCTCGCGATTCGCCGAGCTAGCATTTGGATGGGTATTTTTGCTATAAAAGTCGTCTATTACGAATTAATGCTGCGATTCTAAGCAAATCTGTAAGTATAGTTCAGTCAGGTTTAACTCACTTGTGACTCATCGCTCAAAAGTGTAAGCATTCATCTGTAGTAAACGTATGTCCGTTCTTAATACACAATATTAGAAACGTCAAAATTAATTAAGTTAATTTCTTTTTTGTCCGTGGTGGCGATACAGTATGTTGCGATGTGCATTTTAAGCGCGAATTTTGAATTAAAGAAAGTTGTACTCCTACAGTTTACTTTATTTTAAGTTATTCTCTACGTCCTAAATTATGGAATACATTCCTAGAAACGCTTTAAACGAAGAATGAAACACAATCAAAGTGCAATAACTGATTTCCGATCGATTTATCTATTGATAGGAGGTGCGCGTAAATGGTCAAAATTAAAAAAAAAGCGTTCCTTTAACCTCCTGGAAGTGGAAGACTACTAAAATATATGCTTTCGGGATACATCCTTTACATTCCACGGTGGAATGTAAACCTGCGTTTTAGGACAGAGGGAAAGCTCGATGATCAATGATCTACTATAAATGCTGTTTTGCTCAAACACTTATTCAAGAGTGCCAAAAAAGTGAGACGCAGAGGCACGGTTAAAACTGACGATAAAAACATCACACGATTAGCAAATCAACAAATTCGACAATTTAACTGACATCAAAACATTAACCTCAAAACACCCATAACTGACATCTAAGCAAAGTCTGTGATGTGCTCGACATACGTTTTTACCTACCATATAGTATACGGTATATACTATATACAGCAGACATATGTTTCTATATAGGTACGTCTTTTTTTATTGCAATATTAGACAAAGAAAAAATATTTTATACTGACATTTCTTATTACACACTGCTATGAGTCACAAGGGACTTTAAGTTAACCGAACTATAAATCCGTAAAATCGTAAAGCCGTTAACAAGTCCACTGGAAAGTTGTTCCAGTTTCCACGAGAACACGTTACGAGTCTTACGATAGCGCTCAGAATAGCAGCATTAAGAGTCTTCTAAACCCCCGTGAGAAGAAAACGTAGACAGAGCACTTAGTGTAAAAGAGTGAGATGGAAAATACTAACTTGATTAATTAAAAATGACAAATCAAATACCTTAAGTATTTAAAATAGTATAAAATCCAAAGCAAGTTTCCCTATACTATGAAGATGAAAAATAGGTAAAAATAGGTTAAAATTAAATTTAATTTCACGCACGAAAAGCTCCATCCACTCATCGTAACAAATTTTACATGAAATCCCTCTCCAACAGCAGTTGCTAATTGATAAAGCGTCGCTTGATATAGCCGACGTTAAACTTGCATACGCGATTATTATCCTGTCATAATATTTTTGATGAAAAAAGGCTTGATGTACATTACAAAACTACCTCAAAACGAGCAAACCTTTTTAGAATATACATAAATTGGCAGACTTTTTCATACATTACATGTTCGTTTCGGAAAAAACTTATTAAGCTCGAAAGCTTTCAAATAAAACTATTTTATGTTTAGCAAAAATGCAAACGTTTATTTTCTAGGTTAGGCCACAAATTCTTTCCATAGCTCTTATAGCATTTATTATTGTAATAAAAGCCATCTCTTTATGGAAAAATTTAAATTCGGATGTCGTTGATATCAAAATCAAAGTACCGATCAAAATTACATCTTCGGTATACATAAACTTTTTTTTAAAAAGACCAAAATAGGGATGAGAAACGGCGGAATTATTGTTTTGTTCCAGGTGCCAGTCGCCATTAAGCAAAATTTTTATCGACCTCCGAGAGCGGAGCTTTTAATAGATATTTTGGAAAAAGGTTGACACTTTAAAATAAATCTCGCAAAAAGGCAAAATTTAAAATACGATTAAGTTTCCGTCAGTGGTTGTTTATTAATGAAGACTAATTTCGACCTAGGAAATTGCATATGAAAATAGCAAATTGGATTGCTGCAGCAGCGCAAGCTCTCATTAACTTAATTGGTGTAGATAGTTCTAGTTATAATCTATAAACAAAACAAACCGATACAATATTTCACACTTAAACACAAAATCTATTCACCTAAAAGATATACTTAATTAACGCCAAATAATTAAAATTTAAATGACTTCTAAGGGGGGTCCTATGTCTCCAGTCTTAAAAGTGACTCTAACAAATATTTTACGAAATAGCACCCAGTACACTAAATAAATATGTAAACGTAAAGTGCGTAACATATTATGTGAAGAAGATCATAACACCCCCTATCCTTAAAAGTATTGTAAAGTTTGAAACTTATGAGAAAAATAGGGCGGAGCCAATGCGCTATAACGAAAATATGTCTGGTAACGTGTAGTCGCGTCAATTTTAGAGATATAGTGAAAGAGAGCAATCTCTCCCTCCATCTTTACTACGGAAGATATTGGCTCCTCCCTATTCTTCTCATAAGTTCCGCACTGTACAATATTTTACGAGAAACCGATTAAAATTTAGAGCACCTAGTACACTAAATGAACATTTGAACGTAAAATGGGTAACATATAACGTTAAGCAGAGGGTTCTAACAGCCCCATCCTTAAGAGTGGTTAGCAATATTTTACGAGAAGGCGATTAAAATTTGGGTCACCCAGTGCATTAATAAAGGAATTCGTAAGTTCATAAAGATCTCAATAAAATCTTAAAAGGGCCTCGGCAATCTTCGTCTCTAATTATTATTAAAACATCTAATCTGGAGCGTTTAATTTCTCCGAGAAGAAAAAAAATGCTATTCAAGTTGGCGAGTTTTATTCAAAATGTAGTCAAATATAATCATTTTAAACAATTTAAGTTACGTTTAAAATTCATTTATAATTCCTAAAACTTTCTACATCGCCGAAGATGATAACATTAGTAAATTTACATCAAAATTGCTCGCCCCGTTAGTAATTGCTTTTCCTGATTACATACCGACCGAAACAAAATATTCTTCGAGGCTTTTAAAAAACATCCAACAATTTTTATTTAGCCCAGCGCAAAAATCTAAATTTAATAGTTATCTCAAAAATGAATTTATTCAATAAGTCAAATTAAGTGACTAATCGATTAATTAACTTTTCTGCATATTGATGGAATGCTTATTTAACAAAAATCCCATTCCGTTTAAATAACCATTTAGACTCTTAATTGCTTCTTTATAAAACGAGGGTAGATCTGAACGCTAAAAATTTGCAAAATTACGCCTAATTACCGGTAAATTACTCCCATTCCAAAACCTACATCTATCCATTTCATCCAATATAATTTTTACAAAGCGTAATTAGGTCACCTTAATGTGATGGATACTTTCCAATATTTATACAAACTCAAACAAGTCGCGCGTTTTTTTTTAATAATCCCTCTTTCTACAGAAGGATTTAGTAGAATCTTTACTACTTATTAATTATCGTAGTAAAATAAAAATTGGGCCAAAGTGTCCTTTAAGCGACTTTAATCATCCTTATACAGAGTCCTATTAAAAAAGTTTTTGCTTGACACGACAATTCAATTATATTTGCGCTGTGTGGACGCCCCTTTAAACGGTCCAAAAGTGCGTCCACACCTTAAAACAAATAAAAAAACGTAATTAATGGTGTCAATGTGTAAATTAATTTTGTTCCGATTACCACATTGTTTGAAAATGAGAATAAAACGAATTTAACGCATTTTTTTTTTAATTTCAGATTATTGGCCGGAAGGGTGAAGCGTAAAAATTTAGCCAATTCCGTAGCGACCGAACAAAAAGCCTCAAAAGTGTTGGGTTTGGTTTTTTTCACTTTCGTCTTGTGTTGGTCGCCGTTTTTCATCCTCAACATACTTTTTGCAGCTTGTCCGAGTTGCGAGGTGCCACAAGACGTAGTGGTCGTTTGCTTATGGTTAGGCTACGTCAGTTCAACTATAAATCCCATCATTTACACGATATTCAATAAAACGTTTAGAGCGGCATTCATTCGACTTCTATTGTGTAAATGTCATAGGTAAATATGATTAATTATTATTCGATGATGTCAATTGTACGTACAGGGTGGGTCGTGACAAATCTAGCGCGCTTTCAAGTGTAATAAATAGGTTGGCTCACATCTAAGTGGGTGGCCACATCGGCGCAGCGCACTCAGCTTCGAAACGACGAAATAAATAAAGCGTTCTTTTATATGAAAGTGTGCTATGTTTCAATGTCAGTATCATATAAAATTTATTTATTTTTTCGTTTCGATGCTAAGTACGGTTCTAGGAGCAGTACGAGGTGCGGTGCATCGACGTGGCCATGTACTAAGCCCTTATTGCGCGTTTGCTCAACACACGTTATTTTTGTAACAATCGAGCACTCGTGACAGAAACGGAATTTTATAACAAGAGCGTATACTGCCCTAGCATCTATGGTAGTAGTTCAAGGTTAACAAAAATACGCGAATACGTACTACACCCACACAATCCTCGACTGAAAAATACATATGATTTACTCTATACTAAATCATGACCGTGCGCTACGCGCGCTATCTTTTCTCTATCTGTTTATGCCTCTTATATCTGTAAATATCATCTGTTAATCTCCTCTGTCAGTCTAATATTTTGTCATATCCGTTTCAACTGTCAGTCTCATCTCATGTGTGAGTCTCATCTGCCATTTAATCTCATTATGTCAACCTCATTTATCATCTCATTTGTCAATCTCATCTGTCATCTCATCCTATCTGTCCAATTCATCTATAAGATAAGATTTATGACAGGGCAGATTTTATGGAAGGTTTGATGACAGATGGGATGACAAAATAATTCTATAAAGTGTAGGAGAAAAAGACACAAGGGAAATAGACCAATGACAGATGGAATGACCCTCCTTGACATTCTCATATGATAACTATGGTGACAGAAACATTTTAATTTTGTTAACTATGGTATCACCATAGTTCTATCTATCACCATTTATCGACCATTCCATATTTCTCTAAACCAATTCCTATCCTACTACCCCTACTCCCCCGTTCTCTAAACCAATACTTATCTTACTTCCCTCACTCTCTTTATCTCTATCTCTTTTATTTTATACTTGTCTCTTTCGGACCTTACTGCGCATTTCCGATGACCCACGTGTTTTTTATTATGTAGATAAGTTAACGTCTAAAGCACGTAGTCAATAGTCGCCTTCAATATAATATTATCTTATTAAAAGGGATAATTCGAGTACATATTACAAAGGTAAAGGAAGAACACTTAATAAACGAAGTCTAATTAATTTTAAATCGATGTTAAAACCGGATAGAAATATCTTTTTAAATTCAAAACTGGGGGATATTAAAGTTTCGAATAAAATCCACTACGTATTAAATTTTATTTAGGTCATGTAAAAGACCACTAAATCCTATTACATTTAAATGTGATTTCTAAAACTTGAATGTAGCGAAAGAAGAAGAAAAAAAAACTAACGGAAAACTTTTAAATTACAAACTTTCTGGACAACGCTTAAATTAAGAAAATTTGCACAGCTGTTACGTGAGATATGTATAATTTGCAGAGTTTTAGAATAATTGGTTCCGAGGGTTCAAGTGCTTAAAATTTGAATACTTTTATGTTATCTGTTTGCGCTACTACCTCGCAGGCCATAAGTTATATACGAGCCGAAAGCTCTTACGAAAATTATTCTTTTGTGGGATTCCCCCAAAATTATTGTTTGGTCTTTAAATCATAGACACAATGAAAAGTCATCTACAGCTTTACTAACCAATTTTGCGTTACGGAAGTCAACTAAAATAATTTTATTTAAAATATTTTTTGCGGGAAAGATTCATCCAATCATAATCGAGAGTTCAGGTTAGGTACAGCCATAGTTAAAAGTAGTGTGTATCTACAACTATTTTAGGTTATAATAAAACCTTTTAAAATTACAGTAAGTTGTTCTTTTCAAATTCACTGTCTTAATAATAACCTATATTCAATTTTAGTGACGGTTACTTGTCAAATTTAGCTACTGAAATACTTTGAACTCGCAGTGTACTTCCAAATCTATGACAGCGCTCAGCTGCTAATAAAGCTAATAAAGTTGGTGGGACTGTAGAACACGATACAAAAGTAACTAACCAAACGTCACAATTTGTTTTACTCGATAGTTTATAAATCATCACAGAGTTGGCTAATAAAAGTTTCAGATATACGTGGGTTCGTTCAAAAAAAACCTGTCCTTGTAACTATTTTTTTGGGAAATCGGGAAAGCTTGGAAAAAACAATGTTCGAAAAGTAATTTTCCGTGCAAATATCAAAACTGCCTACTTTGTTAGGGTCGCGGCTCATTATATTGTCGACGTCCGTCGTATGAAGTAACGCCAACAACCATTAATTAACTCAATTAGCTCGAGTAGGTTTGCATCACTTATCAAACTTTGTTTGCAACTGCTCTACTTGGCTTGTAGCCATTGTTTGCGAACGCCAAAAAAATATCGCGTATTATGTTCGAGTTTGAGGGTCGAGCCCGTGACCTCGGATACCGAAACTATCCATTGATCTAATTTAGGAGTACAAAATATATTTGAAACTTGGAGAGCATTTGGGCGAGTACGTACAAGTGTTTCAATTGCATTTTTCTTAAAGAAGAAATTCTGATACTCGTCCAATAACTCGGTAGTTTTAACCTTCATAAAAGAAAATTCCTTAAGAATAAGGAAGATTTTGTAGAAACATTATATCGACGCACCCTGTACGCGTATACTTGATTTTAATGATGCGTATATTTCAGGTTAAACAGACCAGTTCGGTACAGATCTGTTACGGAAAGTTCGAGAGGTGCTGCGAGTTTGTGTACCCCATCGGCTTTACCTTTGGCTATAAGTCTTCAAGGAACGCCTTTATTGACGCCGGCGTCCACAGAGTCCTCTTATATGGTAATGCGCACACCGTCATTAAATTTTCAAGAAAAAGAAGAATCTTACGACGAAAATGACTTTTGAGGATGACACTTTGAGGAAATTTTATGTGATTAATGGTGAAAACGGAAATTACAACAACTACCCGCTAATACTAACTAAACCAGTAGTGAGTCTTATTTTGAAACTTTATATACTTAAATAAGTTCTAGTCAATGTGAAAATTCGCCAAATACAAAAAAATCGTGCATGATTAATTTTCATCCCCTAAATGTTCTATAAGAATAGAACCACCTGTTGCTCCAAGATACAGATAATTTTGTGTATTTGTGTTCCATTTTGTGTCGATCGAATAGAAATTTCTTCAATTGTGGATGATGTGTAATGTAACGACAATCTAAAAATTTATTTTTTGCTAAATGTATAACCGTATAGGTACCTATCTCTATTTTTCTTCTTAAGCAATAATTTGTTAATTTATCTATTTACAAAAAGAAAATATACAAAAACATTCCACTTTTGTAACTGTGATTATAAGTTGGTCAAAAATAAAATGTTGTAAACAAAGTCTCTAATTATTATTTTTTTAAAAAACGTCGGAATTATTAAAAATGGTTAACAAAAGAATTTTCATCCCCTTCGGAATGGTAATAAAAAGTGACAGATTTTCGCTGACCTTTAACGACCCTCGTAACAATTCTTTTTCCAAAGTCTTCAATATTATTCCATTTTGTTACGTTACGACTTTGATGTCCGAGAATGGCTTCAATTTGTTAAGTGCAATATACGTCGAAAATTTATTTTCAAAAAAAGTAAATAAGAAAGACCAAAATATAACCAATAATTGAGCGTGGTCGCATAAAGTAACTTTTATTTATTAGTCTGTCGTGTTTGTAGGACTCCATTTTTGGATAAACATGGACTACTTTAACTATACAGAGCAAGGTAACAACTTTTATACAGGGTTCTTAATGAAAATTAACGCTCGGTTGGCGAATAAAGACGAATTATATTTTAATCCAAGAATTAGATTTATAATCCTTAGGTACGGCAACGTTACACAATAAATAAATAAAAACGTCAAAGTTGAAGATTTCAGGGTGTAACGTTGTCCTATCAAAGGATTATAAATCTAATTCTCGGATTAAATTATAATTCGCCTTTATGCAACCGAGTCGAGTGTAAGAGAATTATTTGATTCCAAAGAAAACTACCCTTATATAATCGAACCTAATGACTATTGTTTTGTTGCATGTATTGTTGTCCATCTTTTAACTTCTACTTCGAGAGAGCAAATTGTCTTGACAATGTTCAAATAACACTGATTATGCTCGAATTCATGAAATTTTATTCTACTATTTTTAAATATATCCTCAAGCATGAACGAAATCAGAAAAATTTTAAAATCTTTGCGCAAATCTATAGAGCGTGCTCCGAGCTTCTTTCAAGACCGTTCAGGCGAATTACAGGTACCCACGTGTTTGTGCCGTGCTAAGAAACCTGCAGCTACATGAAAATGGATGCTGGTGGCTAAGGCGAACCTAAAGCGACTGTTGTTCTTCAAGCTCTGCAAACACTACCCCTCTCGGCCTGGTTAAGTTAGAGGACTAATCCACCCTGATCAATCGGCTGCATCGTTCCGCCAGAGGACCGGCAGAACGTACCTTTGAGGGGTAGCGATTATAATAGTCTTCCGATCTCAGGCCACCTGAAATCCAATCAAAACAGTGATACAAACAACTGTAAATTCAAACACTGAATTTTTTAAACAGTAGTTATTATAGCTCAAGACTAGAGATCGGATAAAGATCGCAAGTTCGATTTCCCAGTTGGGAGGGTTTTTTCAATTGTGGGAAATTCAGATTGTTTTGTCTAATTTGTAATTGTCATTCACCATTATTTTTAAGAAGAAGATACAATTAACACTACTGTCCTAGGTGGCGTAAGGACAGAGTATCTCTTGGAATATAAAGATCCGGAAGGAAGGTTAGCAACCGTTGCCTCTATAAGAGAAAATGCTACGGAAATGACATTTTGGAAAGCTATGGATGACTACTCGATTCTGTTGAGTTTACATTATCATTGGCTGTCAAGATCTTTCCTTATAAGTGGGAGTATAAGCAACCATTTCTATTGGAGAAATTGACCGAAAATCGCTATATGTATTTAGAAAACCATTGCGATCCATATTATTAGCTATATGGCTCTTTCCTGGTAGAGTAGAGGGTAGGTATTTCTTTATTCAATGGAGTATCCAATCCTACACATAACACACGACTGGCTAGTAACTTTAGTAATTGATGCTTCGAACTAATTAAAAAATAGTTTTGAGGACGTCGCCATCTCAAAAAAAATTGGAAAGTCTCTAAGGCCCGTTTGCACCGGTTTTCCTTAACTACTTACTACAATCTAATATTATTCTCCAGTAAACTTGTTAATGAGAGTATCCTAAGCAACGATTAGTTTAACTAGAAGTTAAATATAAGTGGAAATGGTGCAAACGACCCTAAAAGACCCGGATTACTAAGATACGATGCTTGATGAAGGAGAAGACAAGGATGGATTTCTAATAATAATATTGTATTCCGACAGGCTGCTACTTTGAGTGCCACTGCAGTGACACCTGCATGAGCTAGACGTGCGGGTACGTATTCTACCGGAGCACATCCAGCGGTTGCTACAACCGTTGTGAAAATTTGAAAATTCTTAGAAAAGTTTTGTGGATTTCTTTAAATTGTGGCAATGTTTAAAGCACCCTAATTTCGGCGTGTTCATCCCAGTAATTTTAGATACTTTTAGAAATAAATTTCTCCCTCTTCCGGAAAAAAGATGTAAATCGCGCTGAAAAAAATACGCACGGACGAAATTTATGCAAACATTAAAAAAACACAAACGTAAACAAGTATCAACCTATTGATTGTTATAAAATATCCCAACCACGTAGTTTATCCTTGGTAGTCTAAAAATATAATAAAAACTTTTCAACCCCTTCGTATCACTTTAACTTTTATTCCGTACGTCATAAAAATGACGAAAGTTTCAAGACGCAAAAAGATTTCAACAATAAAAAGAAAGAAATGTGCTCTTAAGAGAAAACTTGCGTAAGATCTCCAAGAAACGGTTTAGTTTACAACTCCAGCTAATGGAATTGTCGTCAATAAATTGTTAAGAAACGTAATTAGTTAAACCACCGCCACCTTTGCTCAATTATAACGCGACCCCAAAAAATCCAATAACCGACCTATAAAAACTTGGCGATTTTCAACAAACTTTCTTGTTTAGTGAAATAATAACGGTCGTTAAAGAGAAAAATGTGGGAAACTATAGCACATTTCTAATGAGAAAAATTTTAAACAAGTCAAAAAGTTAGTTTTGTTCCCCCGCCCGGGGCACTTTAAACGACCGACAAAAAATTAATTTTCGCAAGTAGTGTGTGAGCGTTACGTAAACAATGCTCTGAGCTGATTAATAATCGGCTTTGAAATTACTTAATGCAAAATAGGCTTTCGATACGCAGAAATAACCGAGAGAATTTCAAATTGATGTGTTAATGCCCTACAGCAAGTAACACAATTTAATCCAAATGTTAAGAATATTATTACGCACGACTAGGAGAACGTTACTAATTTTACTATTATAATCCGAAAAATAACATTTTATAGGGGAAACAAAAATGTTGGTTTTGGCCTGGTCAAAAGTGACATCATTTTAAAGCGATACAATATTTTACGTGCTCAATTTATAAGGGCGGCTTTCAAATTGTTCTCGAGAAATCAGAAGTTGTAGATCACAATCTCCGTATAAATGGGCTTCCTTTGCTATGAAAAATTTACAGGTAGTAAACCATTAACTTCCCTTATCTGACGTCTTCCGATGCCGTATCGAGATCGAGGCTTCCGTTAACTTCCCCAAGAGATATCTACGATTACCAACAAAGCGTGTGATGATATTCCTGTGGTTACTATTGTCTACACTGCTATCAACAACGTTTATAACCAACATGTAAAGCGACACAACACAATGGAAGTAATTAAAATAAATTTATTTTGAACTTTAACAAAATTGCAAGGAGGCCTCCTCCTACTTAATGAAAACCGTCATAAACACGCCGTTTTGTTGTAAGATCGTTTCGAATAAAAGCTCCTCTCTTATCAAAAGAAAAAGGACCAAAACAATTTTAAAATTGCCCTTTGTTTAATACAGGAACGGATCGAGGTTCTCAAAAACTTCCCAACTATCAGCAAAGAAAAGATACCTAATGCGCATGTCCGCTGGATATGTCAGTGTCACAACACAACCTTATTAATTAGACATAGATCATGGACATACTAAACAGATAGGATATTGCTGTATTAGAATTAAAAGTGCAACTTTGTTTGGCAAGCAAAGTTTGCATTTGCAAAGCGAAGTGGAGCGTAACCGAGCATATGCAAAAATTAGCGCGTTGTAGCGCCAAAAATAATAACTAGAATTTGGCGGGTCGCGAACCAAATAGGTTGAGAAATGCACTACAAATTGATGCATAAACAAACATCGTCGATTTACATTCCATGGTACAATATTAATCTGACATATTTGCCCGTTTTCACCGACGGTTCCTAAGCAATTGCCTACGTAAGAACTGCCTAACGCTAAGACAACTTCTAACCCGAGGCAAAAAAATTAATAACCATTACGATATCGCTATATGAATACCTTTGTTTATCTTATTTAGGAACCCTGGTGCGCGTGGTGAAACGTGGTGAAGAGCAATTTCAACTTAAAAAATGCTAATGTCAGATTAAGCAATGCCTAACTTTAAGAATCGTCGGTGAAAACGGGCAATTGAGTAGTAAAATTTATTTAAATAAAAATATGGGGTGTATTTTAGATGATATGATTAGTTTGTGAGCAATTAATAACATATTCAGCGGACATGCGCATTAAAAATCTATGCAAAAAATAAATAAGGGATTTTGAGCTCGTGTCGTTTTTTATTCGTTAGGGTACCTTTTCTTTGCTATAAGTAAGCCCATTAAGGGCGATACCGTATCCTGCGGTTAATAAAATCTATGCCTACATTTGTCGACTGTCGAATCAGGTACGTACACACTCCGTTTAAAGTTAGTCTGACGAATGAACAACCCGCGGGGGGGGGGGGGGGGGCACGTAATCACCCGAAATAAGTATTAGAGATGATACATGTACAGCAATAATTTTTTACACCAACGGAGTAGTCAACGTATTTAAATTATTAAATGGGCGTGACCAAATCTGCGCCAACTTATCCCTACCGCTCGTCAAGTTAAATCTGTTTTGCATTACGTACAAATAACTTCCCGACCCACCCCATCCTAACCAATTCGACCTGGCCTCTCCATCAACTCAGGTGAACACGACGTTCGATATACATCTTTAATTCCAAAAAATATGTCCAGATCAGACAGATTGATGCCTATCACAGTATCGACAAATCTGAGAAGAGATGTCCCACATGGATTAAGGTGTCCGGTGTTAAAAACGGTTACTAATGAACTGACGAAAGGGCAGTACGTTGTCTGCTGGGATTTAACTCGAGAAATTAGAATCGACAATAAAGGTATATCAGAGAATTAGAAGAATCTGATCAAGTGGAGCTTTATCACTTTCTCTATAAATCACAATCCGATTTGGTGCATTGCTGTTTTAAGCGTTTATTTGTATGGTGAAATAGCGCTGACGCTAACCGATGTGGGCAAAAAGCAAAAAAAACCTTTACTGAGAATATCCAATATTTTTTGTGTTACCTATTGTTCGACCACGGAAAGAAAAGTTTCCTCAGGAATGTGAGAGGTTTCCATAGACAAAATAGCTCCCCTCCTTTTCCCCTAAAGTCGACTATTCTCCAAACCCAAAATTGTAGATAGTGACTCATTCCTAATATGAGTTCACAAGCTTCTATTGAGATAGATGCAGAAAACACGGGCCGCTGTAATAGCATAACGTATACTTTACTATAATTTGATATTAAATCCTGGTAGTAGAAGTGGATCCGAATACGAACGATTGTTCATAATGCTGTACCGAAAAATCTCGATGTAATCTACTCTTCATTTGCCGCACGTGTTTTCTGCGGCAAATGTATAATAATGTATCTCAATAGAAGACTCTCTATAGTTAGCTAAAGCTTGTGAACCTATATTAGAAATGAGTAAGTATCTACAATTTTGGGTTTGGAGAATAGTTAACTGGTACAACGTCAACGCAGATTAAGCTTTTCATTCGGTGGTCGAACAATACTGTTAAAGAACGATTTTATTTTTCTCGATAATCATAAGTTCTTGTGTTGATGGAATCGTGAGTGAACCGTCAAGGCAAATGCTATCGCATCACAGATGCGATTTTAGCTCGACACTAAAATTATTTTAAACAATTTTAATAATTTAAATTTAATAGTAAAAGAATAACTGTTAAACTTCGGCGCTCTGGGTTTGGGAGTAGCGAATAGGAGCGTATAAATATTACAGCTAATGACGACACGATAATAATAAGTAATCGATAATGACATAATTAATGCTCCATCAACTAGCACACGTCGTATTACGTATGACATCGCAGATCCTAAATGAACACACAAATAAGAAATATTATGTTTTGAGTCGAGTAATTTAATCACGAAAAACAGATATTATTTACCGAAATGCCATGGAGGAAATCAATTTCGATCGCACGTGGAAACGCAATCACAAAGTAAAAATTACAATACATTCCTATAATACCTTGGGGTATCGGAAAGTAATATCACCGATCTATGTTCTATGTACGCTATACCTATACAACACATACAGTGAGTGCATTCATCAGATGTAAGAGTTGTGGAGCAGCTACCAAATTTACCCCTGCTTTGGGAACGTGTACGGAGCGATTATATCGAGCGCATTTGATTTCCGTTATGTTAAACTATCTCGATATTTGCTCACTTTTTTTAGTTTTTAGTTTAGTTAATTACCGCACGATAGTAGCGCTAGTGATGTAGCAGTTGGTAGCTGCTCCAAAACTGTTACATCCGGTGAATGCACCCAATATATTACACGTATTTGTGACACTTCACCATCTAGTGTGCTTAGGTTGCCGAAATAGTCCTTTTTTTGAATTTTGAATTTAGACTCGCACGTTAAAAGGTGCCTTATGAAACTAGTTCTTTAATATACTGTTATTCTATAGTTAGTAGGTAATTCATAATAATCGTCCCAAAAATTACTATTTTTGACAATAAAAAAACTTGAAAGTATTCTTCACGAGTGCATCCAATTGCGAGACAAAATACAAGCTGCAAGCTTCTTTTGTACACGTTATGTCACGCGAGTGCTTGAATTTTTATTTTATTTCACATTTACACAAGGCGAATTTGTTTGTAATAAAAATGCCCGAATTTGATGGAGGAAAAATAAAGACGTTAGACGATTTATCGACAAAATTCGATCAAATTAACTTGGACCAACTTTAGATATAATCTAAATTATTCTCTAAAGCGTATTTAACGTTTATAAACGGGAGAGGAAAAGTTGTCTACAACATTTATTGTTACTCCTACATGTTCTTGATGCGGTCGGGTGAGAAAATGGAGAGAATATATATAAGTTCACAAGACGTTTCGTTTAATTACGTTTAATTACAATTTCGCGTATCTCAACTATCCTCTTTAATTGCTTTTGGTTCTATAATAAAACGATAACTTTATAATAATTATTATACGGGTGACGTTCCAAAAGCCTTCTCGTCAAAGGTGACGCCATGTTGGAAAAATGTCCACCCCCTATACAATTAAGTTCGCTTTGTTAACAATCAAAAGGCGTTCTTAATTGAGAGCATGCAAAAACGAGGCCAAAGGCCGGGAAATGATTGCTAAAATGATGAACGAGACCCAAGACCGAGAGTGTTTGGTAAACTGACGGGCAAGGCCGAAGGTCGAGAAGTTTTTGCCAAACTGACGAGGAAAGTCGAAGGTCGAGAAAGTTTTGCCGAACTGATGAGCGAGACGCAAGATCGAGAAGTTTTTGCCGAACTGATGAGCGAGGCGCAAGGTCGAAAAGTGTTGTAACTCCGCTTAATTTAATTTATAGCTTTTACCGCTTATTCAAAGAGGATGCTCATCGGGGATTACCCCTGATCTGATCACTGCTTAAAATTCACTTGTTAAGAATCAAATGAAACCCTTAATCGGGAACATGCAAATATAAATAATAACCGATGGATTTTGGAAATTTTTTGTTCTTTTGCACACGAGAGAAGGCACAACAATTGGAAACCACCAATAACCAAGAAGTTCCTAAATTTGAGCATTGCGAACAAGGTAGTTTGAAGTCACAAAACGGGGATGGATTTTGAGAGTTTTTCTTGGTGACCACAGAAGCGAGACGATACTGTTGACTACAGAACAAATTCGAAATCTGAAAGATAAGAATTATTGTTCGACAATGTCGTTTCTGACGAAGGCGATGATGTTTCTGAAAATGCTGAAAAGTAGCCATTTTTTTAAAATTAAATCGTCACCAATTGACACTGACAGGGAATTATCGGTTAATCTTGTTAATCGAAACAGTGTTAATTTGTACATAAACGATGCCCTGGAGATTGAGAAAGGAGTCCCGCAAAAGGCCAAGTGTTCTAACCTTACTTTAGTTGTAGTTTATTAAATAATTGTCGCGATTTAAAATGAGGTTAATAGCGAGATTAAATCCGATAACTTTTTATAGCGTTAGAATTATACGAATCGGAAACTTTTTTAAATATCTGATCCAGGAGGAACGCGGAAATAAATAAACTCAAAGTTGTAAAACAATCCAAGTTTGTTGTAATCAAATAAAAACTAACCTGATATTCCGTAAAAAGCAATAAAAGCAATTTTTTTGTTTTTCTTCTATATTCACAATATAAAACTTTGCCAATTTTTACTCATGAGCTGTTTATAAAATAATTCAGCTACTTCTCCTTTCTCCAAGAAATAGATTGAAATTTCAAGAATCTCTCAGATTTCTACGCAGTTGTTTTTTTTACAAAATCTTACCGTAAGATATTCAAAAAGAGTAAACATTGATTTTAAAGCGCAATACATGAAAAAACAACTTAAAATTAATTTTTTATTGACGTCGTTCTAAGACGGGCATTAGCATAAGCGTTCCGTGAATTTCCTTCAGCACCCTCTCCTTCATTTATACAAACTATTTACCTACATTATTTTTGAATTTTGACATAATGAGCCATCTAAAAGTATAAAATGGATTGTTCCGAGGTTTGTAATTAGCTAAAAACACCCAGCTCGTACACTTCGAAATTTGGATGTGCTCCAAAACATTCAATTTGACCCGGAGTAATTAATTCATTTGACCGTAAGAAAAATTACCTGTCAACATCGCTACAATGGTCATTTAAAAGTTTGCCCAAACAGCACGAGAGTTATGGTACATCTATAACGAAGTGCCCTAAATGATTCTTCTGAATAAAAATGTTTCAAAACTTGACTTTTTTAATTTTTCCCTTCGCTTACAGAGACTCCTACCCTATATCCCAACATCATCCTCATTTACAAAATTCTAAACATGTAACTCCAAATTATTTCGAGTACTAATGAGATGTTTGCCCCCCCCCCTCCTCGTAAGTCTAAATTTGAAATATAAGATTTGCATAAGCACTTTTATAAAATTTCTGGCTAACCAAGTATTCACACTTCATCATCACATTCTCACTTTTGAAATTTTTTAAATAAGGTTTCTAAAATTTCGGCGCTTTCGTGAGAGGAAAATGACTCATTAATGAGCACTTTTGAGCCCCCAGAAGGCCATAATTTAATAAAACAACGTTGACAACCTCATCAAAAAATATAAAACTAACCTTAAATAAAACTGCCAAACGTAAACTTGAAATACCATCTCAAAAAGCCAAAAATCACAATACGTCTTTAAGAATAGCACAAACTTGATGTGATGTGATTGAAAGCTTTATAAACAAATAAATGAAATAAATGACAGCCTTAAACCATTTTTATGTATGATACCCATCCTCAAAGTAGACGCACCCTGTATATGAAAATTCCGCAACGAAGTTTGAACTTGTACATTGTAGAATGCAATTCTCAAGTAACAGCTAATTTAAGAGCGCATTATCAAGCGAAACCCCAACTGCACTTTCGTTAAAAGTAGGTAGGTACTCAAAAGCTTATATATTTAGTATATGGAAATGCGATCTTCTATCGTTACATGTGGTATTATTTCATTTATAATTTGCACTTGCAAGTGCCGTAACTTCATTCTATTACCTTTGAGAACACGAAACATCGACTGTCGAAAACCAACAGACTACATCCAACTTTTTCCTTCCAGCAAGCAGAACGACGTTAATTTCGCAACGGAAATATTTCAATTTGTACCTCGAACGAAATTATTTTAAGCAAAGCACAACCTGTAGAATATAGAAACCAAACCACACGCCAATTATGGAACTATTAATATGAAGCTTAAGATTGGAGCTCTTGCGAAATACAAATTTAAATTCTAAAGACTCGCTTAAGGCTCTCGCACGTACGATTCTTAATCTTTTCCTTAATATACAAATAAAATGAAACAGAAACGTGAGTTGTTAGTTGAAAATCTTTTGTCACGTGCACGCCACTTTATAAAATGTAATGCCCAAAATAAACCCCGTTACGGCCTTCTTTATACGACTAAAAATCTCTCATCTTCCAATAGCGTCTTATTAAATATCAAGACACACCAAACAACGCCGAGATACCTTATGATTAAATTTAAAGTAATCTCCTTAATTAATCCCTTAATTTACATTACGGATTATCTTTATCCAAAGCACGAAGAGTGCGCATTGAAGCCACGGTAAACGAAAATGTTATAATACACGTTACACCGAAGAGACAAGTTTTTTCTCTCAATCAAAATCGACCCTTCCGTCCGAGCGTGGAAATTACGACACGTCTTTTTTAAATTTGTCATCCAAATTTTCCCCCATCCCGATGACGTCACACAAAAATATATTGTTTATGTACTTTCAAGATGCAACATCAAGATTATGGAAGTACAAACGGTGTCTTAATGAACTCTATTACAGCATTGAATGTTGTAATGCATTTTGACTATACAGATTGATATAATATTTTTTTTTTTATTTTTTAACTTATTTCATGAAAGTAGAGAAAAATAATATCCGCAATTAATATCAAAATACGATAACTATGGTGGTCAGGATTTAGATTTGAAACAAAAATGACACGTTTTGAGAATAAACCCATAGAGGGATGATCACAGTTTCAAAATTTTTTCAGCGCGAATTTTAAAACTCTGAGAAAGAGTTTGTACAGCTGTTGACTGGGCTACTATCCCATTTTGTTACAACTAGCTTCCATTAGAACAACGTGATGAGCAGTATGTACCGAGTGTTCTGATGTAAGTGCTTGTCATCTTCCAAAAATTATAGAAAAGCGACTTTGGTAGGATTATCGGATGAGCTGCCTCAGAACGAGCGAGGTGCTCGAACGGTAACCGAATAAACTTTTTCAAAGAGTTGCGGTCACGTCTTGCTAATAGGGAGAAATAATGCAGTAAAACGATCTGGTTTTATAATATTTAAGATTCCATTAAGAAAATTAGTAAAGGTCGCCCCGGAGTTTCCTAAAATATAAATTTGATTCCATGTTCAAACTTTCCCAAGTTTACACTTTATTGACATAATATTCGTGTATATTTTATTTCGTGTGGAAAGTGAAGAGTGCTGTGCATAATTCAATTATTTACACAGTTATTTAATTTCGACTAAAAACTGTTGTTTAATAAAAGATATAGTTTTAAAAGGTAAAGTAGGGATTGCTCGTCTATCATAGTTATATTGTAGTTAACAAAAGGCAAATTTACATATCGCAAATAAAACCACACGTTAGGTACAGTGTCGGCGCACGTGACGATACACAATTTCATCAACGTGCCACACAATGTCATGTACATAAATTTTATATTTTGGGATTTGCTTAATTCCTAAATGATTCTACCACAACAATACCTAAATGCGTTTTGTAACAAATCCCTTTTGTTCAATAAAAATAATAGAAAGCAGGACCGTAGCTAGGAATTACGTAACTCGAAGCTACAGTTTGTCCAATGGGGCTCTTAGCAATAATCAGAGGGTGATTACTTAGTAAGAATTCCTAAAATGAGGAGAGACCATATGCCCCGACGCGTGTGTGGCATAGGTCCCTGCCCAAGTACGTCTTTACTCCACTATGGTCACTATGTAGTGGAGAATTTTTCCCGATATGATAACTGGTGAAGAAACATGAGAAGGTGGTCAATTCGCCATAATTTTCGATATGGGTTCATCCTCACCTGGACACTCTCTGTTAACGACCCTGGCATATAAATGAGAACTTGAGATATTTAGTTGACTGGGAGTTGTCGAGTTTACAAACAAGCGACGTCCCGAAGGCCGAGTTGTGTTCGTTTGTTATTGCCGTTCGAAACCTAAAATAACGAGAGGCCATGGGCCTCGACGAGTGTGTGGTATAGGTCCTGGTCCAATTACGTCTTTACTCCACTATGATCACTAGGTAGCCGAGAATTTGCCCCGAGATGATAAGTGGTGATGAAACAACGAGAGTGTGCTCAATTCGTCAAAATTTTCTATAGATGCTCATCCTCACCTGGAGTCTCTCTCTCTTAGCGACCCTGACATATAAATGAGAACTTGAGATATTTAGTTGACTGGGGGTTGCCGAGTTTACAAACAAGTGAGGTTAGGTTTAGGACCGCAATAAGAAACGAAAACAACTCGACCTTCGAAGGTCGTTTCTTATTGCGGTCCTAAACCTAAAATAGCAAAAGGTCACATGCCCCGAAGAGGTAGCTCGAAGAGTGTGTTCCATTTGTCAAAACTCTCGACAGAGGCTCATCCTCACCTGGACTCTCCCTGTTAACGACCTTGGCATATAAATGAGAACTTGAGATACTTGGTTGACTGGGTGAGGATTGTCGAGTTTACAAACTAGCGAGGTCGAAGGCCGAGTTGTGTTTTATTATTGCTGTTCGAAATCTAAAATAACGAGAAGCCACAGGCCCCGACGAAGTGTGTGGCCATAGACCCCGACCCAATTACGTCTTTACTCCACTATGGTCACTATGTAGTCGAGAATTTTTACCGATATGACAACTAGTGATGAAACAATGAGAGTGTGCTCAATTCGTCAAAACTCTCGATAGGGGCTCATCCTCACCTGGACACTCTCTGTTAACGACCCTGGCATACAAATGAGAACTTGATACTTCGTTGATTGGGCGGTTGCCGAGTTTACTAACAAGCGAGACCGAAGGCCGAGTTGTGTTCACCGAAATCTAAAATAATGGGATATGACAACTTATTTATGCAACAATGAGAGTGTAATCAGTTATTCTCTGCTAGGGTTTATCCTTCCCTGATGGATTCTCCCTGCCTACGACCCTGACGGAAATGTGAACTTGGCACTTAGTTGACAAGTGCATTTTATAACAACCACAACTTCACCAAGAGAAAATTGCCATCGTTATGTTTATTAACCGCCCACAAAATAAAATGTAAAGCACATTACAACAAAAATAAACTTGTAGTTCAATGATTTGGAAGTTGAAACAACACAAAACTTAACAAGTTTGTACACACACCTGTACTCGATCTAACAACGGCTTTCTGCTCAAACTTTTTCCAACTTTTTTTAACCGAGGGGGAAAAGCAAAAAATGGACATTTCTTTACTTTTATGTACTTACGCTTTGTTAAATCTACCGATCGATAAATCGCATTTATCTTTTAGATCAACTCCATTATTTTTTATTACAAAACAAATGTTTGTCGCTAAAAAAGGTCAACTACCAAATTTATAAAAAAAAATATACGAACAAATCAATTTTTGATAATTTTAAATATTTTTTCACTTTTAAACTTTAAAACAAACGACTCGTATTCAAAAAGTAATCAAATAGCAACAAAAGAACGTACGAGAAGAGCGGCTAGGGAAAAATTATCGATCTTTTAAGTTAAGGAAAGTTGTAAAATAGTAGCCGAAAGATAAATTTTAAACAAGTGGATGTTTTCCATTTTTTTATTCCTAAAATCTCATTTATTTGCACCTGGAGTAAATTGGCCCTGCTATAACCAATGCTGAAAAAACTAACAGCTTGAATGAGCTTGATCGCTTGTTCGAACGAAAACACTCGCTTCGTCTCATTAATGGTCTCGTAATAGCCCGTCCACACACACAGGCTTGCCTTCCGGTTTGTACAGGCCAAACCGGAGCGCGTGAACACCGTTTAGGCGGCCTGCACAGGCCAAACCGGAGCGCTTGGACATCGTTCAGGTGGCCTGTGCTGGCCGCCTGCAGAGGAAAATCGGAAGGCAAGCCTGTGTGTGTGGACGAGCCTTAAAGTTGAGTTTCCACTATTGTGTCAAGCGGCACTTGGTCGAGACATTGAATATTTAAAACCGACAAATAGAATTATGCAACGTAACACCGCAAGAGGTAGTTTTGGAAATACACGTTTCCAAAATGCTGGTGACGAAGCGGTAGATTTTACTGACAAATCAGTTAAGCTTGCGCCACACATACAGGCTTGCCTTCAGGTTTGGCCTGTGCAGGCGCCCTTGCCTTCTGTTTTTTCCTGTGCAGGCCGCCTGCACAGTCCAAACCCTAAGGCAAGCCTGCATGTGTGTTGCAGGCTTAAGATATGCCTTGAAAAGGAGTAACGCAAAAAGCAAGGATATTCTTAAGCCGGTAGCTGATTTTCATAGGTTTGAACCGGATTTTGTCGAAATACCTGAAACACGCTTCCTGCGTATTTTTTCCGACTTGAGATTAGTATTTAATACAGTGCCCCAATAACTCATCTGCAGTAATTACTAATTTTGTTCCGAACGTCAACATATAAACGAAAGTAAAATAAATTATGAAATTCCACTTTTACCGAGATTAAAGTACGAAATTGTAAACAAGAACCACGATCTCAATTAAGCTAAAATCAAGTTATCTATGCATGAACAATCTCAACTGCCTTATTTTAATGTAACGAATGTGGATAAGAGAAAAAAGTATGCGCAACTTCCCGAGTAAATAAAAGTATTTAACCAAAATCGACTTTATTTAAATGGAGAAAATGTAATCAATACGTATTCTGATAAGTACACTGATTTTGATGCAAAAATAAAAACCTCTAAAAAGAACTCCCATCGCACGTATAAAAGCACTACATGCATTTATTTTGTCGATCACGAGACTTCTTTTTGAAGACAACGTAAAGCTATAGATGTATTTTAGATGTTTCGACGTCAAAAGAAAACAACCAATGTTATAACCAGGCAGCAGCATGTGCACGAGGGTTAGAGAGGAGACTTTGAAACAACTCGAAAAAAGAAAAAAACTAAAATTTTGCATTTAGGTATCAACTTTGTATTTTTCATCACTGTGTAAATTCCTTTTGTCTTCTTTGTAAATTTTATGACAACCAAAAAGAAATTTAATTGCACTACACAGAAACAAAATTGGGACTTAAAATTTTATTCGCAGACAAATCCAATAAAAATTGTTTTAATCAAAGCTCTCGCTTTACGAAAACAAAATAATTTGTCCACTTAAAAGAAAAACGAATATTAAAGTTCATTAGTAATTAATAAAAAAAAACGTACAAAAACAAACGACAAAATTATTCAAATCTCATTAAAAATTTTGAGCTCAACTTGAAGACGTTTTTTATTACATTTTGAATATATTTTTCCAATTTAAATTAATTTTGTTTCTGCCTTGTTTAAAAACGATACTTTTTCATCCATTATTTCCAAATATTAAAATTCTACCCCAACCCTATAGCCACACAGCAGCAATTCTACTGCTGAAAATTACAAAACACCAGTAAACATTTCAACGGAACGAGTCTGGTATTTGGATTGTCCACAGAAATTAGTAGTTTCCAAAGTAGATTCATCTAAGAGAGGGATGGATGAGACGACATAGAGAGGATTTTCACCATAACGATAGATAACCCTAGATGAATGCCTTCAGAGACAAGGAAGAGTATTTCCTAGATAAATACATTTTGGTCACTATGTAGTCGAGAATATTTCCAGATATGATAACTGGTGATAAAGCAATGAGATTGAGTTCAGTTCGTCAAAATTCTCGATAGGGGCTCATCTTCACCTGGACTCTCCCTGTTGGATGACCCATGGACGACCCTGACATAATTATAAATGAGAACTTGAGACACTTAGTTGATGGTGGTGGAGTTTACTAACAGGTGAGGTCAAAAGTCAAGTTGTGTTCATGTAAAACCTAAAATAACGAGAGGCTACAATAGGCCCCGACGAGTGCGTGACCATAGGTTCCCACAGTCACCGTTTATCACCAGCTACCACCACTAAATTTTAAACGCAATCAACGTTATTTTAATGGTGGTAGCTGGTGATAGACTATGGTTTTATAAGCACAGAAACAGAACACAAAGACCTGGAAGGTTAGCAACAAACTGTTACTTGGCTGTAAGAGAAAATTCGACAGAAATGACATTTTAGAAGTCCATAGATGACCCATTCATTCCGTCGCGTTGACATTATCATTGGCTGTCATGATCTTTGCTTATAAGTGGGAGTATAAGCAACCATTTCTATTAGAGAAAATTGACTGGAAATATTTAAACGACCATTACTATCCATATTACTAGCTAAATGGCTCTTTCTTGGTAGAGTAGGGGGTATTTCTTTATTCAATGATAGTTTCAACAACAGCTCCAAATGATAATGGAACAATAGATCAAAAGCAGACAAGGATTTGCTAGGAATCTCCTTAAAAACCAAAGAACGCCCCTTTTAAATTTTTGCACTCCCTTAGGTATCACCCTGTACAAAAATAAACTTTGTAAAGTAACTAATTTTATCCAAGGATGTGAGCAAAAAAATGTACGATATAAATCCTACTTTACAGCTCATACACTTTGATGAATACGTTATTAACGAATTTAAACAATGTGCTCTTTAATGACCTAACAACAATAATTAATAACCAACTTGTTACAGCAGTTTCTCGTGTAAGAAAAGTAACGAATTCGACCTCGATTATTTCTTTTCATAGTCGCACCCAAATTAAAAGGCTACAATTTTATTATAAGATTCCAAAGACATATTAATTAATTCGACGACGAAAAGTTTTAAAAAATTAAAAATTTACGAAAACCAAAAGAAAACTTCTATCTAAGTTACGAACCACGGACTGTAAACGAGGGAAAATAAGATGAAAATGAAACAGCAGTTTATAATTTTTTTAACAGTTTTCCACAGTGCTCTACGTACGATTTATACCCAAAGCTACAAATTTAGAAAAAGAATTTTATGTGGCGCCATCTAACATTCAAATATTCAACTGTAAAGTAGAAAGCCGCTGAAAACGATTTTCCGGTGTCGCGCTATCTGTACGTAAATATTTAGAAGCTCGAGTTTTTCCAACGTTAAAAAATCAATAACGCTTGTTAAAACAACTACCTAGATTTTCCCCAAACGTTTCGATCGAAAGCTCTATCTAGAGTGAAAATGAAGAACTAACACTAAAAGACTGCTTGTTTAAACAAATATCTATAATTTCGTCAAACGTCTCGATTGAAAGCTCTACCTGAAGTCAAAATAGAAAACTAAAGCTTGAAAAAAATCAATGAGCTCTCAAAATAAAATTCAATTAATGAAGATTTAAAAGTTGTCAAAAACAAATAAAAAACTTTTTAATTAAAAAAAAATCTATTAAAATTTTTGAACCACTCTCAGTTAAGAGAATCTCGAAATAAAATAAAATTTTATTTAGAAAATAATTTTAATTAATTTTTAAATCAAGTTTTTATTTCAAACTTGAGCATAATTCCGATTTTTAGGATGCGCCTGTTTTTAGGCAACCCGAGATGTAACCATTGTATCACTGTTTAAAGATCCAGGTAAAATTTTATGGCTCTCTGCACCCAAAAGCAATAACCATTGTGTTTAATCCTTTGGTTGCTGCAGGCTATATATTTATATTTTTAAAAGCAAAAGAAATTTTAGGATGGAGAAATGAAACTGAATATTAAGTTTACAAACAAATAGAAAAAAAATTATGAGTACATTGCTGTTACTACTAGAAATTTTGGATTTGCGATTAGTGCGTAAACGGACACCTCGAAAATTGTTTAAAAAGAACTTTAGAAAAACAAGTCTTTTATTAGAAATTAATCTTATACGGCGTGTTATCTTGATCTTGAATATAAAATTTTCCCATGTAAAACTAGACTACTGCAAAATATTGGCTAACCTAATTGTTTTACTGCAAAATTGTAAGTACTCTGTTCACAATTTAAAAATGCGTCGATTATGCTCTTTTAATTTTCAATCCGTCAATCGGTTCAACCATCGCCGGCGTTGATCTGTCAAACTACGAAAGATCAACGCAGACGACGCGACGGTACGTGATAACAAAAAACATTAAAAAAATTACACTTTTTATCACATTTTTGCAATTATCTCGAAAACCAGTTAGTAAACGAAAAATTATAAAGAGTCAAAAATTGAAGAGGAGAAAATTATACGAAAAAATCTCATTTGCGATTTTTCAAAATGTTTTAGAGAAAAATGTTATTGAAAGTTTCTTTGGTGTGTACTGCAGTACTATATTGAGCGATCAAAGTGATACTGAGCGTCCGATTTTACGTTATTGAAAATTATTCATTACCTATCAGATCTAGAGAAAAACAAACAAATGTTTACAATATCAAAGAAAATCTGAATGTGTGGTTTTTCCGTTCCTACTTTACATTTATGAACATTTATGAACCCGGAACAAAATTGCCTAAAGCTGAAACCTTTACTATTGTTTAGTAAGTACTTATACTTAGTTCTTATTATTATACTTAAAGTCATCATCACGGGGAAGAGAACTTCTCCCCAGAGAAGGGGAGAACACCCTCAAAATTGGATTTGAATGTCAGAACTTGCACTTTTATCATATTTATGCGATTATCTCGAAAACTAAGTAGTCAGTGAATTTTGGTGGTATTCCCCCCTCGGAGGGGTGGGGACTTTGAGTATGATAATAAGGGCTATAAGTACTACATAATAGCAAAGGTTTCAACTTTAGGCAAATTAGTCCTGAGTCTAATGCTAAATGAACTGTAGTAAAACCAATATTTGGTACTTATGTTCAAAATCAAGATTCCGTATTGTTTATTTAGATTGTCATAGATTGGGTCGTTTTCATCCTCTTCTAAGGGCCAAATTACATGAACTAACTATTTAGTAACTGTTAGTTACTAACTTGGTTACTAAATGAACTCAAGGAGCAAAAACACGGGAATCTAAGCTTTAACGTCAACGTCAAAATTTATCCGCCCATTTTGACGTTGACGTTAAAGCTTAGATTCCCGTGTTTTTGCTCCTTGAGTTCATTTAGTAACCAACTTAGTAACTAAGGGCGAGTTTCATAAAGGGTGCTAAGCACTTGCTCAACTTAAGTTCGAGATCGCGGACTAAAATTCCGTTTCATAAAGCTTTCTCAAACTCGAACAATTACTTCGCCGCTTTCGGCAGTTATCGGTTGAAAACAAACGTAAAGAACGAGTTGCCCAAGTTTCAAAAAGATTGGCAGATTGTTTGTTTTCAACCGATAGCCGCCGAAAGCGGCGACGTAACTGTTCGAGTTTGAGAAAGCTAAATCCCGATCTCGAACTTAAGTCGGGCAAATGCTCAGCACGCTTTATGAAACTCGACCTAACAGTTACTAAATAGTTAGTTAATGTAATTTGGCCCTTAGAATTGTCTTTTTTTCAGGTAGTAGCTACCCACCCAAAAGTAAACAATAAAAATAATAATAAAGTTAGGGGCTAATTTATAATTATCTTAGATTAGTATAATATTACGTAATTATTACAAGTTATAAACGTCTACTTATTAAATTATTGCAATTTAATTTTTACCCCTGAAATTAGAGATTTTAATTGAATTTATAAAAATCTTATAAAAATTTGGTATCTACATTTGGATTACAATTTATAACATTTATTTAATAAGCGGTCGACTATTAAATTAGATAAAATGTTAATTTCTAACTTTTATTTCAAATTTCAATAAGGATTTATCGTTTTAGTAAAAGAAATAGAAGTAAAAACTTTTATGACCCCCTATTAGACCCTCTTGTATTGTTCTATTGTATCTTTTGTTGACAAGACCTCAGGTAAATGAGTAGAATTGGTTGCCTAAAACCCTTTAAGACTAAAGGAAAACAACTTAAAACTGGCGACAACTAATTTTTGTTTATTATTAATTATTAACAAACCAAAGGTTTTGAAGAAAATCCAAGAAGTCGCTAATTTAAGCACATTAATAAGCTATCCATCGATATATAATTTGTTATAAAAAAATGAATTTTAGATAGCGAAAAAAGTCACGGAAATTTTAAAGAAATAAATTAATTAGACAATAATTAACACTTTTTTCAAATTTTCATGAAGTCACCAGTGTGCGGATGGGTTATACAAATATGCACAAACTTCGAGAGATACTTCAAATTAAAAAATGTGGGCTTAAAAAGTGTTCTTTGTAGCGCAATTTTAACATTGCCTGAGATTTTACTAGTGAGGAGCCTTAAGCATTTAAATTCTAAATACAAAGTCGCGACTTTATTTCATATTATTTTAATTAAATTAATTTTGATGCTTTTCTCGCGGTAATAAAAAGCAATTTAAGAGAAAATTTACGAATGAAGAAAATAAACGACAAGTAATAAGAAATACGTTTCGACAACTCATTAATTTGAATTTTCTTTACGTCATCCCAAATTTCCTCTAAAATAAAATACAAAAAAATAAGTAAATAAATAAATAAATGAAAAAAAAATTAAAATAGATTAGTTTTTGGGGAACGTATACACAATGAGAATTTGAGTGGTATTTCAACGAATCGTCCTTTGATGAGCTTCTCGTTCAATTCAAAAGCCGTTTTGAATTTGATGTCGTTCAAATACAGCCGCTTTGTACTGACAGAGAGAGCATAACGGTCGCAGTGGTTAAAAGCCATCAGGATAATTATAACTCGGTGTTAATTTATGTATCTACGTTTCGAAACCATCCGTTACAATTTCCAACAAAAGAAAATTTCTCCTTTACACAATGACCTTTGCGAGGGTTAATTTAAAAATTGAAATTTCCAAGTAGGTTTAGTTAAAAGAGAAATAGATAAAAGTTTACTTGAATGTTATGAATTTCTAAATTTAACCCCCTTAGGATCAATCGACCAACACTTGTGCAGTTCTCTTAAGCAATAGTTTCAAACTTAAAGTCGATTAGAGAATAAGAACGATAGTTAACTATTGAATATCGAATTAGATGATTACAAAGATAAATAGTAATTGTTTATAAATTTATGATAATATCGATAATTATTGCGGCAATTATAGTAGGTAATAGATAAGAACTTTAGAATCGTTATTGATATTCGATAAATATCAATAAAATACGCTTCAACCCTCCTCTTCGTACCCTCTAATGGCTTTGCAAAATGTTTTCAAAGATAAATAGAGTAGACAATATCTCTGATCTAAAAATATTTACAAAAATCAAATCTCTAGAACAGGAAATAAATCAGCTCTAAGGGCCAGTACTTTAAGTCTCGGTTAATCCTGGTTATAGGTTGAAGTTAAACGCTCTTACAAAGTAGTCCGTTAATGATAAGCTGGTTAGGCCCAGTATTATAACGTCTAGTCAACCTTTGGTTGACTCAGCCTGAGGTTGAAATGTCATTTTATTTTGACATACAGTGAAATTATCTTTTTTTAAATTGCAAGCTCTGGCTGAGTTAATTGCAAGCTCTTAGTTAAACAGGATTTCGACCGAGGCTCAAAGAGCCGGCCTTAAGTAAATTGAGAGAGTTCACATTTTATTGCACGTACGTCGTCACCTTACGCGTACAAGTCGTGCCGATTGTTTTTGCAGGTTTTAAATAAAGCTGTACATATTTAAAAATTTCGCTAGGAGGGAGGGGCACCGTGACAGCAGTATGGAAACGCAGCGCAACAATGTGCACCAGCAATTTCAGTTATAAAAAAAAAGTTCCGATTTAGAAATCCTAAAAAGAGAACACCATCTTAGGGTTTAGATGAAAAGTAATTAATTATGAGTGAATGAGTAAATTGCGAGCACAAGTGTGTCTGAAGGCTCTCCAGAAAACATATGACACTTGGTGATTGAATTTTAAAATGAGTACAAACCAACGCAATTGAGAAAAATAGTATAAACACTGATGCGAGTTATATGAAGCGATCGCTGCTTAATGATCGCTATTTTAGGTATAATCCGAAACTTATGAGAACAATAGGACGGAACCAATATCTTGCGTAGTACAGATAGAGGCAGCCGGTGCTCTCTTTCTCTATATCTCTAAAAGTGATGCTACCCGACACATTTTCGATATACCGCATTGCCTCTGCTCTATTCTTATCATAAGTTCCCAACTTTCTCCACGATGTTGACAAAACTGAATTACTGGGTTTTCTGGGATTTCTAAAAAAATTGACGTTTCGTATTACAGCGAGGATGGAATTAAATGCGAAAAGTATTGCAATTATTCCATGATCACCCCAACTGTTGCGTAGGGTGGATTCACTCATTAACAGAAGATGGAGAGAGTTATTTTTGAGAAGTTGGGTTGGCGCACATGAACACTATTTAATAGCCATCACTTACGCGCATGCCTACTTTTTGGTTTCTGCTCAGTTAAAAATTGGGCCTAACATGTTAGTGGGCGACCAAGTTGACGCACCGCACCTTGCAGTGCCCCTAGCATCACACCGAAAAACTAAAGCATTTCTGCATATGAGACAGTAGCAGGCGCGGCTGCTAGGCATCAATGCCAGTCTCTTATATAACAATTTTTTATTTATTTTTTCGGTGCGATCCTAGGAGCAGGGGTGGTTTTTCAGAAAAAAATTTCCCAGGCATAAATTTCAAAATAAAGGCACGTGTCTTAAGAGATGCTCAAGATAATTTAAAAAATGACAAAACCAACCCCATAAACCACATATTGTAGATACGCTTTCCATTAATTGAAATTTCAAGTAGGCTATGTACACGATTTCCCACTAAACCTAAAAAACTAAATTTTGATTGAAAATGAACTAGGTACGGCAATATCGTCGACGACATACTGCCGCGGTTAAATCAAGACTCGAGAGAAATTTTAAGCTATCTCGCTCAACCACACAACGACTTGATTGTTTTTCCGTTTCAGTGTCACCCCTTAGGAATATACCTCTCTAATCCACTAAAAGTTATCAATCTCCGTTAAATTAAACAAAAGAAAAAAAAAGCAAACTCGGACTAATTAAATTAAAATTACGGTCATAATAAATTTTTTGTTCCAAAGACACAGAAGTCTCATTTTAAAAAGGAAATTTTTTTACCATGTTATTTTTACGAGTACTACCACCTTCTACATAATTATTTTTTTAATGTTACGGGAAGAGACACGGTGTGGAGGTCAAATAAGATAATTAATCTTAACCTGATATCGTATTTTCCAAGGGTTGCATACTACAAATTACTTGTACAAAAGTTTTCCGTATAAGAATGCAATATTTTAAATGTAAAATGTAATTATATACAGGGTGGTGAAGTTAAATATTCGACCACTATATTTTGAAACATGGTCGAAATAACGATAGAGGTAGTTCAAAATCTCATGGTCTGTGACCTCCAAGAAATTTGCACTAAAGCCTGATTATTTATATTTAGGTACATGTCATGTCGGTCACATTTTGTAGTGCTACGACGGTAGAGGTCACAGGCCATGAAGTTTAGCACTACCTGTTAGGCACATACAATGATGTAAAATTACTGTTAATTCAAATTTAGGGTATAAAACTCGCGTAATTTACGATTATCTATTATCACTTTTAATTCTCTGTTGTTTAATTTTGAAATTGGTAAATTTCTGTCGTAATTTAACATTTAACTACATCATTGCACTATTTTAATTAATGGTAATTTAAAACGGCAAATTACAGGTAAATTACAAAATTAAGTTCGTAATTTACAATATTACGTTCGTAATTTACGGCAAAAATTACAACTTACATGTACTGCCCAACTATACGGTAATTAACGGTAATTGAAAACTGTAAATTACCGGTAAATTATGGAATTACGTTCGTAATTTGTGGTATACGTTCGTAATTTACGGAAAAAACTACAACTTGCATCACTGCTCAACCATACGGTAATTAACGATAATCAATTTCGTAATTAACAAAATAAATTACGTCTTACATCACTCGGTACATACTGAGAGGTGAGAGAAGAAGAGACTTTTCGCACTAAAATTCTTGTGTTAAGTGTCAAAAATGTTAATTTATCGCGAGTCTAAACGTACAAAAGATATCTGTAAATTTCTAATTTCCTCTCGTAAATTAACGACCGTTCTAAGTACAACAATAAAACAAAACAGAAACGAAGTAGCAAAAAATTGTCTCCACTGACGACGTCCACGACATTCCCACTTCGATGTTTTATTGTTAAGATACAATGAAATTATAAATAGAAGTACCTCACGAATAATTTAATTAAATTAAAAATTTATGCTGGAATTAGCTCTTTTAGTTAGAAGGTAATTTAGTTCAACATTAACAATATTGTCAAGTAGACAAAGGACAAACGACCGATGGTTTTAGTGAAATAGTTTTGTTCAAAAACTTACATCTCGAATAAATTTCAAAATAGATCCGACACCAAAATGAAAGAGTCATCGATTTGCTTACCTGAAACAGAAATAAAAATAAATTAACGATAAATTCTCGATTTTGCAAGAAGGAAATTTCAAACCCGAGCACTCTATCACACTTAGGTAAATATATCGCCAACTTAAATTTTCCTACGAAATGTAAATTTCTTTATTAATAAAATCCACAAAACGCGTCCCGAAATCCAACTAAAGCATACCGAGGAAACATTCAAGTACTGCATAAAGACATATCTTGTTCATAAAATGTAAACTTTTCTCAAATATACAACAAAAGTATGTGCTTCATTATGCCGCTTTATACAAAAGAATGCAATTTGAAAAACAATAACTTGGAGTAGTAACCCGCATGTACAAGTACTAAACCTCCCTGAATTTTTTAAATACTTCCATTTAACCATACAGATAGCTAAGCCATTAATTCAGCCTCAAATTATTATTTAAAGCGGAAAATTATTATAATTGCAAAGTCAACTAGTGGTAGTAGGATAGATAACATTAGCTAAATTTCATACCTCGTTGTTGTTCTAAAACAATTTCCATTTTAATAGTATAATTATACAAATTTGTGTACAAAACTATGTAATAAGCGCTATAATTTTAATCAGCAAAAGAGCAACAGCTAGTTACAAACTATAAACTAAAAAAAAGCTGATTTATGACAATAAATTTCTCTAGGAATTACCACCCAAAGTCAGCCGCTTCCTTGAAAGCTAAGAAGGATACTAATAAAATACGCTCGGTGCTGTAAAAATCGCATCATATAGGATGTTTGAGCTTTAGATCATCAAAATCCCCACGTCCACATTCTGAATACAAAATGGTGACGACAAAAATCAATATTGTCACTGTTTTTTTTGCATTTTTCCACTATAATATGGAGCTAACGGTGGATTTGAAATAAGCCAGTTTATTAAATTTTATTTTCGTGATGAAAAACTTGTTGTGAAAAGGTATTTAATGTCATCGGTACAATTCTGCAATATTTGAGGTTCGATCCACACATAAAGGTCAATCAAGACCTGTTACTAGGTATGGAGAAGCCACAAGCGGCTACGGTTAGTTTTTAGAAAATCTGAAAACCAGAATTTGTTTGAAAAAAAATTCCAGCAGAAGATATGCAAAAATAAAAGTATCTTTACCGATGGGTCAAAAACTGAATCTGACTCAGGGACAGGAATCTTCTCACCCGAACTAGAAATATTTATCATTATTCCATTAGATTTAGACTACACATACAGATACTGTCGGACAGTAGGGCTGATATCGCTGCCCTGAGCCGTCACAGAATTGCTTCGAAGCTGGTCTCGAACTGCATCGCAGCACTAAATGACATTTTGACTAGCAATGCTCTTGAAACTCTTGCCGATGCGCCGACGTAGCCATGCACTAAAACTCCTCATTTCATTTTTGATCCCATCTCCCTCATCTCCTTCTACAACTCGAACTATTTCAAAAACATTGCGATTGCGGCCCCATGTTGGGCACCAATTTAGCAACAGCAATTTTTTGAGACTCGAGCAACTAAATCAACTTTAACGTCTGAACCGGTGGACGAAAGTAAATAATATTGTAGGTATGTATGAATAAGGAAGTGGGTATTAGGATAAAAATTTTTTAAACCGTGACAAATTATTTGGAACACCCTGTATATTTGAACTACGAGGCACTGTTGGGCAGCCATGTATTAATGACAATACCCTTCTTTTATGATAATAACATTCAATAATAGCAGAAACTTATTTATACCGTAATATTCCAAAACCTTTCCTGTTCATTACTTCTGGCAATATCGACAACTTTGAAAAATGACGCACAAAATAAATTATCTACTATCTATTTACATACTTTCCACTATATTCTTTATTAATAATAACAATAAAGAAGAAAAAAATAGAAATTATTTCCAACTCCATTAACTTAAAAAACTGACGAGTTAATTTAAAATAAAGGAATTAACAAAAAATGAGTACAAAATGTAACATTTGCTTTAAAACAAAGAATAACAAAATGCATAATGCATTACATAAATAATGTATGTTCGAAATAAATCCCTTTTAAAGCTACAAATCGCACACTACCCAAGAAGAAGCAAGAGAGATTCACATAACCAATTTTAAAGGTAATAACTTCTTACACAACTCGACGTTCATTTCTGCCAAAAAAAAGAAGCAATGCAAAAAAGTTGCTTAAACATTACAAGCAAATTTTTGAATCGAGCAGAAAAACTTCCGACGTTTTTCACGAGCAAATTTACATTTTTTTTCATAAAACGCCCTAGGTTTTTAAAATAAAAATAATTTTTTTTCTATAATTAATTAAAAGTGTGCCAATTTTTATTTACATCAAAGTACAACTGTGTTAAAATGAAACTTTTTCAGAGAGAAAATCGAATAAATTTTCCTCATTTCAATTTACTTTTAGATACCAAAAATTGAAAAAATAAATTATGCAATTACATTAGCTGCAGAAATAAAAGAGTCCTTTTTGAAAATAAAATTTTATTTTAATTAATAGCTCCGCTATTTATAGGTATGGAGATATGGAGAATCCTTTTATTTGGTAAAACACACAAACAACTTTTACAGGTATTTATACAGGGTGGCCCTATCAACAGTGCTGCCGGTGCCTGGTTTTCGTTTTGTTTCGTGGAAATGCATTGGAAGGGAATATGAAAATTGGTATAAATGACACGGTGTCCTTATGGAAATCGTGGTGCTTGATCAAGTCCAACATTATTTATACACTTGATAAGAGACATTCAAACTACAGAAATAAAAACTCTGACGTGGCTATAACAGGACACTTTCGTGAACATGAAAGCCAGTTTTAAGCGTAAAAATTAGAAAGTTGGTCTCATTTTCAGTTAAATAGGTAGCCAAAGTATAGGGTGTTTGGTCTCATCGGACAGCTAATTTGTGAGCTTTTAAAATATTGAAGAAGATACAAGGTGTTTCAAGGCAATGGATAGACGGTGTAGCTAACAGCCAGCTTAAAATAGACGGAAAAATATAACAGCGAATAATGAAAGAGACCAAAATATCACTGTTAAGACACCGAGGAAGAAGACCACCAAGAAAGAACTTCAAGCACATTGATGTTCTCCTTCTCGCACATTTTCAGGATAGTCGGTGTGTGGACAACCGATATTCAACAAAGTAACGCCAATTCGTTCCCTCGCTCTTTCTATTATTTAGATAAGCAACTTCTAAAGACTCCTGCTTAATAGATGAGACGACTTTTCAAGAAAATCGCACGTTATTTTCATTGGAACCACGAAACTCGACGCAAACTATAATATCTCAATTTTAATTATGCGAGTGTTTTCGACATTCAAACTCGGCCGGTTGTAAGAGTAAAGTCGTATATTTCAATAAAACAAAACAAAATGCAGTGCAATATAATTAAAATAATCCACTAAAACTCTTATTCGAAATGCAGCCGGAATAATAATGTAAACAGAAAAGGTTAAAAGCTAACAAAAAGCTCCTTGAACAAATAACGTCATTAAAAAGAAAGAAAAATTCCTTGAGGAAATGAAAGCGTCGTCGGATAAAGTCCCACCGTGTCCTAAAGGAAATTCAAACTACCATCTAAAAAATAATTTCCTCAAATTCCGACAACTATTATAATATTTTACGAGCCGAGATTTCAATTTTGTCAATTTTATAACAGACAACTCTTGCCTCAAAGTCGATTTTTTTTGTTAACGAAAAATCCGCGTCTCTATACGTCACTTGCACAAACAAATTTTATTTTTGTATTCAAAGATCAACGTATAATGTTGTAACTTTTAACATGCTTTTAAGTTGCAGCTCTGAATATGAAATTTACATTATTGTGGGTGGAAATGTCAAACCTATTTTTTACGAATCTTCAAAAAAAAATGAGTAGGTTTTTGATCTAAACCAGTTATAAAGCTCAAAGTGGCTTATTACACTCAATTCAAACCATACTTTCCAAAATAGATTACATCCTATGTATTACAGACTGATTTGCATAAGATGTGTCAGTAATAGTGTCCCACTTATAAAATAAATACGCCAATTTAGTAAGAGGTCGTTAGAAAAGTACTTGCAACGCAGCAATTTAAGACTGGCATTTATTAGCAAAGAAATTCACTTTTTCGATAAAAAGTGATGAAAAATAAGCACAAGTTGCTACCATGACAAAACCCAATTTCCCAAATTCAGGTGAAATTAAATTAACGACAATACCACACTCTAGATATTGATAGAAAAAATAATTTCAAGCGAAAATTTCTGAAAGACTTAAGCTATACATTAAAGCGCACTTTAATGTAGCGTTACTCTATTAAAACAGAGTAAGCACCTCGAAGTAAAATAATAAATTAAAATTACATCTTACTGAGTTTGTAATGTTTGTAAATTAATAGTGCAAACATTTTGCTCATTCATTAAAATTAGAATTAAAACAAGACGTGGCACAGTAAAGAAAGCCGCAAATTTGTTATGCGTATATCAAAGGGCCCTTATATACGCCTTCCTCGGTATAATTTAGCACAAAACACTCAAACAAGCACCGCTTGTATAGAAATCGAGTTGCTCCCTAACTTTTCACGTTTCGACCGTGCGAGTCGCTTCCACATAAAACTATGATAAATCCTCCCCTTTTCGTACGGTCGCAATTCGAGGATAGCCTCGAGTAAGTTGCCAATACATCTGATAGAAAATTGCAACCGAGAGGCAAACTTATATTTTCTTCCGTCCGACCTTCTTCAACTCACTTAACAAAATATTTCAACAAAAGCATAAGCAAATAAAATTCGAATTATCAACGCTACACTTGAGACAGGATCTTGAAACGTGAAAGTTTTCAATAAGACTTGTCACCCCTACGAACTTCTTTATAACTCTTCAAACTCATTTCTCTCGTCTCAACATTTATGGTACTATAGAAAAAAAGAAATAATAAAGTTTTCCTGTTCTCACTTTTCAACACAAAAGTAGGCTTATACAATTAAACAAAACTTTTATTATTTTCTCAAGTTAATTTTAATGTAAAACGCCAAACAAATTGCAAAGCTTCTTACTCACGGTTGTTTACCATTATGTCGTCCGAAGAACCTTTGTAAAGGCCCGTTCTGAAGATGATATTGCTTTCATGACATTAAAACAATCAAATTACTGTTTTTACAGATTCTAAAACACGCGCCACGCACACAGTCCCTTTCAGTTTGACCTGTGCAGGCGACCTGCACTTTTCTAATAAAATTAAATAATTTATCGGTATTGCCATGGTAGCAACGTCTTTATTTTTCATCACTTTCTATCAAAAAAAGTGAATTTCTTTTCTAATAAATGCCAGTCGTAAGATTTAATTGTTTAAATCAACCAATGGAAGGAGTCGAACCTTTGATGAAACAACCTCCCTATTCGACCGTCGCGAAAACAGAGCAAAGATGACATCTCCACAAAATGTTTCAATCCGTAGAAATTAATAAAAAAGTTTAATACGAGCCATATAGATAAACTTTTTTAAATTTTAGCCACAAAAAATGTGAGCCCCTTAAATTTGTTCTTTTTTTGTGCCGATCGACGATAAGCAACGAGGAGCGAAAATATAACAATCGCGTCGAGCTGTAATTAATTTAAATTATTTATAGAGTTCAAGAAAAAAGCTATTAAAAATGAGTAGGGACTTTATGGATGACAAGCACTTGAAACTTTAAATTCCATTATAAAATCAATTTAAAAAAATAATGAAAAATCCTTGTCTAACTATTTCTGCTTTGTTTTGCATCTGAGAAAATTAATTAAGTCTTCCACTTTGAAAGAATTCCACGTTACACAAAAAAAGGACATCGTGACACTACGAAACAATTACATTAAAATATACTTTTGTTCGCTCAACACAACCTGCTCGAATATTATTAAAATTTTTAAAACATCTTGAGCGGAAGCACTGCACAGTTTCATCTTTGCATAAAGTTCTTTATGTTTCAAATTATTGAAATATATACAACCAAGTTTCAAAAGTCGATACGGAAGTTTAATTTTCCAAAAAAATAATAATGAAATTAATAGCGAAAAATTAAGTAAGCGACTTTACATAATTAATATAGTGATGCGGTGATACCACGAGTTAGTTGGGCCTATTAGGGTGGATTTTACAATCATGGCTTAAGCTGGTCCCAGCTAAGCCGAATATGAACCAGCATGAGCGCATGCGCTGTAAATCTATCGTAAAGTAAACTATTTACGGTGCATGGGCTCATGCGGGTTAGCTGGGACCAGTTTAAGCCATAATTGTAAAATCCACCCTCACGCTTTAAATAATTAGACCAAATATAGGCCACTGCAATTAGCTTAAAAAAAGGGATGGCGATCGGAATTATTCGGGTAGTTCCAATTTGTTAATATGTTTTATAAAGTGGTCTCCTAATGTTAAATCCAACTTTTCGACCTTGGCGCGCCAGTGCGTTTGCCGCCATCTTGTAAAGACCAGCAGAAATCTTGGAAAAATTTTGTTTTTTCAATATCTTTTCTTTCCAAAGCAAATTTCGGTTAAAGTAGTAGTAATAAATTTTGTAAAGCATAAAATTTCCTACAACTTTTGTATTTATAATTTTCTTCTATCTGTAATAGTTACAGATATATGAAGTCATAAAAATAAGTATAGTTTTACAAAAACAAGTAAAATGCACGATTAGGCTTGGTGTTTCATGAGTATGTCGTTTACAGTACAATTTGAAGAAAATTTTATAAACACATGTTTAGTAGAGCAGAAAATCCGTCAATACAATACTCACGTTTTGTGCGGGCGTCCGTGCTTGATTGGTATGGAATGTTTTCTGGGAGATATTTGAAGTACTCGCAGGGTTGCCAGGACCTTCCTAATGTGTACAAGACACGGTAACGTTTCAGAATTATATATTTCATCTTTTCTCTACGACATGGAAAATAAAAAATCCAAAGTCTCGAGCGGAAAACGCTTTTTTGAAGGTTTTCCGACCGGGCCATTTTTTTTATATTACACTAATTCTTCTGTTTCATAACTTTTCCAATGGATTTGCGAAAATTTGGAATCTGTGGCGACTTGGTCACTTTCCTCGTCATCATCAACACAGGTTTCTGAAGCATTCTCGCACGAGTTGCCATTACAGTGAATGCAGAGTAAAGAGCATTTTAAACCAGATTTTCTGCAGGTGCACTTCCCAGCACTTTTTGCATTGACAGGATATAAAGTTTAATAAGGCCTGAGGTGCAGCTCCTATCAACATTGGTACTGGGGTTAGTAACCCAACAGCGTCCTTCCTCCACTCCCATTCAGTTGGATCTTATCGTGCCCAAGCCAAGTCTGCACTTGCAAATATGTCCTTAAAGCGTGATGCTGGACTGCATCTTTCGTGGGTGGTAGCCTGGATAAATTGAATTTTTTCTTTTTTACACCTTTAACAAAAAGCGTGTATCTTAAATTTTCTAAATTGGATTTTTTATTGTCGCCATATAAAACTGCAAATAATTTTTCGGCTGCCAAAGTGATTGCTTCTACTTTTGAATTTGGATTTTTAAACACACGTACAAGCTCATTTATTGAGGGGTTCTTCAGAAGAATACTACAAAATTTTGATTTGCCTATTTGCCTTGACTAAAAGGAGCACCAGTTGTATCACAGCCACTTGCTGGCATGAACGAATAAAATGTTTTCCACTATTTGAAGATGTTTAAAACATTTGTTGGAGTACAAGGCGTTAGGTGATTTGCCTTTACCAACTTTTAGGAAACATACGTTAGGAGGAGAGAGAGTTGTGAGGAGCACCAGCAGGTCGACATCTTCCCCAATAATTATGACAGCATCATGTAGGGAAGACAATGAGTTTGCTGTACTTACTATGAGGACATCAGCATCCTCTTCAGCTTGTATTGTTGTCATGTCTGATCGTTTGAATACGGCCCTGAGTTGAGAAATAATACGAGACTTGTTTTTCTCATTGCCCAAAAACTTTTCTTGTGGCACCTGTGGGTGCATGTTTTCCGTAAACAAAACCTCAGCAGAAGTAAAAACTCATGCCCGCCGTGCTCTTTCTACCCTCTTAGTGCTTTTTTTTTTCACCGTATCTGGGTATCCATCGAATACCACTACTGCATTGGCACCATAATGTATTTGGACATATCTCACGTATTGGTATTGATAAATCAAACACCCTGTATATATGTGCTCGTTTACGCAATTAACTCTTTTGGAGGCATTATACAACTCCAAAAGACATAATAAGTCGTTTTTGAGAATACTTTCATGATACTGTTTAAATATCTCCACAGCATTGCATAATTGCGAAATTTTTAACAAAATTCAACACCTGCTCCTATAGTCCCACTAAGTTCGAAGATGTTCTAATTTTCGTATATTAAAGTATAAGCTATTATGTGTCATTTGCGTAAACTATTGTTAAAAATGTAGAGTACTTTAAATTTAGAAGGAATTTTAAGAAAAAATTGTCATTTTTTCTACTTTTTCAATGTATTCAATAGAAAAAAGAAACTTGAGATGATAAGTAAAATCTAACGACTGCATCAAAAAGTAGACATATTTTCATTTATAATGAGTTTTTAATTTCTTCAATCCTTTTAATATTAACCATTTTACAGCAACTTCAGTCAAAATTGTTATTAAAAGTAAAATTTGCAAAAAATTACGAAATATGAAATCATTGTGCTTTTTTTAAAATAAACGTGCAATCAATTTCTAATCATGTAACTTTGACAAATAACTCATAAGGAACAATATCCTTGAACGAAAAGTTTTTAAAATGATCCGTCCCACAAAATATCTTTAACTGTTTAAAAATTGGTACATGAAAAACTTCATTTGTTGTTTAATACTACAAGATGTAACAAAAGTAAACTTAAAAGATATGGAAATGAAAGCTGAAGCCTTCAGCTTTAAATTCATATATATTTTTTTAATTTTATCGTTGTTGATCTCGGAGTAAAACAGGTTTTTGTCCATCAAAACGCACTTTTTTTTGCATTATAGCAATCGCCTGCTTAATATTATTTTTGAAAACAGCTCTTTTAAATCTCATTTTATGAGAAAACCATTGCTCTAACATTGTATGTTGTAAGTACAAAAGTTGTAGGAAATTGTATGATGTAAACAATTTGTTAAGACTATTTTAACCTAAATTTGCGTTGAAAAAGAGATACAGGAGAAACAAAATTTTCCTCTGGTTTTTTCAAGATGGCGGCAAACGCACAGGTGTGCCAAGATCGAAAACTCGGATTTAACATTAGGAGACCGTTTTATAAAACATATTAAAAAATTGGAACTACCCGAATAATTCCGATCGCGTAATAGGTAATTGCATTGGCCTAATAGCGAATAATGATCTATTATTAGGTCACGTAAACAAAATTTTCATGGAGGAGGTGGATTTACTAATTCTTCTTTACTATTATCACCAAACTCTTACATAAATACTTTTTATACGATTATGTAGGTAGCGATAGATGCGGGCTTAAACGAGACATCGAATGGTATAAGTTTGGGGGGGGGGGAGTTACGTGAATTAAAAAAATGTCGACCTTCGAGGAACTTTTCCAAAAAACGTAATGAATTTTCCGGACATCTAGGATACACGCAGAACCACGCTTTTCTGTTATAAACTCAGGTCCCAGTTACTGGTAGCCATTTTGCAAATGAGAATAGACGCTGGTATTGCTGTTGTTTCGAAGAGGAGTTGACATACTTCAAAGAGCGTATTTAGACGAAGTTCAGAGCGAATCGCTTCGGGTGTAAGTTGAGTTGTAGGACTAGCTCTTCCACTATAAATCTAGCACCGCACTTGGCAACGCTCCGAAAATATTAGACTGGCCATATTGAAGCACACACTCTCGTATAAAACAACACTTACTTTTTCGGTGCCTTTATAAGTGCATTGTGTCGACGTGGTTATGCACTAAAGCTCCTCACTTAATTTTTGATCCCATCACCCTTATCCCCTTCTACAATTCGAATTATTTCCAATACATACGGCCCCACGTTGGGCGCCAATTTTAATGTTACAGTTTTTTTTTTCATTCCGGATCTAGCTTGGAGTCGTGACTTCTTTCGCTAATGTTTCAACTTTTTTATAAGAACAGCTGAAACTTAATGACAGTCTGTATGGCCACCCCGTATAAATTGCAAACAAAATCCCATCTTGTTACTCTGCTCATTTAAATGCTTTTATGTTAAACGTCGAGATAATTTGTGATCTTCAATTGTCTCTCAATCGCAAATTTTAGTCGCATACAATGGCAAAGGAAACGCTCTAAAAAAGTTTTAAAAATTCACAAAGAAATTTTTAAAAAAGACACTTTACTTAACGATGTGGTATTCGCACAAAGGAAGCTGTGAGAGTTGCTCCATCAATCGCGGTTAGGGTCCATTAAAGTTAATTATGTCATAAGTTAGCACATGATACGAGACACGACAAATTTAAGGACTACGTAGGTCAAGATTTCACCTGAAGACATTATACATAAATGTCGATGGAGTAATTCGATTAAAGCGCTAACTAATAGTTTTGATAGTAATTTTCTAACTATAAAGGCTAATGCCTATTAATGTGTGCACTTTGACGATTAAACGTGTAAGATCGTAATTGGTTGTTTGAACAACGTTTATAGTCAAAAGCTTCTCTCGGCAAACAAAAAAAAAGGCAAAAGCCCCAAAGACTAATATTGCTAAATATTGATTAGTCGGTTTAGTGGAACTCGAAATGCCTATACTTCTTAGCTCTCAAAGGTAATATTGGAAATTGTTGTCGTTACGAGTGCAAAATGTACTCGTAAATTTCATCAACACGTTATTACACGAGATTTCCATTTCCATCTCTTAAGTCTGTAACTGACACTCCCTAAATCACACTCGGAACTACCACTTTGTTAAAACTCGCACCACCAAACCACTCAATTTGAAATAAATACATCAAATTCCTCGTACGTTCGGCTTTAAGAGCTTTTACTTGAAAAAAAAAGAAGTAGAGAAAAAATTGGACAGACGTCTGTCTATGAGACGCTCCAATTGTTACATTCGAACGGATTTGCACATTTTCCCTAATTTCTTGCTAGTCGTATTTCACAAGCAACTTCCGTGAACAACCACCGCCGATGCGGTGAACCAAAAACGCACTAGAGCCTCTACAAATTTGTACATATCTACTACATGGCCTCGAGGACTTGCCTTTCAAATAACTTTCAAAAAGATATTTCATTGAAAAATTTCATCTCTAACATAAGTAGGATCAAGAGACTAACGTATCATTTTTTAAATCAATTTTATCCTTCTCGAAATAGAATTTTATTTATAAAAATAATAATTTTATGACAGATAGCACTTAAATCCCTGCTTCGTTTACAGGGTCGTATTCGAGACAATTATACAAAAATTACCTTCTAAATTACGCCAAATAATTTAATTTTCTTTCAGACAATTCTCTTAATAAATTAAACATTTTTGTCTCTCGTTAACTAACGTCAAGAAAGGCCATTTCCATTTCCTCTAATTTCCGACATTTGAATGATGGTGCGCCCCAGTTCGTCCTAGTAATAATTTAACTAATAACTCATTTCACAAAGCTGCAAGTCGTCTATTAAGAGGTATGTTAGAGGTTCCTTCGAGGCTCCTCTTGCAAGTAAGTTAATCAATTTTATCGGACTAGCAGAGTAATACCGTTGAGATTAATAGCCGATGTTGTGTTGTATGGTTTACAAAATTGAACATAAGCGGGCTTCTTCCTAAGATATACATGTAGGTAGTTAATTAAAGTTAGTTTCCCTACGCCATAAAGTTACTTATGTTGTGAACTCCCGGATACTTGCTGCACTTAGAAAATCGAATAACAATCGATTTTATGTAATAAAAGGTATTAATTACGCGCCGTTATTATTTACTTGTAAAGTTCTATTAAAAGACTATCAAATTGAATTTTAAGGCATTTGAATAATGTATCATCCGCTTGAACTTGATGATGACGACGCCCAACCATTTATAAATAGAGGAACTTAAATTACTAATGAGATTAATTATTTCGATTCTAATAGTGTAATGGTGATACTAAAAGATGTAAATTGCAATATTAATCCCAATGTGCTATCATCGATCCCCATCATGCATAGAGATTGCCTTATCTGTTAGAAATTGTAATCAATCGGATCCCTTTTTAAGTCTAAAGGCCCGTCCACATACACAGGTCTTCCGGTTTTGACCGCACAGGCCAAACCGGAGCGTCTGCACATCGTTCAGGCGGCCTGCGCGGACTTTGATTTGGCCTCTCCAACTTCAAATGTTGCTTTTAAAGTCGCCTGCATAGACCTGCGGTGGTATTCTATGTTGGTGTTTAAAAAAAGCGATAAGTTTTTGACGTATAAAAGCGATAACTTTTCGATGTAGTCAAAAAAATTATATGAACTTATATTTAAACATTTTATACTTAAATTTTTTGATTTAACGGCTATTATGTTCATTTTTGGATTTCTAATTAAAAAAAAAAAAGTTTGAATTGAAAACTTGGCAATTAAATTAAACTTTTTGTGTGAATATGAGAGAAACTGAGGTTATAAATTCAATTGAATTTACAAGTTTTGGCGCGGCGTTTGAAAATTATTTGTGAGAGTTTTGATCGTGGTTTTTTTAATCTAATTGTTATTGAGAAAGAGCTTGTTCTTACAGTATCAACATACGACTAAGTTTATTATATCGTTTTACCAAATACAATGGATCGGATTGTTGAATTGGATGCATGGATTGTTAATGAATTATTATCAAGATATAATAAAAACGAATTCTAAAAAATTAAGGTAGTTTGTATTTGTAAAATACAGGAAAATTATCTTATTTGATGACTGTTGAATTTAGAGAATTTGTTGTTAGAGATATTTAGAGGCATTTTGATTTGAATTTGTACTAGGGTCTTTTAATGTTGTTATCGAATAACTAAACAAGCCTAAATTTTTAATGCTGACATATTTGGAACGTTTTCTCTCAGTATCTAATGTGAAATTTTTGTAATTTGTGAGCTATAAAGCCAGTATTGTTTCCTTTCCCTTGATCTTGAAATGCTAATTCTATAACTCAAAAGAGTTACAAAGTTGTCTCCGTGTATGTTTTGCATCTATAACATAAATTTAGGAAAATATGACCCCTATTCTCGAATTTACGTCGAAGTCTTGAGATTATTCTTGAGTAACTTGAATTATCGTCTTATTTAATTAACATCTAGAAGTTCAATTTGTATTTCCGATAGCCTTCATACCACTAAAAATTACAATGCTTTGTTTGAAACCATACATAAGTCGTATTTTTTAATTCACAACTTCCAACTGAAACTCAACTAGAGTGAAACTACCATAATTCGAAACAGTTTTCATTTCCCTTGAAATTTTTAGCAAAGTTCCACTGTTACAATATAAAAAAGACAACCACATAATTTGAAATATACCTAAGTTGAAATCATTTAAGTTCCGGTTTAAGGATCAAAAATATTCAAAATGAACAGACAAGGATATCCTAACCTAAACTTTTCGCTTGACATTTGTGGTGAAGAAATAACATGAAACAACAGTAAAACACCAATGTCCCTAGAACGATCCTCGTTAACTACCCGCGACTTTTAAAATATAAAAGTTCGGTTTTTCTTACTTTACCGACACATGAACACTTAATATGTATTATGTCATTATGTGTAATTTAGTTAATACATGTATTGTTAATTATTATTAAATACACATATCATCACATCAGTGTGATGTGTGTATTTATTTAGAAAATTTATAGAAAGAAAAGAAAATTAATAATTGAGGATTTTAAAAGTCACGTGCCGGTAAAGCAAGAAAAACCGAATTTTATGTATAATGTCGACAGTGTGAAAAGCAATAAAATATTTGCTTTTGGTAATTAGACGATTTTTTAACATTTTAACATTAACGCCAACTTTGAGAGCCAATAACCTTTTAGGGATTGATTTTTGGATATAAATTTTGGCTCAAGATCTCAAGAACTCGCTTTAGTAGTTAGTCGGTGGTTTTCAGACGTTTCGTCTGAAACAAGACGCTTTGAGCAGTAATTTTAAAATGTTTGTTGCAAATGAATAAACTGCATATTTTTTATAAACGTACGAGTACCTATAGAGAGTACGGATAGTTGCCAAATGCAATTGAACATGTTCTCAATGGTTCTCAGCCACCAATTCAGCCACATATTTATACAATTAATAAACCTTTAGCATTCTTTTCACAGGACTTGATTTTCTGTGGCAAACTGTTACAAAAAACAGCACAAAACCTGTTTGTTATCGTTCGTAAGTACGTTTCGCAGTATTACGACCGTCTACATTTTAATTTTTAGAACGAAAAGATTCGAGTAGAAATTTAAAATTTTATTTAAAAAAAATAAGTAAATAAGTAATTTTCAAATTCGAATAAATTTCTAACCTATAATATTCTAATATTCACACAAAAACATTCTTTTAATTGGCAAGTTGTCACTTCAAACTTAATTTTTTTAAATTAGGAATCCAAAAATCAACATAATAGAGGTTAAATTAAAAAATTTTTAGTTATCGCTTCTAAATACTTTCTTAACTAGCCTAGACGATGCCGCGATAGCAAACCACCATAACTTATCGCTTTTGTGACGTCAGAGACGAAAACCCTTCTCTTTTTAAACCCCCCTTTTAAAAATTAATCTTTAATTTGCTTGTCACTGTTATTTCGTCCAATAAAATGTATTAAAGATAACCCACGTGACAGCGAGTAGCAACGTCGAATAAATATTCGACGTAAATCTTATCGAATTTTTCCTTAACGCCGTGTTTACGAACACCAACATAGAATACCACTGCTGGCTGGAGTAAAAGCCTTTGTGTGGCCGCAAAGTAATAGTTCCGGCTTGCCTGCACAGGTTTGGCCTGCACAGGCCAAACTGGAATGCAAGCTTGTGTGTAGGGCTGCACTTGCGACATTTGTCGCGAGAAACGCTCATTTCTCTAGAGAAATCTCGCAATTTTTGCGAAGCGAGAATGCGAGTTTCTCGCAGTTTCACAGGACTCGCTTGAAGTTATACCTGAGTGGGTGACGTAGCCCTTATTTTTACAGTGATAATGTTAATTGGGATCTCGAAACAGCAAAGGCTCTCACAGACCAATGCGATCATACGGGCAAGCGCTGTAGCGGCCACGGCCGCGATCTAGCTCTAGCTATAATGAACGCCAGATCGTTCTTGCTTGAACAGGCAAATATGACTGTAGTATTATCTGATGGCGGCCTCAGCCGGCATCACGATTGCGACCTAGGCCGTATTGGTCTGTGAAAGTCTTAAAAAGCCGCGCCACACATAAGTGACGGCTTACCTTACGTTTTGACCTGTGAAGGCCACCTGCACAGGCCAATACAGAATGCAAACCTGTGTTTACAGTTAATAGTTACAGAGATAACGCAAGAAAACTGAAAATTTAGTTTTTTTCGGCTGTGGTTTGATAATGTTTTACTGTTATGCTCGGGAAATCCTATTAGGAGGTTAAAAGAGGTATCAAACGATAATAAAATCGACCTTTCATCGCTTCAACACTAGGCGTCGCTACGTTGTTGATTTTCTTATTCTTTTATAGGAACCTATTCCTTTAATTGCATAAAATTACGTAGTGGGTTTGTCTAAATTCGGGTAACAAAGTTCTAAGGTATGTTACGTTATGTTACTTTATGTTATTTTTTACGATAAAAATTAGTGAAAAAAAGTTAGTTTTTCAAGTTTTAGAAACACAAGAAACACACAACTAAATTACTGTAGGAACATTTACACTCGGTTGCAAGAAGGCGAATTATATTTTAATTCAAAAATTAAACTTATAATCCTTTGATATGGCAACACTAATGTCAAAGTTTGACGTTTGTAAATTTAAATTAAAAGTTGAGGTTGAGTTGGGAATACAGTTTGTCAAACTTTGACATTTGTATTTATTTATTTATTAATATTTTGTGTAACGTTGCCATATCTAAGAATTATAAATCTAATTCTCGTATTAAAATATAATTCGCCTTTATGCAAAAGAGCGTAAATTTAAGAAATAGTAGGTAATTTGATTTAAATTTATTTTATAATTAACTTGTAGACTAGGACTGTTATCGGAAAAAACGTATCCTTAACCATACAAGCGGCATTTCATATAACATTTTGGTAACCGATGTTTTCCCAGTATTTCAACCCTGCTGAATACGAAAATTGCGGTTATCAAAGCGAAATCTTAACCGGAAGCGTGATATTCAAGATGACACCCAAGATGTCAGCTTTGTTATTTTTGATGGAATCATTATGGACAATTAAGACAAATATTTTTATTGCTTCGGATAGATAATTTTATACTCTACAATTTTTATTAGAGGTATAACTATCTTCAGATCACTCCTTAAGGAGCTACAGTTGGAAGAAGCACCGTGAAATTGGAACAAAATCCCAGTATCGAAATGCTAGAGGAATTTCATATAACATTTTGGTAACCGATGTTTTCCCAATATTTCGACCCTCCTGAATCCAAAAATTGCGGTTACCCACAGTGAAATTTAAACCGGAAGCGCGATATTCAAGATGGCGACTAGGTTGTCTGCTTTATTAATTAAGATTTATTTGGATGGAAGAATTATTATTGAAACTTGGACAACTGTTTTGATCGAATTAGATATACAAGGTTCTTTACAATTATTATTAAATGTAAAAGTACCGTAAGATTGCTTATTAAGGAGCGAAAGCCAGCTAAAGACATCGTGTGCGTAAAAATCGTCGTAATATACATGTTTGCTCTTTTTATTTATTTTGATGGATTAATTATTATGGCAATTAAGACAAATATTTTTGTTAGCTCGGATAGATAATTTTATAGTCTACAAAAAATTACAGTAAAATCACTCTTTAAGGGTCTAGAGAGTCGGGAGAAGCACCGCACCGTGTGTTGTCAAAACAGAAGACGCAATATCCTCTTTATGATCGACCTTTATGGACTTGATTTGCTCTGATCATGTTTTAACAGATACATCCTAGCTGGATACTGGGAAAGCTACCTCGCTGAACTCACCAAGATGCTTCCATATACTGCTTTATGTATTAAGACGGTTTATACAACACTGGTGCTTTTATCGACTCTAGCTCTTTTAGAAGTGATCTGAAGATAATTTTACTTCTAATAAAAATTGTAGGGTATAAAATTATCTAGCCGAACCAATAAAAACATTTGTCTTAATTGTCCATAATGATTCCATCAAAAATAACAAAGCTGACATCTTGGGTGTCATCTTGAATATCACGCTTCCGGTTAAGATTTCGCTTTGATAACCGCAATTTTCGTATTCAGCAGGGTTGAAATACTGGGAAAACATCGGTTACCAAAATGTTATATGAAATGCCGCTTGCATAAAATACTTTAACTTTTGCGCCTAGTCTATTGCGTTTATAACAATTTTAAACGAAGCTTCGCTAGTTTTTTTCATCGTAAAAAATAACATAAAGTAACATACAATAGTAAACTTGTGTAAATTAAAAAAAATTACAATAAGTTTAAATTTGGTACCCCAATTTAGACACGCCCTTCGAGTTTCTCTCCCCCTTTTTCTTATGTAAGGAAAAAACAACGGAGTCACATGAGAAAATAAAGAGTTGAACGCCACGACGCCTAGCGTCGATGTTATAATAGCTCGAGTTTAGTATCGTTTGGTAACTCTTTTGGCCTCTCTTCTTTGAAACGACAGCCGAAAAACTAAATTTCCAACATTCAGTTTTCTTGCGTTATCTAGGTAACCATTTCATCTTAGAAATTATTCTTCAAAGAAGTTTAATGCCAATTCTTGATTACACAAAAACTAAACCTAGGTATTTCATTAAATTCCCCTATAAAGTCCTCTAGAATTCTAGGTAAAACGCTACTCCTGTAATTCAGTGAAAAATTAAAAACTCGAGAATTCGTTAACAAATAGGGTTGAGAGTGTGGGTAATAAATTAAAAGCTTATCCGATGTAAGAGTGGGGTAAAATGAACCCTTCAGGTAAAATGATCTACCTATGGAGTAAAATGATCGTTTTACTGGGTGGGCATTAAGTCCATTGCTACAAAAGCTCTTTAATCAGTTAGCCCAGGTGACCTATCCAAAAGTTGAAGTAAACTACACTCCTACTTTTATAAAAAAAAAAACGATTTTTTAACACTTAATTTAGTTCCTGTATGAGGTATTCTTTCTTCGAGGAATCAATATACCCCACTCTCCCCTACTTATATTCAAAAATTGGTCTCGAAAATAAACTTTTAAACGTACGACTTGAATAAAGCCTTTAGGAAAAAAGTATTAAACCGGGGTTGACATTCATTAAAGCTCGGTTTCTATTAAAAAAGCACCACACGGCACGAACTATTATAGTATTTATTCACAATGTACAATGTAAACTCGAACGATATTTTATTATAAGAGAGTACAATAGATTTTGGTTAATGCTAGAATTCGATTTTTCAAGAAACGAATTCTCCAACGAATGTCAACTCAGCTAAAGTTCAATTTAACTCGTATTAAATGTAGTGGTTAATCGTTGGGATTATAAAATACTTAAAAACGTTCCAACTGATGAAATAAGAGTTTCCCTTTACAAATTTTATTTTAAAAAAGAAAAGCCGCGCTTGGTAGCTAGTTCAACTAGAAAATCTATTCACTTTTTCACTATACGAATAGTTTATATCTACGAGTGAGAAATTTTTTGCACAAACTACTTGAGCATGACGTATTGAACTGTCTCGCATTTACAAAACTATTTATAAGTTTTTAAATACGAAATAAACGTTTCAGGCATTTTCTCCGTCTCCGACGTATACGTGTATCATTAACAACTTTGTTAATGATGGGAATTAAAACATGATCTGGAAACTAACGTGCACGAAATTGTAAACAGAACTAAAAGGCAGATTGTACCTACTAGCGGTATAAAAAGCTAATGCCGAATTAAAATTAATTTGACCTGCCCACAGTTGTTTTTGGTCAATCAGAATTGATTATTAATTAGAAGGACAAATCGGAAGTTCCGATTAAATTATTACGCCAACTAAATTAATCAAGAGCTTCATAGGCTGTTCAAGTGTTACTTTCAAAATCAAAATTTAGTTCTTAGGTACGGAGAGAAGATATCAGGAAAAAGGTTATCAAAGAGAACCAACGAGATCCGTTTAGAAAATTTCAAAATTCAAAATGGTTTCCGATATAAAGCAGAAAAACAAAAAATTTGCAATTTCGTTTTTTGACTGTAGTTTCAAAATGACTTACTTTGGTAAAAAAAAATTGCGAAAATTTTCAGGAGATCAAAAAAGCCATCAATGGATACCAAACTCGACTTTTTATCACATCCACGTTAAGCGTCGCGACGTTCAAATTTCACTTTCTTATGGGTGGGGGCCTATCATTTTTTTACAAATATTACTCAGTAGGCTTGTCTATCTTGTACTTTTCTGAATTTATACAACTTTTCAGGTTATGTTATGTTATTTTGTATTTTTTTTTCCGATGTAAAATAACAGTTTTAGTCGTTATTTTGCATCGTAAAAATTAACACAAAGTAACATAAGGTAACATAATATAACCTGAAAAGTTTCGTAAATTAAGAAAAGTACAAGATAAAAAGTTCTCGTTTGGTATCCGAAACCTACTGAGTAATATTTGTAAAAAAAAATGATAGGCCCCCCATAAGAAAATGGCAAGTTGAACGTCGCGACGCTTAACGTCGATGTGATAAAAAGTCGAGTTTGGTACCGTTTGATAGCTTTTTTGATCTCCTAAAAAAAATTTACGAGAATTTTTTTTTAATTTACGCCATTTCGAAACTACAGAAATTGCCAATTTTCAGTTTTTGCTAAAATGATCAAAACATGCAACTTTTAGCTAATTTAACCAATCTCGTAACTTTGACGGTTTCTAAGATCACAATGTCTTCAGAACAAAAAAGAAAAAGGCTTATGATCTTCAATTAACTTCTGAAGATTTGAGAATGAGTCATAGCATTATTAAGGGTTAAACTTAGTTTCTTTGAGAAAAGTGAAGAGTTCAAATTAAATCATCTATAGAGCAGGGATAATACACGTCGTTTCTTTTTTTATTTTTACTGTCGGTTCGCCCTATAAATACTTATCTAACAAGTTTCAAAGAAAAAAGAACGTTAATATCGAATGAGAACACCAAAAGTGATAAAATTACCCAATACAATACAATAAAACGAATTACTATAAAACTAAACACAAAAGTCCAATTTATACGTTTCCCAAACTATAATTAAAGTAGGGTTTACATTAATATTTGAATAAAATATATATCAAGTGCTTTGTTCGTTTTATCCAAGAACGACCTTATAACAATATAAAGTTATTAAAAAATAAATCGATAGTCACCAATATCAAACGAACGTCTATTTAAAAAGTTTCCGGTATCAAAACACAAAAGGACCTTTTCTATTCAAAAAAGAATCATTAAAATAAACAAACAAAATGTCCTAAGCCCGCTGCACGTAATAATAGTTACAGCTCATATGATCAGAGAAGAAGAAGGTCCTTCTCTAAGTAGATAAGCTATACCTTAAGATGGCGAGTCTAAAAAAATGAATATCTTTATAAGTATAAAATTAACACTGTGAATATTTATATAACTACTACGGTGGTTCCATGTGGGGGGGTTAATTTGACAATTTGGAGACAAAAAAGTGCACAGCGTTCGCTGTAGACTCGGAAGTGATTTAAGCACGCAGCAGATGATGTTTCAGAGGACACGTAAAGCCACATTTAATAAATATTGTAGCTTGATGTGTACTTGTTTTTCAAAAATAGTACATTGTTTTATTAGGAGAGAAAGTACTTATTTTATGATAAGACTGTGTTTGGCTGATGAGCCAGCGTAGCGAGTGAGTCCGGCAATAAAGACGACTCACACAAAACTACTTACATTCCTATTAAACGTTTTATTTTACTTTGTCTCAGAGCTTTTCTTGCCGAGGCGGGAAAGTTAAACTTTACCCTTTGCAGAAAAAATTATTTTAATCGTAAAATGCATCTCAATCGCTATCGAAATCGCAACCTCTGACAGAATAACTTAAAATAGACGATTTTTTTAATTACTGCGTCGGAGCCCGACACTGTCATTATCGACGTTATGACAACTTTTAATTTGTGCAAATGAAAAATTTACACGATAACAAATCGTCTCGTTTATTTGCTGTCGAAAAAAAGAGATAAATTTCGATTTGCTTAAGAAAACGTAGTAGTTCCACTGGCAATCTCAAACTTTGTTTCTTTTACATAAAATCACATTTTTATCATCCATTCGGAAAATCCTTATTGACAATATGAATTGTTTCAACATCGAAATTTTTTTTATAAATTTGTATAAGCAAATAAAGGCAAACAAAAAATTTTGTGCTTTAAGACACGTCCTATACAAACACATAGAGACATAACGCTACGAAAGTGCACGCACACTAGACGAAACAGCATTTTCACTTTTATTTATAAAGAAAAGTGAATTTTTATCTTCTGATGTCATAAAATGGGGTTAGCCAAAAGACGATACAAGATTTCAAAATTTACATAAATTGATTGAAAAAGTAAGTCGATACCACAAAAAGATGCGGAACAACATTTTTATTAAACTTTAAGAACTTCCAAATATAAACCACCGCCGTTCATTATTTTTACATCCAAAAGAAGCCAACCTTAAGTTACTTTTCTTTTCCTTTATTGCTTTTCCGATTTTCCCATTTTTTTCTTTCCTTAAACAACAGCTTAAAACATAACGATTTATCAAACGGTATAATGTACTACATTTATTTTAAAACAATATAAAACATTTTACAAACTTAAAGAAAAAAAACGCTCGAGCATTACCGACATATTTTAAAAATTTATCGTTTGTGGTCTAATTTTATACGCTAGTTTCGACTAAGCATAAATTCCTAAAAATGACGAGCAAAAAGGCAATAACAAAATGCAAACTATGCATCATTAAATATGATAAAAATATTTACAACATACCGGCCCCTTGAAAAGACTACTTCAGCACTTATCGCCCGTTTGTATAGAAAACTCTACGATTAAACAAAGCAGAGTCAGCGAAAGAATGTATTTTCTGGGGAATAAATCACACAAATAATTGCCAATTGTACCGTATTAATTTTATTTCGAGTTCGTTAATTGTTATCGATTCCCGACGAATGAGATCTCGTTTCTCTCTGCGTATTTTCCTTTTAGCCGATCCGCAAATAAAACTATTGGATTAATTCTGAATACGATTTAACTGCACCAGTAGTCCAATAAGCTAAACAAAATAATGCACAGATTTTGAATTTCAGATTCGCATTGTTATATGGATTTATTGCACGACAGAAAATTCTTCCGCTTCATGCTCGATCAAGTGCTGATGATTTTCAAAATTTAATGCATGTCAAGTACAGGCTGCGACAATAGAATGTGACTATATTTTCAGAGACTATTTGCGGCTAACAATAACTGAATTGTGAGGAAAGTGTTTCGTCAGTCTGAGTAGTAAGAGGTGGATATAAATGTTCGACTATTAAAATATGCTATTCTCCGTCCAGGGAACAGATGCAGCTAAGCCACTCCCAATAAAAGCGCACGATATTCGAATAGAATTTTTCTATACTGGCCGAATTTTGAAAATACAGTTTATAACAATCACACAAGAATTGACAGGCGTCAACCTTATATAACAGAAATTTATGTGGACTGGCTTAGCTGCATCTGTTCGCTGGACAGAGTCTAGTAATGTCATAAAGACCTGCGGAGCTCGATTAGGAGATTTAGTTCCAACGAAATAACTCCACGGAGTCGGATGCGTCTGTTCCCAAAATGGAGACAATGGGTGAGTTCGACCAACATTTGAGTGCTCGTGGGTTGAATAACATACTTTTCCCATTAAACTGACTAGGTCGCTAATTCTCTACCTTTGTTTACGTGCTAAAATAGAGATAGAGAATGAGCGATCAGTAGGCTTTTGGTTGAATTCGCTCATTGCTTAATCACCTAAGTTCCCTGATCTAACGGTCGCCAACTACTTTCCGAGGTGCCGCCTCAAGTCTACAGTCTTCGTTAACGAAACAGGCACCATCGTGGAGTTAAAACTATAAACGTGAAACCTCAGACCACTAAACAAGATGGGCATGGTTATTTACATTTTTATTTGTCCCCTACACCTTTTGTTAAGGAAAATATCTTTCCATAGGTAAAGGTGAGGTTACATCTTTTGTTGTTGAAGTCAGTGGCGTTCCGTTTAAACAATTTAAAACCTAACTAACATTTCAGATTTTCAAACAATAATATACCGCACGCCTATGCTGAAGACGGAATGTTTACGTTTTCCTTCTCCTACTCTCTTCCCCTCACTTGTGCATGTTGGTGACAGTTTTATACCACGCTAATTCATATGTGTGTGTAAATCCATAGATTTATGGTCTGAGCGGGAACCTATAAATGGTCAATTTTATTTCCGCACCCTGTATTTAATTCGCGGAGAGGTGGTAATTAAAACTATTACATAAAAATTTATTATTATTATTATACATTATACAGTGTGTCGCATTTAAGATGAAGACACCCCCATATTTTTGCTATTTGAAGGAGTACAGGTTTGAATTTTTGCACCATGATACACATTGACAAGTCACATTTTTTAAGGTACTCAAATTAAATGTGAACTTTAAACCCAGCCTACTACGACCTCGCAAACAGATCCAATTCTCGATATTTGGTTTCGCGATGGAGATACGGAAAAAAGTTATCAGGTAAAGTTGTTTAGAATTCAATTTTGGCCTTCATTGCCAAGTTTCATTACAAAATTCGAATTTTAATTTTATTAATATTTCTCTGTAAAATATTTTAAATTGACTATTTCACTATACTTCAATCTCACAATTACTGATAGTGACTCATCCTAATATGTGTTCACAAAATTTAGCTAGCTATAGCGCGGCTTCTATTGAGATAGATGCAGAAAACACGTGCCGCTTTAATAGAATAACGTACTTTACTATAATTTGACAGAAGCTGACATAAGCTTAGTAGTAGAAGTGGATCCGAGTACGAACGATTGTTCATAATGCTGTACCGAAAAATCTCGATCTAATCTCGTCTATATTCTATAAATGACATAACTGTCTACATTTGTGAAACTGAACTATAGAGTGTATTATAGCGACAATAAAATCAAGTATTCAGGTGACAAAACAAGTACCTTGGCAAAACTAACAACATGGAATCTCAGCGACAATTTTTTTGACGTTTTAAACATTCAAGTCAGCTTGGAAATTAAATCATTGTCAAAATGACATTTTTGCATCGCATTGCGTTTTGCAGTAAAAAATAAGTTTTTTAAGTGAAAATAGACTTAATTTTTCTCTCGTAAAATAGTCATGTCGAACACCACTCAAGATAAAATTTTGTAGGCAAAATTGTTCTCTTGTAAGTATTCAAGTTTGTTTCTTTTTGACAATTTCGCTCATGACATTTAATTAATTTGACAAATGTCATTTGCGAAATTATCAAGCAACAAACTTTCATAACAATTGAACAATTTTGCCGACAAAATTTTATCTCTAGTGGTATTATACAGGGTGTCTGTAAAAACACCTTACAACGCTTTAGGGTGAACTTATAGGATAATATTAGACCGATATAACCCGATTTACCTATATGCAAAAGTGCACCATTACCAAGTTACGGCTCTTCAAAGTTGGCGTTTTAAAAACGTATTTTCTTTATATCGGAAGAACCGTTTCGGATAAAAGTTCAAATTATGGACAACGTTTTTCACTTATAGGAAGCTATAATTCTACAAAGTTTAGAGGAAAAAGATACACGGGAAATAGACCAATCACTGAATCGTTAATACTAACAGTTAAATATCTTTTTAATTTGTTAATGAATTGTAAAATTGACTACACAAGATGAAACGAAATTTAAAAATTAGTAATTTTTGCCTCTTGAGATTTTATCGTAAGGCTTTTGGTTTTCTAGATAATAGGAAAAATGTTTCTAATAAAAGCTATTGAATGCAATAAAATTCAACACATTTTCTAATTTGCTTTTATTTTATGGCGACTAGATAATTTGTTGATTTTTATTGCAATTAATAGCTTTTATTAGAAACATTTTTCCTATTATCTAGAAAACCAAAAGCCTTACGATAAAATCTCAAGAGGCAAAAGTTACTAATTTTTAAATTTCGTTGCATCTCGTGCAGTCCATTTAACAATTCATTGGCAGATTCAAAAGATATTCAACTGTTAGTGTTAACGATTTAGTGATTGGTCTATTTCCGGTGTGTCTTTTTCCATTAAACTTTGTAGAATTATAGCTTTCCATAAGTGAAAAACATAGTTCATAATTTGAACTCCTATGCAAAACAGTTCTTCCGCAATAAAAAAAATACGTTTTTAAAACGCCAACTTTGAAGAGCTGTAACTTGGTAATGGTGCACTTTTGCATATAGGTAAATTGGGTTATATCGGTCTAATATTATCCTATAAGTTCACCCTAAAGCGTTGTAAGGTGTTTTTACAGACACCCTGTATATGAAAATATCTCAAATTAAAAATGGGAATTTTGTTATGAAACTTGGTGATAGGGCTCAAAATTGAATTCTAAACAACTTTTGCTAATAACTTTTTTCAGTATCTCCAACCGTATTCTCTGTAGAATGTTTTAAATTGAAAATGTCTCAAATTAAAAACCCGAAGTTTGGCATGAAACTTGGTGATATGTGTCAAAACTGTATTCTAAACAACTTTTCTTAATAACTTTTTTCCGTATCTCGAACGCGAAGCAAAATATTGAAAACTGGCTCTGTTGGCGAGGTCTTAGTAGGCTGGGTTTAAAGTTTACATTTAAGTTGAATACCTTAAAACATGTGACCCATCAACCTTTATGACTATGCAAAAATTCAAATCTGTATTTCTTCAAATAGCGAAAATATAGAGGTGTCTTCATCTTAAATGCGACACACTGTATAAAACTATACAGCTTCACTTGTTTCTACGTCTAAAATAGCGCAGTCGCCTGTGAATCATACAGTGGTCATAGAAAATTGATACACGTTTGATGGATGACAGTTTCATAAAACGATGGAAAATTTATGAAACGCTCAAAACTAACGAAAGATAAGACGCCCTTATTAAAATTTCAACTATTCGCCATTCTCTAGGGCGAGTTATGCCATTAGCAATGACTTTTGCTAGGATTATTCTTCCACCTGTCTCGCCAAGACGTTTTCTAACTCCTTCACCCACAAAAGCGAACAAATGAAAATTTTTATAAATTTTTCCCGAGTTAACTTCCTAAAAAGCAGTAATTCCAAACTTTATATTATTGATCTTAATCAACAAGTGATAAATTATGCAAAAATGTTAAGCTCTTTTCATTTTTTAAATACTACATTTAAGCGCTTAAGCTCTACATTTTCCTGTCGTGGCCGAAGCCCTTATTACAAAATCTCGCCGCATGTAATTGCACTTGAAAGCACTATAATTACGTTTAAAATTCAAGCACCTTAGGTTTAAATAGAAATTGAATATTATAATATACAGAGTGCGCGATGTTTATACTAAGCTGAATCATTTTTGTTTGCGTAGATCATAAACCTAGTTCATACGTCATGTGACGAGTCACCTGTCTGTCATATAGGAATGTAGTAACACAAATTAACGACAAACGTCATAAGTTAGTGTACTAATATTGCTGTAAATGGCCGACTTTTCGATCGACTTGGTTAAAAAGAGACGCCAAGCTATGTATGTAATATGAGCAATATGATCTGCCATGATAAAAGTCATAGCGTGGATTTTTACTACTTTGAGTTGTTAGAGAAAAGTAAAGATGTATATTCGTTCACTTTTCTAATAAAATTAAATAATTTACTGGTATTGTCATGGTAGCAAAGTGTGTTTACTTTTCATCACTTTCTATCGAAAAAGTGAATTTCTTTTCTAATAAATACCAGTCTTAACAGCGCAACATTATTATGAAGGTAATAAGAGTACTGTGGCTAGCACTACGCTTTCAAAGCGAATTATCACCGCAGGGTATAAACCACATAGAAATAATAATTTATAATACTACAGGCAGTATTATACTATAGTATAATACCTATCGAAAGACGAGAAAATGACATCTTATTTAATCTCGAGCTTTATCGTCTATTTTATTTAAACTTTGCATATAAGCAAACTTTTTCCTTTGAGCACACGAGCACTAAAAGGTTTCGCGATGTTTGTCCTACACGATATATTACCTCTAAAATTGCGATAAAATTAGTTAAAGTTGTAAAAGATAAAAGCCATCCATGTAAACACGGCTAATATAAAATGATATATTGTTCGCTCCGTTTTGAAATTTCTTATGCCAATTACACTTGATGCAAATGAACGAGCTCATCCCCCCTTGAATAATACGCGAGAGCACACAGCTCGTAGATTTACAGCGCCTTACTATTGTTTAGAGTTAGGTAAAGGAGTAATTATTATCAAGAAGGTAATAGTTCGTGAAGAGTAACTAACGCGAAAATTAATATTCCAACAATTCTTAGTTATAGTGGTAACATTTTTTTTAATTGTTCCACACCAGAGCTTCAGAAATTGGAGTAAATTGAACGAAAATTCGTTGCGTGTACGAGTGGTTGCAAAATTGTAGATATAAAAATAGCAGAGTGGGAAGCACACAGTTGCACAGGAGAAAGAACCTAAAGATGTCCTAATCATAAACTTCAAGTGACAATACCTTGAGAACTACTTACTTAACGACTACAAAACCTAATAGCATTTTCGATCTACATGTAATGAGAAATCCAAATACATAAAAATATACAGGGTGTTGTACGTAAAAACTTAAGAAAAGCGACTTTGCATTTATCAGCATTTTCGTGCTACACGTTAAATCAAAATACACAAAAATATACAGGGTGTTGTAAATAAAAGTTCGAGAAAAAAAAGGTTTAGTACATTGAAATCATTGAGTATACCCTGTATACCTAGGGGAATATCGGGTACGGAGTAAAGGTTTAGAGTAAAGGTTAAAAATCCATCTTGATACAAAGAGACAAAGATATAGACATGGATATGGAAAATGACAATTGAGGACCTCAAAATGAAAGTTTTTGTTTTTATCTAAGCAAAAGTTGTCACTGCCATTAGTTAGTTAATTACTCGGCAACTAATAGAAAAGTTGCGCACAAAACTTGTGCATTATATTGTTGCTATTGATGTAAAAGTTTGTTAGATAGTAAATCTAACTATCAAAGCTTATTAAAGTATTAAAACTAACTTGTGGTTACAATTGAGTTACAATGTGCTAACGAAACGATTTTCGAGTTTTAACGGTTGGCCAACTAAGAGTAACGTTGTACATACACATAAGCTACACTAAAACGTAAAACAAATAATTAAGTTTTCCACTTCATTATTATACATTTTAAAAGGAATTAGTTCAACTGTATTATCCAACATTAGCGTTATTAATAGATGTAAAGCAATTAGTTTTGTCTTTGAAGGATTTATGATCCACCCTAATAACTGTAATGCTTTTTTCTACTTAATAGAATTATAATTTGAACCCTCAGAGAGAGGGGGGGGGATAATAGTCTCTTAGGTCACAAATAATTACTTGCTTTTGAAATTGACCTCACTGTTAAATAATTAATAATTATTGTTTCGTTGCAATCTCTCGTAAAGAAGTTTTAACTAATATATACAGGGTGGCCAATTGAGTGTTTACAAAAAAACGAAATAATAAATGGCAAATAAACTTTTAACAATAAAAGTTAAAAGTTCAAAAACATATAATGCTGCTGTGTGAGAATATACAAGGTGTTACATTAAAAACAACAACTTCGGAATCCTTTTAACTATAGCAGAACTTCGACAGTACGATTGGTGCGTCAAAGGCCCTAAAATATAATGGGTGCATTCACCGGACGTAACAGTTGTGGAGCAGCTACCAACCGCTACATTATTAGAGCTACTATCGTGCCGCAGTTTTGTTAAGTGAGTAAGTATTGAGATAGTTACGTCCGGTGAATGCACCCAATGTTTAAATTGTCGTAAAAAATTTTGTTTTCAGCAATAATAGATGGCGTTTGTTTAAATTTTTCCGAAATTTATTTATTGCGGCAAGAAGAAAAGGGAGGAAGCCCTAATCACAACATCCGAAATTTTAATTAAAATAAACAATCTAATTACTCTCGTTATATTTTACAATCGTTGGGGATTTGTAATATTTTATAATTGTGAATGGGAACAAAATGAAGTCGATTCTTTGACGTAAGTTCACAACTGCCATTATCAAATCCTCATTTTCTGAGATATAACATGTTATTGTAAATTCCTCCTGATCTAATTATTTTATTTGGTTTCATACTATGAATAATTAATTATTTAAATGCGAATTAATTCTACCCAGATGCCGAAATAGTATGTTATATATTAAGGGATGTAGGTTGGGTCATTATATCCCGTAAGTGAAGTTTATCTTCCCGAGCAGTCAGGGGAGGGAAATAATCACCTAGGGATATAATGGCACCTACATCCCGTGGTATATATGCTATTTTTTGTACTTCCGAGTCCAAAAATTAAGTTTTTTCAAAAATACTGTTAGCTGTCAACTTGACAATTCTACTCAATAAAAATATGAACACTAAAATTAAGTTTCATACGAACGACCGTTTCTAAAAATTTTCGTAACCTATGGCAATCCGAACACAGCAACTAGTAGTTACTCTTTTAATAGTTGAGGGCACATTTATTCGATGTTGCAGACCCTTGGGAGTGGTAAACTTTTTTGCCTGTTTTTCTACACATTTAATACAAGTTAATTCTAAAGTTTCAGCCACATATGTTGTTTTTCGAGATGTGCCTTCCTTTTGCCTTTTGTTCGTGGACATCGAAAAAAGGAGACTTTTCGGGGCCGTTATTTCGGAACAGGTAGACAAAAATCATTATTCAATACATATAATAAATTGAAACGTTTAAATCTCCTTTTTCATTCTCCATGAACCTTTTTAAGAAATAACGTTCACATCAAAATTGTCATCAATATTACGAAAAAATGCCCTTTTTGAGACGCGCGCACTTCATCTTAACTTCATAGAAAGTACATGAAGTAGAATCAATTACAAGTACATTATTCAAAAGCATGACCAGATACCTACAAAACCGTATATTTATTTTTTTAGGAATTACATTTTTCTGTCTTACACAGATTTTTAAAATTTAATTACAATAGTGTAGTCAACGAACCAAAATTTACCCTGATTTTCCGACTTTTTTTGTAACAGCGAGTTTTTTTTCTTAATCGGTCGAAACCATTCCTGTGAGTTTGTGTCTAAAATGTCTCAACTCAATTTTGACCGGAAGGCCCTTATTTTTCGACTTTAGTGTAAAATTTTGACTTTATTAAGTTTCCGTTTCACTATTTTTTGAATAACTTTGCTTGTATTGGTCGGATCGGGATCAAAAAATTTTCCTTTTAGTCTGGTTGCCAGACCAGGGGACCTGGAAATGTCCGCGGAGTCAAATTTTTTGACTGATTCTGATTCAGTTTTTTCCGCTGATTTCAAATCTGCCGGGTGCCACTTTGGCACCCTTGGGCAAACCTCAGGGAGGAGGCAAACGTATGACTAATTCTAGTTTTTGACAGATTTATCCAAAATTAAGGAATCTAGAGAAGAATTACTAGACCGTCATTTTATAGATGACGCATTTCTACACAAGAAAGTCATATAAAATTTTTCCATTAGAGCAACGGTTTTCCTGAAAAAAGCTTTTTAAAAGAGCCATGTTTTCAAAAATATTATTAAGCAGGCGAGTTAATATAATGCAAAATATATGCGCGCCGATGAATAAAAAACTGTTTTACTCCAAAATGAAGATTGGTAATGTTAACAAATTATATATTAATTTAAAGCTGAAGACTTCAGCTTTAACTTCCATGTATTTTTAATTAATTTTGTTACTTCTAATAGTATTGAAGAACAAATAAAACACTTTTTGTACCATTTTTTAAACACTTCAAGATACTTGGTCTTAAGAACTATTTAAAAAAAATTTTGTCATACAATATTATTTCTTATGAGTTCTTTTTTAAAGTTACATCGATAGAAATTCTTTAAATATTATATTATTACAAGCACTACGAGTTAATATTTCTTAATTTTTGGTAAATTTTATTTTTAACAAATAATTCGCCTCAAAATGCTGTCAAGCCGTTATTAATGATCGGATTTAAGAAAATAGGCACTCATTTTGAAGGAAAGTATGTCTATTTTTTGATGAAGTAATTGGAGTTTCCTCATCATCTCACGTTTTCTTTTTCTATTGCATACTGTTGGGAAGTACCAAAATCACTGATTTTTCTTCAAATGCCTTCGTAAGTTTAAAGTACTGTACATTTTTTAACAATTGTGTATGAATATAAAACTTTATAACTTATACGTTTAATCTATAAAAATTAGAACTTATTTTGGTGTACTGGGATTAAAGGAGCAGCTGTTGAATTCTGTTAAAAAATTCTATATTTGCCAAAGCTGTGGAGATATTTAAACAGCATCATAAAACTGTTCTCAAAATTGGTTTATTATGCCTTTTAGGAATGTATAATGTCTCCAAAAGAGTTAGTTGCGTAAACGAGCACACATACAGGGTCACTTTCATCTTGCTCACTATGGGCATCTTCTAATCGGTAAGAGTTACGAGATCGGTTAAATAAGAGAAAAGTTGCACAATTTCATGTCTTATAAGAACTGTAAGACATATTATATAGTCCGAAGATTCCCAAATCTTCGGATTAGTGAATCCGAAGAGTCCCTAATAAATGGGGGGGGGGGTAGCAAAAATTTAGTTTCTTGAAAGTCGAAGTGTGAGGTGTTAATTTATATCTTTCTTGCATGCCGAGTGATAAAACCAACCATTTTCCGAAACAAACAAACCAGTTTCCCCACCTCCCATTCATTAAAAACACTTCGGAATCTCAAACTTCGTGAACGTACTAATTTTTTTTTTGTTGGGGCTAATACTAATCGTTCCAGAGTCCATTTTTGATGTCGCATAACAAAATTGCCGTTTTCCATCATCTTGTTTAAAATATCACTGGGTAAGTTATACAACATGTGAGTAATATAGACTAGGGCGCAACGCAAATAATTCCAGTGACCGGCGCTAAAAAAATACTGCAACATTGATTCGGCTGCCCAAAGATGTAAAGGCCAGTCTGCTTCCCTTTCAGCTCGTACGAAAAGCATCATAATGAAGACTGGCTTGAGTAGACAGTCAAACCATAACCGTGTTGTTCGGCCCTTTTCTCTAATATTTTAGTAAAGTCTTCGTATGTTTCTACGGTACTTGATTCTAAGGTACAGTGCAATATTTCTTCTGTTAAAAGTCTGAAGGCTGTCACATACTGGGGAAATTTCTTTCCTAATAACATCTGGTTAACACCTCCAAACGCTGACTGCAAAACTTCTGCCAAACCACTTTCTGCCATCAATTTACCCACACATCCAACAAACGACATTAACATGTGCATTCCACCTATAATACCATGATGTTTCCAAAAAAGAGCACCCGCTAGTTTATAGGGGATTTATAAAATCTTTCATTAAATTAAATGGGACTATATATTTTCTACAATGTTTTTCAAGCGCTTAAGAGTGATAAGTGATGACATGACGTCTCAAGCTAACTGTGTAGACTTCTTGACTCTCATCTTGAATATTTCAGTGCACCACGATCGCTGGTTACCAAGTTCTTTTCTATAAGAAGTAACTTTTTGCTACACTATTTGTGGATTTTGATGGTTTGGCACCTCATGTTTAGTTAAAGAACACTCAGGTGGTGGGCTTACACAGAACACAAGAAAAATATATAATTTGTACGCAGCGTGCAATTTAAGACGACTTAGCAAAATAGAAATTTAATGCAGATTGTAATTTCTCACATTATGATAAAACCATTAAACTAACAAAACATATGAAAGATGCCTTTTTGTGTAGAATTTTATGATCTTTATTTGATCTCAGAATAATATTTATGTAGAAGTAAGGGTTAATGAACTATTACCGAAAAACCTTTCTTTGTCACCATTCTTCCTCGATGGCGGCGTTTGCCCAAGGGTGCCAAAGTGGCACCCGGCGGATTCATGATCAGCGGAAAAAACTGAGTTAGAATCACTCAAAAAATCTAACTCCGCGGACATTTCCAGGTCATGCTGATTTTAATAGATTGGCAACCAGACTATTTTGTTTGTAATGAATCTCTCTTTAAAACTGCCTAGGTTAAAATTATTTATATTAATTTCCTAACCCAAAAAAAATTCAAAACTGTCGTCATTGGTCGGTTGTAGTTTTTTCTAGAGAACTCGAGTAATAATTAATATTACGGTCTGAAACCCTAGTAAGTAGTAACTGATATAGTAAAAAATCTATATTGCAAATTGGGTCCAAAAATATTGAGAACAAAGACTAAAATTTGCATTTTGGTTTAAATTTTCTAATTCATATTTGTTGTGAGCAATTGGTGGTATCGTAATAATTCTTCCCTTGAAATGTTGGAAATTTAATGCTCTTTCAGATGAAACCAAAGACAATCACATTAGACCACGTTTTCTTCCGATTTCGTTGAAAATAAAAATTAAATTTTTCAACTATTTACTCACAAAACCAATTTTAGTGGTCGAAATGGCTGACTTTAAAACCAGTTTTAATGTTCAAAAATAGTTTATAGGAGTTCTTTATGATTAATTTTCAAAAATACGTTAAAGAAGAATTCAATTTCGACCACTATAATTGGTTTTTTAGACAAACAGTTAAACGATTTTCTTTTTATCTTCAAAGAAATCGGAAGAAAAAATGGTCTGATGTGATTGTTTTTGTTTTCATCTGAAAGAGCATTAAATTTCCTACATTTCAAGAGAATAATTATTGAGATACCACCAACTGCTCACAACAAATATGAAAAAGAAAATTTGAACCAAAATGCAAATTTTAGCCGTTCTTAATATTTTTGGACCCAACTTGTAATATGGATTTGTTACTATATCAGCTGCAACTTCCTAAAGTTTCATACCATAACATTAATTAAAACTCAAGTTCTTTAGAAAAAACTACAACCGACCAATGACGACAGTTTTGAAATTTTTTTTGGGTTAAGAAATTAATATAAATAATTTTAACCCAGGCAGTTTTAAAGAGCGATTCACTACAAACAAAAGGAAAATTTTATGGTCCCGATCCGACCAATACAAGCGAAGTTACTCAAAAAAAAGTGAAACGGAAACTTGAAAAAGTCTAAATTTTACACTAAAGTCGAAGAATAAGGGCCTTCCGGTCAAAATTGAGTTGAGACATTTTATACACAAACTCACAGGAATGGTTTCGACCGATTAAGGAAAAAAACTCGCTGTTACAAAAAAAGTCCGAAAATCAGGTTAAATTTTGGTTCGTTGACTACACTACAAGAAAAAAAATAAAATTAAAAAACATTGAAATATTTAAGGGCCTTTTTTTTAAACTGAAAATTGTTTTAACATTATCAGTAGCATGGCATTAAAAATATATTAAAGAACATACACCATACTTTTTAATTTTGAGCTCTTTGTAGCTTATGGTACATTAATATGTAAAGAGTCGTCAGAAAAATGAAAAAGAAAACTTCAAGTACAATTTCAGGAATGATAAAAATAATTAAATTAAAAAGCGATCTCATCAATTTCTAACTAAAGCCCTCTCCTTTTTAAAAACTCGAACTAAATAATGATCCGACTTCTATGCTCTATTAAATGGCCTAAGCAGAATTTCGAAATTCCTATTTTCTTTTGGAGCTAATATTCTTTGAATGTTGAAGGCACATTTACTTCATATTGCACACCCCTGAGAGCGCTAATGCGTCTTTATGTAAACTCTTAAGGCTACCCAATTCTAAATTCACAGCCACATATCGTTACCTTAAGAAGAACACCACTAACTCCAAATATGAGCAAAATTGAAATAATAATTTCATAGGTATTTAGAAAATGCTAAACCCACGTTATGCGTAAATATTATTATAAATCTGTTAAATTGCAATTTAAAGTAGCAATAATTGGTATTTTCATCAATTATTCGTTGAAGAAAAGGCTCCAACAGTTTTTGACGTCTCCTGAAAAGTTTTTATACATTTGGAGTTACGTGGTTTTCTTAAAGTGACGATATGTAGTTTTTCCAAGTTGAAACTTTTAGAAGCTGGAGTACATTTGTAGCTAACGGAATGACTATTTGAAAAATTATAAATTGAAAATGGCGTATCCAATGTGGCGTACGATAACGATAAGTAGAAAAATATGATGAATAGTTGTTGTACAGGGAGAGGGGGGCCACGACTAGGGACAGCGTTAATTTTGTGGTGTAAACGTCAAGTTATTAGTATGAGGTTCTCATATACTGACTTTTTAAAAGTTGGAGAACAATTTATTAAACATTTAAACAACTCAATTATACGTCAAACACAAAAAGCACCCCATCCACCCACAAGTATCCACCCTTTCACGTTTCATAATTTTTTATTTTAGGTACATAACCGGTGATTTACAGCCAACTTATTGTGCAAAATGAAATATGATCATATCAAAAGCCCTTTTTTTATTTTACTACCTAATAATAGAAGACCAGACAAACCTCCATTTATTAATAATTTTAATCGGTGGCCCATTGAGCTACTGCATTTCAAAACTTGAACAAAATCGATTTTAAGTCATTTTGATCGGTAAGAAAAATGTGTAGGATCGGTAATCCGTTAGGGAATAGTTTCAATGTGCTATATGTGGACGCGATATAAGGAAAACACGACGGCACAATAGTCCAATATTAATGATAAAATAATTCAATTAACGCCAAGAGAAATTTCACAATTGGGAGCTTCGAGTTTAGAACAATATATAGTCGAAAATGTCGCGGTTATAATTTGGACCGCAGCTACGATAGTTTCTTTCAAAAAGTTTCGACGAGACTTCGTAAGTCCCAAAAATAATTTAATATTCAAATATTCGTATTAAATTTCAATTTATTTTATAAATTGATAAAATTTAAGGAAAGAGAGAGAGAAGAAAAGAAGGCGCTTAATATTTACACACTTGGAACAAATAGGTCCTTAAAAACGACGACCGAACGCTTCTTTTTTGCAAATTTACAACTTTCATTAAGACGCTTCCAAATAGCTATAGTTTTGTAGAAGTTTCTAACCTACATCAACAGAAAACGACTAAAAGTTTGTAAGAGAAAACGCAAGCGCGCATACTAAAAGGACTGTAAATCGACGAATGCTCCGATTTACCACTGGCACATATACTAGCGTCGCGACGCTATTCAGACGCAAACGTCACGTCGCGTAACAAACACGCAAACCAAAATTCCAAAAGAAAAGCGCGCGAGTCGGAAAACTTTTTTTTTTAATTTTCCAAAAACTGTTTACAAATTACGTTCCAAAAGTTAATAATTAACAAAATTTTGACTGGCGGAAAATTAATCGAGGAAATAAATTTAACCCTTCTATTGTTTGGAAAATCGCAATATGAAGTTTTCTCCACAAAGAGAACCTACTAAACTTAACAAAAGGTTTAAGTTACTGCAAAATTATGCTAAAACCGACAACTAATAAGTGAAAAGTTTTAAAACAAATGTGCAAATTTAAATTAAAAGAAAGAACACTCGAAATAAAAATGTCGCAAAATGAACAAGTTTATTATAAAGCTACAATTGTTTATAATAATGTGTCCATTATTTCGGTTAATAACAACAAAACTTTAGGTCACGACGAACAGGTTAATAATTGGTGGGGACTTTTAGCTTTGATTTTGGTACTGGGGACGGCCGCCGGTAACATTTTGGTGTGTTTGGCCATCTCTTGGGAGAGACGCCTTCAAAATGTCACAAATTATTTTTTAATGTCTTTAGCAATCACAGATTTAATGGTCGCAATACTCGTCATGCCGTTAGGAATTTTAAGGCTAGTGCGAGGTGAGTATTCTTTTTCCAATGCCAAAACAAAATAACACAACACACCACTAATCTATCAGCGATAACGGAATTATCTAAATTTATTGACGGGTTGGGGGGAACCACACATAGCTATGGGGCTTAAACTGCCTTACAATGCAAACTGCAATTAGAGCTAATTGCAGTAATAAAATTTACTAATAAAATTTCTAGGAATTTTCTGAGCGATTTTTTCAAATTTACCACCCTCCTTATTTGCAGCTTTAATCGATCGAGTGCAAAGTTTCAATTTTGAAAGCTTCTCCAGCAAAAAGACGGAGAGGCAGCAAGAGGCCTAACTAAACTGAAAAAAGTTTCAGAAAGCCTCCTGTAACTTTTTCTATCAATATTTTATTTTCAAAAAAATGTTGGCGCGTCCCACTGACCACATTTTAAAATTATAATTTTTTGTACGCTTAAAAATCTTCCCTTAAGTAAGCATTCTCCTGATGAAATCCAAAAAAGGAAAATTTAATTAACATAAACATAGGTGGGTGTGTAACTCAATCACTTAAACTGCTAAAATTAAGATTTATTTGATGAAGAAACCCACCCCCGACTTTGTTTTTTCTAATTGCTTAATTTTCAACTTGGGAAAAAATTTCTTTTTTTAAAAACTCCTATTAATAATCTCAACTTACGTAAAAAACCATTTGGTTCTAATTTTAAAACTTTTTTTTCTAATTGCACCAAATGATTTTTTGGCAACAAAAATTTATTCGCAGATTGATTTGTACGGGACAAAATAGCCAAATAATGATAATAAATGGTTCGAAAAAAAATGTTAATTTGATGAAAGCTTTAAAGGGAAAAAGAAATGAGCTGGGGTGCTGTCTGTGCGAATGTGTTGGAACTAAATAAAGTCAAATTGAATTGAGTTATCAAAGAGAGGGTACTTTTTATGTGAGAAAATAAAATGGTAATCAATTCCATTTTTTTCGGCACAATCAATTTCAACTTATAAAAATATTCATATATTTCAAAAAATATTTTATACCGAGGAGGGAAAAAACAGTTAAATTCAATTTATTAAAATAATATTCATCGGGCGCGTTTTAAATTAAAGTGTGCAATTTTTTTATTTATGAGTTTTGCACAGCGAATTAATTACAATTCAATAAACTACCCTTATTAATTGCTCTTCGAGTAAATAAAACGTTGCGATCGTTAATTGATGGAATATTTTAATAAATAATTCCTCAAATATTCAAAAAGATCTCTAATGTTTCCTCTTATTATTCTAAGCAGGTCTTCTCAAATGAAAAACAGATGTTATGCGGACCATTTTAGAGTTGAGAGGTTAAGTTACACTTTGGGTGTTTAGGATCAAACGGTGGCATTTCGAGTGTTAAGCCCTACTTTGCCAAATTAAAAAAAAAATCGCACTGAAAGAGTGAAAGCCAATTCCCTTAAGGGCGGCATTAGAAACAAATGGGATTCAGACACATTTTTATTTCTTACAATCTTTAAAATAAGGGGCTCTATTGCAAAAATTCAAAAAATATGTTAAAGATAAAGGCTGAACTTATAGTGGTGGTTTTAAAATTTCAATTTTTGGGGCATTACGCTTCGAAACGAGGCTTGGAAAATAGGAAAAATGTTTCAAGTCATAGAATCAGCACTCAATACAAACATATTTAAAATTTCAAATTTCATTTATCGGTATTTTCATGGTAGCTAGGTGTGCTTATTTTTCATCACTTTATATCAAACAAGTAAATTTTTTTACTAATAAATTCTGGTCTTAGCGAATAGCAACAACAAAAACTCACCCAAAAAAAATTTGCTCTAAATATGGAAACGTGGAACTCACCTGTAACAAAAAAAATATTTAAAACAACGTTTACGCGAGGACGTGTCAAAAATTCGTTACATTATTAATATTTTTTTTAATCAAAAAATAAATAATTTGGCGACACAAATAATTCATAATAATTCTCTTCGAGTACATAACATTCTGGACATACACATCGGTGATCGATATTCGGATGAACAAAAATAGCATTAACGACACCAAATTCAATTTTGTTATGCTCGAAGAGTCGTTCATGATTTATTATAATATTGATAAAAAAAAGTCGTTTGTATCGGCCCCCAAACGAAACCCCTTATTACATAATTCGCTTCTAACATGGTACCATTAATTCCGTGCAAGCTGATACAAAGATTATTAACTCGCTAAGTCACATTACCGGTAGATAACGTTTGCCGGGGCAAATATTAACTTTACGTTTGTTGATCCTCCGGGTCGATTTCCACCGAGATAAATATCTCCACTAAAACAGCAGATTAATTGAGTTTTGGACACTTCAATATATTGCCCAAGTGCTGACGTTTGCCACGACCCGTTGGTTGGTCGTGAGAAAATATTTGAATTTAATGAACGTCGTTTAAAATTGTAATTCGGCCAAAAATATTAATTCCAATAGAACTCTTTACTTATTGTCGTCCGTACGTTTATAAAAATTTGAAATTGAAAAAAAATGGATTGAACTTTTGACCTTTTTAGCAAAATCCTCTACCTGTCGGGAGTCTTCAGAAAGATTTAAACTTAAGATGATTTAAATCCCAAGTTGCAATAGGGATTAAGATGTTAATTATCTTATGCTTCGCTGGAACTGAGCTCGAGACAATTAAGTGCATGCTCACACGAGAAAATAAACTGTCGACGCCATAAATCTTTTTTGTCACTTCTAGGTTACTCCGCATAAAATATAAAGATAACTAAAGATAAGTTTTGTACTTCCCCAAAGATTTCCATAAGAGCCCCTTCAATAATTTTAATATCGAGTTTAATTATTTTTCGCTATGCTTAAGTTTTTAAAAACGTAAATGAGTACTTTTTAAAAAAAATGGAGTTCATACGGTAATTTCTTTTTATTTGGCCTCCATGGTAACGAAATCGTTATCTCGTCATTTTTAGGAAAACATTCATTTTCAAATTACGATAAACACGATCTATAAACAATTAGGTTAACCAGGCGGTAGCCTACGGTGTTCGAGGAAAAGTTATGTAAGAATTTGTGATTATCACAAAGGTATGATAACGCGTTCGTAGGATGTATAACAATGGGAATGAAAATAAGTATTTGCTTATAAGTAAAAGCTATGTACATATAAAACGTACCTTTTACTTATAAAAGTAAAAGCTTCATTTATTTTTATTCACTTGGCCCGATGTGTTTTTCTATACAGCAAAGTGGTTCTATATTTATTTACATGTTTTACTAATCCGATCCCACCTCTGTTTTATGTCTTGTGCAGATTAAATGCAGTCGCGTCATTTTTAATTTATGAATGTCCACTTTTAATTGTGCAGGGAGTGTTCCGAAAATGTTAGCCTCAGAATTTGACGATAATTTTGTTATTGAACAATCTATCGATATCACACGTGACACTTATGCCCGTTTTCACCGACGATTCTTAAAATTAAGCATTGCTTAATCTGACATTAGCATTTTTTAAGTTGAAATTGCTCTTCACCACGTTTCACCACGCGCACCAGGTTCCTAAATAAGATAAACAAAGGTATTCATATAGCGATATCGTAATGGTTATTAATTTTTTTGCCTCGGGTTAGAAGTTGTCTTAGCGTTAGGCAGTTCTTACGTAGGCAATTGCTTAGGAACCGTCAGTGAAAACGGGCATTAGTATAGTAGATCTAATTCAAAAAACACCTAAAGCTGAAACTAATTCCCACAGAAATGATTCCTGTTGCACATTGAAGGCAACATACTTCTATTCAACATACTAAAAATATACATTCGTACTCTGGTGCAAAATACGCTTTTTCGGCCTCTATCTTAGAAATAATGTTGCCCAAAATTATAGACTCAGATTTAAATTTTTTTTGCGCCATTTTGTTTGACCTCCTGTTCGCGAACTTTTCTGTGGGAATTAGTTTCACCTCTTTTATTACTTCTACTGTACTAACTTGGTTAGTAAGCTCGTTAAATCAACGGCGTAGTAAAAATTCAGCTTTTATGTCGCTATAAAGGTGCACGCCGTGTATCATGCAAAACTATCGCTGCGTCGAAGCGCACAAAAGCTCATCTGTTCGATTCCGTTCATCCGTAATTTGTTTCAATCATTTCATTACCTCGTTAATTCGCGAAATATGAGGGTACCTACATTGTGGAAAAAAAAAGAGATTCGATATAAGCGAATAATTTCGCATTATCAATTTCGGGTATTAAGCATTAAATTGATCAAATACACAAACAACCTGTCAATATTTTATTAAATTAAACTTAAATTGATTATGCAATACAAGTTGAGAATTTGAGCATTATTTAATACACGATAAATGTGCACAACCGTCCCTTATCAACAACAGTTGCACGTTACAGTCGTTTATCTGCTTTATTTAAAAATATCTCAACAATACGTTTTCCAATAAGTAATTCGAAATAAGTAATAAATCCTCGCATTCTTCTGTTACCAATTGAAAAAGAACCAAAGGTACAAAACTTGATACAATCAGAAGGCTAAAAAAATTTAATTATTTCAACTGGAATTTAATCTGTAGTCTGATACGATGACTTAACGTGCCCTCCAAAACAGGTGTCGACTATTTCTTTATTAGGTACAAATAAAGTGCTTTATTCAAAAACTTCAAGTAAAATTAAAAACCGTGCGTAACCGAGACTCAAAGTACCGACTCTAAATCCTAAAGCAAAATAATACAAAAATACACCCCTATGCCTTAATGCCGATTGACCTTGCCAAATTTCACGGACGTTCCCATTAGTATACAGTAATTCCTTGTGCGTTCGTCTACTCTACTACTAAAAGATTACTATTACCCATGAGGATGAATTACAACACGAGCAGCAGCCGAGCGCCAAGATGAAAATCCAAGATGACTATGTGCATATGTGCATACTGTTTATGCAAACTTTCGTAATTTTATATCCGATCGTTTTTCAGCAACTCTAGGAGGAAAATCAAACTTTTGAACAAACAAATCCGTTAATTTTATTATTCAAAAAGTAATTTTCTTGCGGAGCCCCTTAAATTTGACTTTTACACCAGCGCGATTGTAAACAATTTTTTTACGTTTCACTTTAATATCCTCCACCTTTAACCTCAATTTCATCACAAAAAAAGTGTATCGATAACGCCTGGGAATTTTTATAATGTGACATCGGATGTCACTTTTGTTTTGTTATTGTTGTCATTTATTTTACCCACACAGTATACACGTTCGGGGGGCATAATAACCTCCCTCCTTTTTTCGAAACAAACTTGTTTTTGTTTTTCTTATCGAAATTTTGATATTTGTGTGTCGAATCAATTCACGTGCCTAAACAACATCAAAAATTAATTTCAATTTTCTAAAATCAATTCTAATATTAGTAAATGTGGAAATTGGTTGTAAAAATAGCCCCCATCAGTATTAGAGGTACGTAATATAGTGCAAAGTAATCTTTAAGCTGTAATAGGATATTTTTTATTTTACAAAATAATTTGTTCCATTATTACGATATAGATTCGCTATTGTGGGAAAATCGTTTTTTAATGTTGCATTATGTCAAATGGAAATTTCACATACATTAAATAATGATATTGAGCGTAGGTGTAAAAACAACATTCTATATTGATTTGTTTTACCTATCTTTTCTTTTTAGTACAACATTCCTCTTCATTTAATTTATCGTTAACCAAACTTACTTTAGATAGCAGGGGTAGTAAATCGTTTTAAGTTGGCAAAAAGTATCAGCAAACATCTTCGGTATTAAATTACGAATAGAATTGTTTCCACTACTATAAACATTAGTTAAAGAAGCATTCATCCTCGTTGAAAATCGAGGCTTTCAAATTAAACTTGAAAAGATATAAGAAGAATGATCGTGAAAGACTGATCACCCTAATCGCCTTTCTATTCCCATTACGATCCCGTTTTACGTATCCTCTTATATTTCGTTAGTTTGTTTTAAATTATTTTATAGGTAGATAGGTTAATAGCTAATGAATGACAAAATAAAGAAAAAAGTTAAATTGAAAAACGCATAGCTCGTAAATTTTAGAATTGAGAAAAGCTACTCCCACATAGCGGAGGCGTGCTAAAGGATCTCATAAAAAATTGTTGCGACAGGGGGTTCACTACCCCATCCTTAAACTAAATCAGTGGTAAAATATAAGTCTTTTACTATTTTTCTCATCGATTCGATTTTTTTAAAACATAAAATTTGACAAAACCTATTAAGTACTAGTTAAAATAGTATATTATCCAACGACCGCGTAATACAGCTCATTACTCACAAGAATGAACTTGCGACACGAGTCATATTCAATGATTTGCAACTTATAAGTAATGACACACAATACTGGTCAAAAATCGTATAGTAATGAATGTACTTGATGATGATGGAGTGTGGAGAAGGAGGAGTGGAATTGGACCGTCGTGGATAGAACTTTAAACTCCAATTTTTAACTTTCTATGCGGTCAAACATTCGATATCTTGAACTGTTCTCACACTACAAGGGGGTTGCGTGCATCCGTGCATTCTGAATCATCCTGTATAAATATTTTAAAAAGTTAATGTCATTAAAAATGCAGAAAATTTACTGTTCGTTTCCACGCCCAAGTACTTTTTCTTCTTGGTAACAGTTAAATCGTTTGGATAAAGTTTGTATTCATTAAAAATTTTCCCGGCGTATCGTTTCCAGTGTCAACTTAAAAATTTAATTTGTTTGCTCTTTCTTATTAAATGCTTATTGGTGGTAGAAAAGCATATCTACATAAAAGAATATTTTACAAGTATGCAATTTTTGCGAGACGCGGAGTAGAGAAAAAATTTTCTTTTCGATAACAGGATTTTCCGGCGTATAAGAAGATCGAGTGTTTAATTAATTAACTTAATACTTTTTATATTATTTCGTTAAGAATTACATTTGAGCTCTTTTAATTAACTGAAAATTTTCAGTAGCGAGTGTTGCTTTTTCTTTCGTTTTTTCAAGTCGGAAAAATTATACATTATGAAACTTCTCGTTTTCACTTAAGCTTATTTTCCATAAATGATTAATTCGTACTGACATCACATTTGACAGCTAAATTTAAGTAATTCAATATGACGGAGAAATTGATTTTTAAGTAAAAGGAAGAAAAAACTTACCAGTCACAATATCGATTTGTGAAATAATTAAATATGCATTTAAACATTTATATTCGTAGAGAAATTCAACAAAAAAGATAGGTAAATACAGGAACGAAAGATTGAGGTTCAAATCCCCTCAAATAAATTTTTTTTAATCTTCCCAATGCGTCGGAGGGCACGTAAAGCTGTCGGTTCTGACGACCATCTAAGCAATCGTTAAAAGATCTTTTGATGTTAGGTTAGATTGCAGTAGATTGCAGTACTAGCAAGTTCCTATGACATTTAGTCCATGTAAAACAGCCCTAATATAACAGACCTTACGCCAAAATAAAAAGTTTAGAGGGAGGAGTGATAGAGAATAAAGAAACTTGCTCTAGGAGGTACTGGTACTTTAGTAACAAAGTTAGAAATTCCTTTTGTTTTCTTTAAAGATAAACACCAAAACCGAGAAAACACAGAGGAACCTCAAAGAAAAACATAGGGAAAAAATAGCCAAAACTGAGAAAAAATTAGAGACTGATTAATCGTTTGATAGTCAAACGAAGGACTTAATTTAAATTGAACATTGAAAATGACAATTTTCCAATTTGCAGCCCAACACGACGCCTGGTTGCATCTTTTGTGACAGTTAATGATGGCTCTATGGTTCGTAAATTAAACGGACTATCGCACATTATTTTTCAAATTCACGCAACAATTTAATGACATATTCAATATTCACGTGTACTGAAAAAATAACTGATGAAATGAAAAACAATCTCTTATGGGCAGAATTTATGCCATTAGAAATAAGTGGGCTTCATACACATTTTTATTCCCTACGATCTTTAAAATTAGGGGCTATATTGCAAAAATTCAAAAAATATGTTAAAGGTAAAGGTTGAACTTAGAGACTACTGGTGGTTTTGAAATTTTAATTCTTGGGGCATTATGCTTCGAAACGAGGCTTGGAAAATAGGAAAAAATTAATAACGTTCAAAGTAATAAAATCAGCACGTTACATTTTAATTTTAATTAAAATGATTATTAACAATCAAATAATAATTCAAATAAATTAACAATAATTAAAATTTCAATTGTACAGTACTTAAGAGTATTGTCATGGTAGCAATGTGTGCTTATTTTTCATCACTTTCTATGGAAAAAGTGAATTTTTAATGTAATAAATGCCGATTTAAGGCAGATGAAGGCATCCGAGATAGTGGAATACAGACGCACAAAGGAGGGGAGGGCGAAAAGGTTGGCAGATGCACGTATGAGCACTCGAATGGACGGATAGACAAACAGGCAGCCAGGCAGACCAACAAACGGGCGTATTGGCTATTGGAGTACAGACTGATGTACGAACGGAGATCTATCAAAAATTGTATGGATCAACTCTAGAAGTTCCAAAACCGATATAACACGAAAATGTTTCTGATCCCATCACAAGATTCCGAGTAGTAATAACGTCGTTTTTAAAAAATATTTACTCCATTTCCGAGCGGTAGGTACTACTTTTCTTACAAATAAAGACGACATCGATTTAATACAAAAAAAAAGATAAAGAATTTAGAGAGAATTAAGTAGTTGACGTTAAAACCATTAACTCTGTGAACTTTCTCATATTGCAAGACCATTTCATACATTAAGGATGAAGCTAAAATCTCGTAATTGAATTTAAATCCACAAAAATAAGATCCCCAGAAGATAAAAGCGGACGAAAAGAGGAGTTAAGATGGAACAACACCTGCTACAAAGCACCGACAAAACACATCTTTTCTTATTTATAAAAAAATATTTTCTAAATCTCACCATTTAACTTTGTATCTGATGAAAGACCCAAATGAAGTCCTACATTATACCTTAATCTAATGCCATTTAAGTTAATCAATGCCGAGATGCGCATCGTTGCTTTGTGAGTAAATCTACACGATTACGTTGTGCTTTCTCTGTGCGTTAATAATGTTAGGGAATACAAAACGTAACAAAGCTCAAATTCTTGTTTCGTCTAAAGTTTAATTTAAAATAAATACCGGGATTAAATATTAAATATTTTAGTTCGCCCGTACGAAAAAAGATCGTATACAGGGTGAACGAGTCTCCATATTGGATGGCTTTTAGATGATCTAGCTACATTGAAATCTTTCGAAAAATATATTAATTTTGAGAGAATTTTGAGAAAACCAATCATCGATAATCATGGTCATGGTATGTGAATTCGGCTCCGTGACTTGAAGAAAGACAAATATTTTCCGATGCTCATTAGTATTTCAATTTGGGTTCAAGGCTTGGATTACACATGTCAAGACCAAGAACCTGCTAACCTAGTTACTAGTTGATAACTGGCTAAGTTTACTATTAGACGCTCTGTCGGAAGAGAGGGCTCTGAGAGGGCGAGGAACCCTAGTTAGCGACTAATCGTAAGGGAGGCGCGAATTGAACACATAATTAAGTGTAACGTGTAACAAAAGCAGAATGAGTAAGAATTGATTATTGTAATAAACGTGTATTTTATTGGAACTCTTGGCGTATAATTATAAACCCCCAAATATCCTGGTACAACTTGAGAGTGTCTCAGGAGTCGCGAGAGCAGTTGTGGCAATATGTTCACGATTATCAATTGATTAGAAGCATATGGTTCTAAAACCGTTACACACGATCAAACTTTTACTACGGCACGCCCCCTGAACGATCTACAGACGCTCCGGTTTGAGTAGTAACGTAGTAAAAGCCTAAGCGTGTGTAGCGGCCCTTATACGACTGAAAACTTTGATGGTCATGAATAGGATCGTAGCCAACTGTATTTTTATGGCTAAAGAAAATTCATTAGGTTGGGGAGGTGATTAAAAACTACTTCCAACAGCAGAGACAGTTATGCAAAGATGGAGAACTACTTACCAAGATAATTTTTATATAACGGAGCATCTTGGTGTATTAGCGCCAAAAGTTGAAAACACAAAAGGAAGAATTTACGCGGAAACATAATCTCCCATCCTTCAAGTTTGAAGTTTTAGTATAATTTTAAACTCGTTTTGTTTGTGACAAAATATAAATTTTCGAACAGAGTTTCGACAAAAAGGAAAGAAAGGGCGCGACGCGTCGTGTGTGTGTCAATTTAGTTTCAAAGTTAATATAATTAACATGTCACTTCACAAGACTTCACTAGTTACAGTTAACGCTTCAGAAATAAATTATCAATTCGCGAAGGAACACTTGATTACGTCGAGTTGATTTGAGACGAAGTTAAAATGTATGTCAAGTGTTCATATTTACTACACAATACAATTACAATAATTATTACAACAAAATTAAAATAATTAAAACAGTAATTAATTTAAGAGTAATTTACTTAAGCACGCCCCGGCGTGTGATTCGAGATTTAAGCATAATTAAACAACAATTATTGAATAACTCTTCGTCGTGAGACATAAATTATATCCACAAGGTAAAAGAATTTTATTATAAAATGGCACAAAGCAAAATGGTGGTTCAAGAAATTACAAAATAGTTTTTTTTTAAACAAAATCAAATTAGCTTTGTTAAAATTAATGGAATAACGTACAAAACTAAAAATAATAAAATATCGAATTTTCAACAATTTTAATCGAATAAAAATACCAACCACTAAAGACTAAAGAGGGCGAATTGTTTCCTTCCTACTTGCAGAAATTTTCATTATTCTACAATTGCTATTAACGTCGAAGAGATAAATTATTGCGGCTAAAGTTTAAGATTACCTTTCGTGTTGAAACAACCAACGTTTTACCATTGTAAAGCGTTAAGAAGAAATTGAAAATCCCTAATCATTTATCTTCGCAAATTTGCTTGCACATATACCTCTACACTTCTACAATCTACAGAATGTCTATTTTAAAGTAAAAACGCTTTAGCCCCAAAATGAAATTATACACACAAGATGATGGAGTAGAAAATTTTTTAAATCCGGTCCTGCACTTTTAATTAAGTTTGATTAAATACAACGAAATGTTCCCAAGTAATTTTATAAATAGAACACCCTGTACATTATTGCAAATTTAGTATGTAAATTTTACAAAAAATCCAAATAAGTATGTAAAAATATACAGCGTGTTTCACTTGAAAATAACGAGTTATGGTCATTTGAAAATGAATAACTTGGGGTCGCTTTCATGAACATTTTAATTGAACTTTTTTAATTTCATAACATAGAAGATAGTCAGAATTACTTATGGGAAAAAACTTCGTTATTATTCCTTGAGCAACGGCTTTGTGCCATTTTATTAAGAAACACGTGTTGGGGGCATTTTTTTGAAAAAAAAAATTAATAACTCGGCAACACCGCAGAGAAGTTAAAAAATTTTGTTATGGTCATGTAGACGTCTTAATTCTAAATCAAAATATAAAAAATATACAGGGTGTTCAATTTAAAAAAATTAAAAATATTCTCGCCGAGCAGTGTTACAACACCCTGTAGAGATAAAAATAACTTTAGGTTATGCTCTTTAAGAAGTTGAATAACTTTTGTATTTAAATGACGGTCGCTTCAATGAATCACCCTGTATATCAATTCGTCGGTGTTGAATTTGGATTAGTGCATTTCGGCTTAAAAATGAGTCCGATTGACTGGTATTATCGTGCGTGTCGCAGGTGCTTTCAACTTCGGTATACACGTTAGGTAATCTGATGATAAATATTTAAAAAATAATTTCGGTTTGTCAACTCTGCAAAAGTCGTTTTTATGATCTCCATCAATCGTGCAAAATTTGATTTTCACGTCACACCTCATAAATATGAGATAAACTCATAAAATTTTCTGACGTAAGTTTTCCGACACAATAAAGTTCCCAAACATAGATATAATAGAATTTTCATTGAAAATTGTAATCAAGTAGTATTTTAAATATTGAAAAGGGGCTCCAAATGAAATTTGGAAAACGTAACAATAGTTAATTAACGACAAATTTTATGAAATCAGCGCTTTATCTATTGTACCATTCAAAAACAAGGTCGATTCACCTACGTAATTGATACTTTGCAGCATTTCAATTTAATGAAACAAACTCTTTAATTATAAAATATTCCAACAAACGAAACATAATTAATAATAATAATAATAATAATACTTTATTTGAATTTGAGTTTACATACATCATTGATTTCATTACATGCATGAATTCGATACATATCAAATCAAATAAATTTTTGGACCCCACATAGTTAAAAACTGTGCGTGGGGGATTCCATACAACAAATATTTTATTTTATTTTTTTTTTTTAATATTTTATTTTATTTAATCAATATCAAAATCAACTCAACAATCTAGACGATACACTGAGGACACAGAGAAACGACTCAGTGAAAAAGCGAATGAATCAATGCCCTATCAACCCGGAGCAGAAACAATCTCAATCCCTTTTTAAAAGTTTTCAAAGAGTTGCTGGCTCGCACAGAATCAGGAAGCAAATTGTAAAAACGAGGACCGAGACATGAAGATGCCCTCTGCCCAACAGTCTTGATGGCAGTTGGAGTACGATATTTAAAACCTCTCTGTCGTGTATCATAAACGTGATCGATTATCTCAAATCTTTTAATATTTTTAAAGTTGAATTGTGTCAATACACTGAAGTACAACTGTCTTGGGTCAAGCAATTGGGAGTCAATGTATATCAAATCAGTGTGGTGAGTTAGGCCAACATTTAATAAAACGCGTAAGAATTTTTTTTGTATGATTTCTAGTTTTTTTATGTGTTCGTAAGCTGCGCTACCCCAACCAATAATGCCATAGGACATACGAGATTCAACTAATGCGTAATATACCCTTCTCAAATCAGACACACTGAGAATGTTGCCCAAAGTTCTAAAACGGAATAGGACACTCCTCAAGGTCCTGACAACACTAGAAATGTGAAAATTCCATCTCAAGTGTTTATCAAAGATTACCCCCAAGTATTTCATGGTGTCAGCCTGTTCAATCACTGTGTCGGCATCAATGGCCAATCGCTCAAAGTCCGGTAATTTATTTTTGTAACAGCAAAACGGTAGATATTTGGTTTTTTTAAAATTAATTGTTAGTTTTTTGTTATCAAACCATTTTTTTATGTTTAATAGATCAATTTGTACATTGTTCTTTAAAGTCCCCCAGCTTTTATCGCTGTAAAAAATCGCGGTATCGTCTGCAAAGCTTATTACGGTTCCAGCAGATTTAAGCTTTAACAAGTCATTAATGTATACAACAAACAGTGTCGGACCAAGCACAGTGCCTTGGGGCACGCCGAATTTCACGGTAGATTCATTACTCTTCACATCCCCAATCTGCACATATTGCGTCCGATCCGCAAGGTAGCTTTGGATTAGTTTAAGAACAACTCCTCTAAAACCATAACGATCCAATACATCCAGAAGCAAACTGTGACTTACCGAATCAAACGCTTTAGCTAGGTCAAGGAAGACGCACATAGAGCAATCCCCCGCTTCCAACGCATCGTTAATCACAGATGATAATCTCATGATTGCGTCCTGTGTCGATACCCCCTCCCGGAATCCATATTGGTCGCAGGAAATTAGGTTGTTGTCTTTTAAGTACCTATTAAATCTAAACTGCAGGACTTTTTCAAATATTTTTGCGAAATTAGAGATAATAGATATGGGTCTATAGTTAGAGACATTGTTGCGATCACCACTTTTATATAAAGGCTTGACGACTGCAACTTTGAGAAGTGCTGGACACACTCCAACTTCAATGATTCTGTTAATTAGATAAGTCAAGGGAGGAGCAATATACCCGGAAATTTTATTTAATACGGAAGCGGAGATATTGTCAAATCCGCACGAAACATTAGTTTTTAGTTTGGTTATAATTTTAAGAACTTCTGTTTCGTCCGTGGGCATCAAGAATATCGATGATGACACAGTCTCTCCCCGATGTACCTGAGGTGAATCCTTAAGCTTATCAGCGAGAGCCTGGCCAACACTAATAAAATAATCATTAAAGACGTCTAGTATCTGCTTGGTATCACAGACCGTTACACCTTCATCGGTCGTAATTTCCTTAATATCAATATTTTTAGTTTTTTCATAGTTAGTAATTTCATTAATAGTTGTCCAAAATGTTTTACTACCATTCACCGGGCTTTGACTTACTTTTGTTTTAAAGTAATCAATTTTTGCGGATTTTATAAGTTGGGCGAGAGCATTTCTAAATCTAATGTATTCATTCCTCAAATCAACATTATCAGGGTTTCGCTGTAATCTCCTATAAAGCCTGTCACGTGTGTTAATTGATTTAACTAGTCCGGTAGTTATCCAAACCTTGCGTTTAATGTTTTTATGATTCACCCTTTTCCTATATGAACACTTTTCAATCAGACCCTGTACTTGGTTAATAATCAACTGTGTAGCCTGATCTACATCCCCGACAGTCAAAATCTCAGTCCAGTCAACTTCTTGAGCTCTCGTCCGCAACTGTTCATAGTCAATTATTGTATGAAACCGATTTCTGTAAAAATCGTTTCGCTGGGGGGCAGCATTTTTTTCAGTGTTTACGGCAAAAATAAGAGGATAGTGATCCGTTATGTTTGTTTTTAAAATTGCTGTCAATGCCACATCAACATCATGTTTTGTTCTTACAAATAAGTGATCGATACAAGAACCAGCGTTGCCATTTACCCTAGTTACTGCATTTACCATTGACTCGAAGCCAAACTCACCAAACATGTTCAAATAATCATTTACCACGACGTCATCTGATAATATATTGATATTAATATCTCCAACAACCACACAACACTGAAGGTCATTGCTATTCTTAGATCGCAAATAGTTACCAAAATCAGCAACAAAAGACCTCTCACAAGTCGAGGGAGGCCTATACAGAGCCACCAAAAGAACCTCCATATCCCGAAATTTAATCCTAACCTCAATGACCCTGACTCCGTGCAAATCAACTATATTAATAGAATAATTCAATGACTTTTTTATAAACACGACGACCCCATCATTTTGATTAATGTTACCTTCATTATAAATCATTTCATACGAGTCAATATTAAAACAATTTCTGTTCTGTATCCTCCATGTCTCAGTCAAAATCAAACAATCAAAATCGGAAACAAATTGACTCAGAAAAACATTTAATTGATCAAAATTTTTAGCTATACTACGTATATTTAAATGAAACAACTTAAAGCAAGAATTATGAAGCTTAACTAAATGATCGTTGAACCCACTGGGTTCAATTTCAATACAATTATTGGTGACGTAATTATAATCTCTAATGTACTGATCCATAACAATAGCAGTCTATTACAATATAACATTTATTAAGAACTAAGAAAGATTGTTCAGAACACTCTCACCAGTAACTCTGATGGTCCGAGCCCCATCCGACTTCTTCATGAAGATGTTGCAGTCACGAGTCCAGATGTATTTGTAATTTTTTGATTTACAGACGTCTCGAGCTTTTCTGTAAAGTATGGAATTCTGCAAAGTCAAATGTTCGTTGAAAAAAATCTGTTCAGTTCCAGGCAGACCCACATCAGTACATTTAAGACCCTTACGCTTCCTAATCGAAGCCAGCATTTCATCCTTTTTTTCCCTCGAAATAAACTTAACGACGATGTTCTTTGACTTGTCCCGAAGGACCCCAGCAGAAGGAAGTCGGTGGCACGCATCAATGTCCTCATCACCAACCAAGCAGTTTAATTTTTCAGCCATTGTCTTTATCAATCCCTTTACATTTTCATTATTGCTTTCAGGAACTCCCGCTATAATAAGATTATTTCTGCGCAGATACTGTTGAATGTCATTAAGTTCAGCAGCCAGCTTAACGTTTTCCGCTTTTATGCATTTACGACCAAAATCAAAAAATATATTTAAAAATCCTACCATATTTTTGTCCACATCCAGAGTGCCTCGGGAATAGGGGGAGGGTGCTTCCAACCCAACGATTATGTTCAAAATTCACTTCGCCGACGCAAATTAACAAAATAACCGTTAATTATTAAATAATCGTCACTAATTACTTTACAATTAGCCCGAATTAATTAAAAATCACAACAAGTGAACTGCAAGCGAGCAATATGTGCCTTACCGAGCGCCATTTTAAACTTTAATGAACACGATTAAACTTGTATTACCAATCGCAGGTGTAAAGAAATTTTGATAACAGCGCGTATTTGTTAAATGACCTCGCTTTTATTAAAATTTTAAATAAAATATTAAATAAATTTAAAGCAGATAATAATTGAAAATTTTTAAAATTTTATTTACCTTTTAAAAAATAAAACTTGGGCTTCAACTACCCGCTGAAGATCTTCTGAAGGTTTTATTTAAAAAAAAATATGTTCAACTCAATATTTGCAATCCTTCGAGTTTTTCGAGCAACCAACAAAAGTTAATATTATCAAATCGACTATCAACATCAACAGCTGACTACGATGGAATCCTCAATGGAATTTACCAGAGTTGGTCTAAAAGAAAAAGTTCTGAAACAATCGCCCCTTCATGGAGACGCAACATAGTTTACAGGTCCGGACTGGCCCAGCCGGCTGACTGGCGATCGCCGGTGGGGCCAAGTGAAATTGGGACCAATTGAAATTGGGACCAATTGAAAATAAATGGAAAAATTAAAATGAAGAAAAAAGGTTCATAATAAACTAACAGTTATCACTTTAGATGGAGACTTAAAAAATATGTTTAAAAATTGCTAAAATTGATCTAAGCTCGTTGATCTTGAAAATTCCAAAAATTTTCCCCTACAGGGGCCTGTGAGAAATCTTTGGAACCCAGGCCCGTAATAGTGTCGCTAGTCGCTACGCCACTGCTATTAGGGCATATTTATTTGGTAGCCAGTGGAGTCAACCACTATAGCCAGTCCGGTCCTGATAGTTTGCCAGGTACTAAAGATGATTCCCTGATGGTTGGAAGTTATATTAGCCCTGTCAGTCAAATTTCCAACAATTTCCCTGTCTGAAGAGAACTAGCTTGTGACTGTGATCATTCTTACACATTACAATCTTCTGGAATGCCCTTAGTGATTCTCAAAGTGGGGTTTATAAAAAAAATTTAGGGGTCGCAAGAAATTTGATTATGGAACAATTTAAATTAAACCCCCCATTCCGGGATATTTTTCTACACATCCCTATTCTTCTTCTGATATTTTTAAGTGCAAAAGAGGGTAGCGGACCAAGAAGTTTGAGAAACACTGTGTTGTCGATCTTCTGAGGAATGACCACCCGAGACTCTCCACAACTATTGGGAGACTTTCCGAGCAAACCATCGATTTCTTTGAAAACTCAAAGTACCTGGTGGTTTATGGGAAGCACTTCCTCTCAATTTTCTCTAACCTACGAACTAATTTCAAATTACGACACAAATTATCTTTTGAAAATTCATAAAAACGAAAGTGACGGATACGTGGATACGACAAAAAATCGAAAATAAACAAGCCGAAAGTTTAATAAGAAGAAGAAGCGAGAGAACAGCGAAAGTGTTTTGCTAAAAGATACAACAAACGAACCAATTGAGCTTCTTTTTCAATTAAGAACGAATTATAAAAGAAAAAAAATCGAAAGAGAAACGGAGTTAATTTAAAAATTTTCTTCAAGGTACGCAATTTACTTTTCTAATTCATAAAACGAAATCAAACTAAATTATTAATGCCCGTTTTCACCGACGATTCTTAAAGTTAGGCATTGCTTAATCTGACATTAGCATTTTTTAAGTTGAAATTGCTCTTCACCACGTTTCACCACGCGCACCAGGGTTCCTAAATAAGATAAACAAAGGTATTCATATAGCGATATCGTAATGGTTATTAATTTTTTTGCCTCGGGTTAGAAGTTATCTTAGCGTTAGGCAGTTCTTACGTAGGCAATTGCTTAGGAACCGTCGGTGAAAACGGGCATTAGAATCTTTCCAACAAAGCGACGAGACGAACGACTTCTTCCAAAACATGGACGAAATCAACAACAGAAGAGCGTATTTCACATCTCAATCCAACAGATTTGAAAGGCTTTATTAATCCCATTTTTTTGTAAATTAACTTTTACTCGATGAGCGACAAATAATTAAGAGCTATGGAATTTTATTATTGGGAAGTTGATGAATATGACAGACAAGGACGCTCCCCACTTGACATATTATATTTTTGTCGTTTCGCTCACAAGTGAACGAAACATTTATTTTTGGTAATTAAAAAGCGAGTGATTAATAAAAAAAGAGCTTCTTGCTTCCTCCTCCGACATTAAATTTTAACAATAAAAAATTCTATTTGTGTCTGTTTGCTAATTTCCACACCCAACTGACTAATAGCTCGTGAGAAAAAGACGTCCAATAAAAGGAACATATCTCTTGGTTAGAAGCATATAATCCAGGGGTGGAGAACCTGTGACCGTAAGGCCTCGTCAAATCTAGCTAAGCGGGTTTTCCACTGTATATGACGTCGCACCAGCATAAAAATGACGTGAAATTCAAATTTGGAGGAAAGTGGGTGTGTAAATTTCAAATGCAAGATGGCGCCTAAAAATAGGTGTGAACTAGCCTATGAATTGTACGATTCAGTTGTTTGACAACATGTAAACTTGAAACATTCGAAACGAGAGCCTTCAGAGCTGCCTTCTCAATTAGCATCCATTATTCGTACATTTGCTAAAGCCTGTAAAGGGTCTCTGAAGATTTTTTTGTGTTCTACTTGTTGTTTGTTACTGTAGTTTTAACTTGTAATAAATTTTTAATTCCTCCATCGCCTATTGTTTAGTGCGGTGGGCGGTTATGATAATAACTTCAGAAAGTACTTTCCACACACATTTGATTGTAATATTTATAATTTATACAAAGCCTACTTTGATTGAGCTAATTATTTTTATCGATATTGATATTAAATGCTATTAGTTGTCCTATATAAAAGTAATCAAGCACAAGTTAGTGTGTCTACAAACATCTGAATGTAGGCTACCGTCGAGAAACAATTTTTGAAACTCCCAATAAAAATAAGCGTATAAGAATAGAGTATAGAAAACGTAGGTAATATGAATAATTTTTTTTGTATGCATTGAAAACTCTGTAAACAAGTAACAGAATGTATTTTATATGGATTATCCATTATATCCGACTGTTATTGAAATTCTAAAAATGTATAATAAACATTTTGTACAAATACTAAAAAGATAATCTAAGCTTTCGAAAGAGTCGTTGCAGATCTTAAATTGTTCATCTCATAAATTTTCCCTTCAAAAATAAATTAGCGCGAGTATTATATTTTCCTACGCTCCATCAAATCCAGACCTAATTCGTATAAAAGCTAATAATTTTCTCTACTCTCCAACACCTACAAAATTCAATTAAACCCAAATAAAGTTCTTACAAATCGTCTACTAATTTGACACACGCCAATCTAAATCTCGCTAACATAAAATAGCATCAAGAACATTTCGTTCGGTTGAAAAAACTCAAAATTACACGATTAAATTCGCTGTAACTTTTTCTTATTTGTGTATCGTGTGTTTCAACAGGTTGTTTGCATTTGATTGACACATTTTTTTGTGCCGCTCTCAGTTTTAACGGACACACGAATACGAGGCGTTTTGGTAAAATAACGCGTCGACTGCGCCAATTACAAAATTTAAATTTAAATTAAAACCGATCGAGCTTAATCACGTTGCTAAGAGGTGTTTTTAATGAAAAAGAAACAAAGGCCACACAACCAACTGATGATTTAAATAAAAATATACTTCGTTAAATCGATTAGAGCACACTGTGGTATTTATGTGCACGAAACTGCGTTGCATGTTTAATAAAAACGTAAAGATTTGTATGATTTAAAAAAAAGATTCCCTGAAAAACAAAAAGATTTGTTAATTTTTATTTTTAGATAAATTAATTAATCAAAGTAGATATTCGAATGAGTTTTCGTGTTGTTTTTCTTCAGGAAAAACTCATCTCGGTAATGCGATATTAAAGCAATAATATACACTTTTAGTAAACAAGTACAAAATAGCACGTATTACATTTAAAAATCAATGCGGCTCTATGTGTACGAAGAATATTGCGCTTAAGTTATTTGTGCATTAACACAAACAACTCCCAAAGATTTGCAACCGAAAATTGGGAATTTAACAATTTACCATTTTTGGTCCGGCTAAAGTAAATTTATGTTTTATTTGAAAAATTCACTAGCTTTCCTTTAAACTCCCTTTTATAAACTCTCTCGGTAACCCAGTTTTTTAGTATTATAAAGTATTTTATTTTGTTCGTGCTCGCTACGCTCGTTTCGCAGTCTTCTCCACTCACAAAATAAAACGTATCTTTTAACACGTATATCATAAACTACTATATTGGCGCATGTTTTGTAAGCTATTTTTTTAATTATTTTTACAGTCCAAGTAATTTATTGCGTCAACAAATAGAAAAAAAGCAAGCTGTTAAATAAATGTCGACTAGGTAGCGCACAGCGTTCGACGATATACACGCATTCAAAGTGTAGCACCGGTTGGCCGAGCTAGCACTTGAACAAAATTCAACATAGTTGAGAAAGCACTTTCGAAGCAACATAAAAACGCCAATTTCAGCAATTCGATTGTTCTGATTAGATCCTAGAAACGTATAATGCGATTAGTCATTAAACGATTACATACCCAACAGACAAAATTACAAGCTACAATTAACTCGTACGCCTAATCGACTCGTTTCTGTTTCAATTATTTCACTTTTTGTGCACAAGCAGTTTCTTCTTAACCTCCCTGTATCAAAAATAAGGGTAATAAGGGTGCAAATAATAATCACCATCAAAGAAACATTATTATAAAATATTGGAATTTCAATTTGTGTAAGTAAATTAATTTAGTTGCCCTCCTTTTCCGAGTTCCTTGGCGGTTATCTTATTTTTGACCTTTGGGGAGAAATTTTTCATCTTGAATTCTAACCACTTTACAATATTAATCCTGAAGCTAAAACGTACTAAAAAAATTCCAACAATGTAATAACGAATTTAAGTACATCATTTTTACTAACTGTATATTTACAATTTGCGGTAATAAAAAAAGATGATATTGTTTTAAATAACACTCTTCTTTTATCTCGATGTATTTTATATTTATTTTAAACTAATTGTAGGGTAGTTTGGGAATTATAACATTAATTAGTTGTAATTTTCTAATTGTTAATGTCGGGCTCTTTCACTAGTAGTAGGGTGGGCTCATTATTTTTGCATATTAATGGCGGTTTAACATATCCTGTACAGAATCCTGTGCTTTGTTATTTATGCTGTCGGTGGTTTGAATTATAATTTGATTATAATTAACTCTTTAAATCTCCATATGTGAAATTAATTTCCTATTTCTGTGTGTTCATATTCAATCGATCTACCGCACAAGTATTATTTCATTAGTATCATTACTATTATTATTACAATGTACCTAATGTTTATTTTCTTTTTTGTACGTTCCATCTGTTTGCTTTGAAAAAGTATAGTACAAAAAAATTCTTTATTTGATTTCTCGACGTTCCCTAATTCCAGAATTGCAAAATATTCTTATTTTTATAAAACCTTAAAAATTTCTGCGCTAACTAAGCTCTAAGGGCCGATTTTACAAACACGACTTACGTTAGAGTATAACAAAGCTTGCGTTTTACTACGGTAAACTACGATTGAATCTGATTTTACAATACGAATTCGCCTTGAAATCAGGTTCGACCGCGGAGTTTAATTCAAACCGCTGTTGAGCTTCAATTGTAAAACCGGCCATTAGGGGTCCTTAGGGTTTAAATTAAACTCCGGTTGAACCTGAGTTTAAAGCAAATTCGTATTGCAAAATCAGGTTCAATCGTAGTTTACCCTAGTAAAACTCAAGTTTTGTTAAACTTTAACTGAAGTTGTGTTTGTAAAACCGGCCCTAAAGGACCACGCACTTTTTATATAGAAAAACGGTTTCGGTTTCTGAACAAAATTTTTCTAGGACCCATTTTGAGACCCTACTAGAACTCTTAAAAATCAGATTTTAGCAAAACGAAAAAATAGGGGTCACTTTATTTCTAAAGTCTTATTGGTTAACACCCACCATCGGTTCATCTTCACCCTGTAAAAAGAATATTTACCAATGTTCTACGTAAAAAAACTTCTATTTGGCTAATTTCCATCAATTTTAATAACTTCAACCCCCTATCTAAGAATGAAGAGGTCCTAAAAATTTACAACTCATCAAAATTTTATAAAATTTGACAAAAACCGTTTTTCCGTGCAGAGTCCTTTAGTGTTAAAATTAGTCCCGTCTAAAGCCCACTTTAGTATGTATGTCTCTAAGGGCTCTTTTACATGGATAAATGTCGTACTAAACTTATGGCCGTTTGCATCGCTTACACATTAACTGACATATAGTTTATCTGAGAGATAAGTTGTAAAAGACCATAAGTAGCAGGTACTTTTGCAGACAATTTATCCGTCAGTTATTTGATTTATCCTACAGTTAGATGGAGGTGTAAGGTTTTTGACAACTTATCCACTAGATAAACTATCTGTCAGTTTATCTGTAAGCGGTGCGAACAAACATTAGAGCACTGAATGGGCGCCAGAGAGAAAAGCATAGGAATCTAAGCTTTAACGTCGAACATCGAAATTTCGACACAGACTATGACCCGTTTATATTTATCGATATTCCGACCAATTTTCGTGAAAATTTTTTGTGAGGGGATGCGAGAAATCTCGCAGTGAAGCCCTAACTAACAAACAACAAATTAGTGAATCGCTCTGGATACAGAACAGACTGAGTTTCGTTTAAAAAACAAATACTTCGACATATTGTTCATTGTTAGGTAAAATATTTTACAGAAATCTAACAAGGGGTTTATAAGAGGGGGGCGGGGGGAGGAATTCATAATATAGAGGAGCTAAATATTAAACTTTAAAACACAAGGAAAAGATTAATTTGCCATGTTTATAAATTTCTCAAACTCAAATTACTTGTTTCATCTAACAATATACTCCATTCCACCAGTAACAATTAAACAAACAGAAAAGCTTTAAGAGATTTGTTTCCCTTTTTGTTATAAAACGCCATTTTACTACAAACATTAAAATGTATATTATAATATTACATTTCCAACATTTTCCAAAATAAACTAAAATTTAATTTACAATTCGCCTTCTGGTCACAATGATGACTCCTTTGTATCGACTATTGCATTACTAACTCAATAATTATTATAGTTACGAATACCATTTAGTGTAGTAAACGAGGATTTTACTGCTAAGAACCCACGCCTTGAACGAATTTTGATGAAATTTTTTTTATTGAGTTCTAAATACCCTAAAGATCAAAGTTTATATTGTTAAAAAGTGTGCATTTGCCTCATCATCTTTTTAAACCACTTCTTGTGAATTCAATTTTGAAAATCATAAAAATTAGCTGCAAAAGAATTTTTATTTCAAAATTTTGGGTGCAAATGCTTACGGGTTTGATAATTAGTAACTAAGCAACAATTTTACGGAAAAAAATTTTCAAAAATGCATGATGAAATTCTTATTAACATTTAATAAACAAGAGCTAGTGAAGCACTTCTAGGCATCTCAGAAACTTCAAATTTGGCACCAATGTATATAATGTCCTCAAGATTAATAAAAAAAGTCTTCAGGTCCTGAAAACCCTCTGGGAGTCGATTGAAGGGGGAGGGGGGGACGCCCCCGTACTTTTTAGAGGAAATCGGACCTTTTTAGGGATCTCTAGAGTGTAATGTACAATGACACCAAATTTCAAGTTCTAAGGATGCTTAAAAGTGCTTGTGACTCAAAGTAACAAAATCACAAAAATTGGTTAAAAAGACGATGAGGCAAATGTACACTTTTTCGCAGTATAAACTTTGATCATTAGGGTATTTAGAATTTAATAAAAAATATTTCATTAAAATTCGATCAAGGAGTTGGTTCTTCTCAGTGTTATTATTTTTCAGCAAATTCGTAAGACGACGTTACTTGGAGTTACAAGCACTTTTAAGCATCCTAGGAACTTGTAATTTGGTGACGTTCTAGAACACACTCTAAAGATCTCTAGATAAGTCTAATTTTTTCTAAAAAAAAACGGGGGTGTTGTCCCCCCCCCCCTTTCAATCGGCCCCAGAGGGTTTTCAGAACTTGAAGACCTTTTTTTTTAATCTTGAGGACATCATATACATTGGTGCCAAATTTGAAGTTTCTGAGATGCCTCGAAGTGCTTCATTAGTTACTATTAAGTAAATGTTAATAAGAATTTCATCATGCGTTTTTAAATTTTTTTTTTCCGTAAACTTGTTGCTTAGTTACTAATTATCAAACGCGTAAGCATTTGCACCCAAAATTTTGAAATAAAAATTCTTTTTTCATGATTTTGAAAATTCAGTTCACAAGAAGTGGTTTAAAAAGATGATGAGGCAAATGCACACTTTTTAACAATATAAACTTTGATCTTTAGGGTATTTAGAAATCAATAAAAAAAATTTCATCAAAATTCGTTCAAGGCGTGGGTACTTCGCAGTTCATGCTCTTTTTAGTCTAATATGACTCCATTAATTATAATTTTAATCATTAATATACCTACAACTGACAGTATGTACCCTCCCTTTACGAAACCTTCCCACAGGTCTAAATTTAGAAGCAACTTTTCAAAATAATTATTTTACAAATATAAAAAGAAGGCTCTGAAATAATAATGAAACCAAACAACAATTTATTGACCTAAGACTTTCACCAAATTATAAGAGTCCCGCCTGACTAGCGCGAGTTAGCGAAGAATATTTTTTTGGGTCAATTGCATTTGAAACAAAATTGCATTCCTCCATAAATCTTATTATTTTTCCTTACGCCAATTTTCTGCACAACGTCAAAAATATTTTTTTACATCGCATTGGGGTCATTCGACAAATTGCATTTAATAAATCCACTTTCGTTATGGAATATCGACATTACGAAACTAAAAACAGTGTCGTAATAAACTCGATTACAGCACTAAATAGGGTAATGAAATTTAACACGTAAAAATGATAGATTGGGACATAATAGTATTTTATGATATACGTGTTAAAAGGGACGTTTTATTTTGTGAGTGGAGAAGATTATGAAACGAGCGAAGCGAGTCCCGTATACCGTAATTGATACAAGTGCGGCCTCTCGTTATCGAGGTCAGCGGTTCAGGGCCGTAGAAAGTAAAAATAACACTTAAAAAAATACATAGCACCAACTTGGAAAAAGTAAATTCGACTACACTTGTCAGACAGGCCTTCAGATATTACGAAACTACTTTCAGTGTCGTAATAGCTCTATTACAGAACCGAAATACAAAAATTAATTATTTGTCATTTTATTAAGTGTAAACGAATTAAAATGCAATAAGGCTAATTTTCTCCGTCGAGAAGCGAAGAAGAATAAAGGGAGCTTCGGCCCTGTGCGAACGTTGTTTCGCTTCTTTAGCAAGAAATTGGAATTTAGAATATGACCAAATAATGAGCAACAGGTTTTTAGTTATACAAAAATCCTTTCGAGGATATATTTCGCGTTACGCAAATTTCTTCATTCGACAAAGTAAAACACAGCGAGAGCCTCGATACCTACCAACAAAAAGAATCTTTTTTCCAGTAAAGCAACGTCAAATACATCCCCGGATCGAGATATCAAAACATATTTTTCAAACTTTTCTCGAACAAATAAATTTCGTTTTATCGATTCAATATTTAAATTTTTCTATTTTCGTGGGTCCCATATGAACGTTTAATTTTCCAAACAAAATTTTCACAATTTAATAATAAACGAGGAAAAACGTAATCTTTTTTTAACTATTAAACCGTTATTTATTAATTTTAAAAGTCGCAATTTTGCCTTTTATAAATGGAAAGGCGCTCGTGGCTTTTTTACTCCCTCGGAGGACGTTCCAAATTCCAATTGTAAAATAAAATTAATTCGCTTTCAAATATTTTAAACCATATTATATTAAAACAGATGCAAATTTCTCACAAACGTATAAGCTCACTTTTGAAAAACTTGAAATTATACAAAAAACGAACTCAAAAACTTTTCTTATAGTTTAACGACAAATAATTTGCTTTCAATTAAACTTTTTTTTCTTAACTTAATGAAAATAAACACGAGACGCTTAAATTTAATTGAAAACGAATTTATAACTTGAGTTATAAATTTATTTAATACACACTCGAGACAGTATTAATGGCCTAAAGCTGATAAATAAAACTAAAACTTTTTGAATCCAAACACGATTCGAAATTTAAGGGTGGGTTTTTCGCAAGACGCCTCCAAGCTTGAACATACTTAGCTTTTCATATCGTAATAGCGGGCTCGAGCTTTTATCTATTTTAATTACGGAATATTAACATTACGGAACTACAAACGGTGTCGTAATGAACTGTATTACAACTCTAGTGCGGTAATAAATTTTGACATTTGGAAATCATAAAAAACTCGCACATTTTGACAAATTCTTCTCTCTCTCTGTTTATGCCTCTTCTATCTATGAATATTATCTGTCAGTCTAATATTATGTCATATCGAGATCTGTCAATCGCTTCTGTCATCTAATTGTCAATATCCTCTGACATCTCTCTATGTTTCAGTTTTATCTGTCATATCATTTGTCAATCTCATCTGAAATAGCATGAGATGACATATGACCCACCTACCCCTATGGTGACATAGACATTTGACATATAAGTAGTAACTATGGTGCCCGATTTCTCCCAATCTCCATCTCTATAAAATGACAGATGGGTGACCAGATGGAATGATAGATAATCCACTTGCCATGAAAGGACAGATAAAATTGACATAATATGGTGACAGATGACATTGACATATGTTGAATGACGTGGTGACAGATTGACATTTATTAACTATAGTGACAGACCACTCCCCATTTCTTTAAACCAATCCCTATCCTACTTCGTCTACTCTCTCTATCTCCTTTTTTACATGTCTCTTCCCGACCTTATTGCGCATTTCCGATGATCCATGTGTTTTTTATTGTGTGGATAACCAATTAGTTTTATATTTTTTAGCTTATTTCATGAAAGTAGATAAATGCTTAAACCCACCAAAATATTACTTGTCTTCGCGCGTAACAGCCCTTTTTAAATTAACAGCAACGAATTATAAAGTCGTTAGTTAAATAGAATGCGGGCCAAACTCGCACCACTTCAAAAAGGCATAACATTCTCATTTTTCTCAAATACCACACCCGGTATGAATATTTTCTATTCGTGCAAAACTCCGTTAACACGCTTTTTTTCCTGATACCACACTCGATACTCCCAAAGTGCACAATTTTTTTTTCAATTACGGGGCGCTTTATTGTATTTGTTGAGCGACGCGGGGAAGCACACACTTTAAAAATTAACCTGAAAGCGTCTAAAATTACATTTATTTTAAATTACATTTTTATTCTAATTAAAGTTAAAATGTGATACGCGCATTATTATTTTCAAATATAAGGTTATAGGAGAAATTATCGAGCGTTTTGTTCTCTCAACATTTTTAATTGGCCTATCGTGGCCATTAACTTTTTTCTCTCTCAATTGAAATTATAACAAAAGCGGGCAAAAAATCGAACCAAATTTATTTGTCGATTTAAGCATTTTTAATGCACGGTTGCATGGCGAATCAAGTGCGCTTCAAATTTACCTCGATGAACTGAAAGATACATCAATTTTTTTGTGTTGCTAGTTGAGAGCAGCTCGTCGTTTCAATTTTTTAAAATTAGCAACTGCATTAAACTTTTTGAACCTTGAATATATACGTGCTCGAGTTATTATTAATTATTTGTATACAGGGGAATTTTTTTAAGTGGTACTAACATTAGGATCTCGCAAACCGTAAGAGTTAAGAATGGTTAAATTAGCAAATAGTTGCATATTTTTATGACCTTCAAGAAACCGTTTAGAAACTTTTAAAATTCAAAATGGTTTTAGAGATAACGCAGAAAAACTAAAAATTTGCAATTTCGTTTTTCGACTGTAGTTTGAAAATGGCTTACTTTAGGAAAAAAAATTGTTGAGTAAAATTTTCAGCAGGTCAAAAAAGCTATCAAACGATACCAAACTCGATATTTTATCACATCGGCGCTAGGCGTCGCGACGTTCAACTTTTCATTTTCTCATGGGGGACTTATAATATTGTTTTGCAAAAACTACTAAATGGGCTTGTCTAAACTCGGATACCAAACGAGAACTTTTTATCTTGTACTTTTCTTGATTTACACGACTTTTCAGGTTGTGTTATGTAACGTTATGTTATTTTTTACTACGAAAAATAACGACTAAAAGTTAGTTTTTCAAGATTTAGAAAAGTAAGTTAATAAAATAGTCAGGAAATAAAACTATATTACTAAGATTTAATAAATAATAATTTGATTTATTTTTATTTCCTGATCAACTTACGTTTTTAAAACTTTAATACTAAGTATTAGTCGTTATTTTTCATCGTAAAAAATAACATATTAACGTAACATAAGAAGTTGTATAAATCAAAAAAATACAAGACAGAAAGTTCTCGTTTGGTATCCGAATTTAGAAATGCCTACTAAGTAATTTTTGCAAAAAATTATAGGCCCACATAAGAAAATAAAAAGTTGAACGTCGCGACGCCTAGCGTCGATGTGATAAAAAGTCGAGTTTGGTATCGCTTGATAGTTTTTTTAACCTCCAAAAAAATTTTACCGGTGATTTCTTTTACTAGAGTAAGCCTTTTTGAAACTACAGTCGAAAAAGGAAATTTAAAATTTTCAGTTTTTAATAAACTTCTCCACTGAGACTACCCCAACTCAAATTTGGACGTCTTAATTTAAATTTCGTTGGTAGTAGCTGTTGACAGACGACAATGTACCGAGTCCATAATTTCTCAACAGTGACGTATTGAGCATTTGTTTAGTTCCAAGCTTCCCCATATTACGTTGGGTCGCCAGTATTTTGTTTCCAATTTTTTGGTTACTTTTTACCAAATACACTCCATCCTCGCTTGATGCTTTTGTCCACCTATGTTGATGATCGACAGACCAACGGAATAATACAATAAAGATCATACCTCATCAGAGATGTATTGACGATATCAAGAGCGTAGTCGGTGTAAGATGAGAGAGAAGGATAGAAGAGATTTAGAAAGCCGAATAGAGAAGCATTATTGTGTCTGCCAATTTTTGATTCTCCACGTCCTCAAAAGAATATTCCCCAACTTTTCAGTTTTTTTCCCATATTCCTCTTGAACTTTTTAACTACGTCTAGTTCAGGCTCTTTGACCTTTCACTGTGACAATTTAGTCTGTATACTCTTTCTAATTCCCTTTCCGAGCTTTTTCTGATCGTTCAACTCATTCGAAGCATATTAAAGCTATACAATGTAACGAAAGTTGTCCGTAATTGCTAATACTCATTGAAAGGCAGTGACAAATTAATTCCGACTGTACGAAAGGCGACTTCATCCACGAATGTCCGCCGTATGATCAATAGAATCCTTTAGAGAAGCTCGCGACTACATTTGCCTACCAATTTCCCCATCGTGCGAGATGTGAGATACGTAACTGACGCTAATTTAAATAACATTAATTTACGTGAAAATGATTTTCGATATGTAAATTCCAGAGTTCTAAATTTATCGCGGAATACAACCAAAGCCGACATGTGTATACAAATACATCCAATAAATTAAAAGGTAGCATCTGCTCTTAGTTTTCCAAGTCGAACCGACCTATTATTAGACATATATATTGGAAATAAGAATGCAATTTTCCGACGAAATTAAAAAACTTCCAATTTATGAGTGACAATAATAAAATTGCGGCAATGTGGGAAAATTTTATGACACCGATGTTTATAACTTGTGCATCATAAATGAGCTTTTATGATTTGCCAGTGTACACTACACACGTAAGGCAATATCTAAAATTGAGAGACGTTTGGATTTACCAATTTAATGAACTATTTTCACCAAGTTCTAGCGCAAAACAACACAAAAGCTCTTTACGAATTACGAACCGCAGTTTAATCCACTCTGTTTACTTCTTTTTGTTTGACTGAAATGAATTTCGACGGATGAGAATTTGCCATTAGTAATAATTTTACTCTCTTTTTTGCATTTATACTAGAGGCTTTAGAGGAGATTAGTTTCGTATTAAAATGTAATTTATATATTTTTTTAAATAATAATGCATCGGCGCACGTAAATTAACTTCGCGTTACGTAACTAGCGGTTCGGGGTACAAACACATTAAAATGAAATTAAACACATGTTAAATATTGTTATTGTATAGCAATTTTATAGGGTGTTGCTTAATCCAACACATCACATAAGTCAAAGTTTGAGAGTTGGCTTAGACTTAAAACAAACTCTTTTTTTAACCGCTCTAAATAAATTTCGCAATCGGAAAAATTACGTTATTTCAAATAACTAAATCACAAACGCCATTTTAAGACAGAAACCGCAAAACTACATTCTCGAAACATCTCAAAATGCTTAACACTTGAATAAAATCCATGTATTAAGGGCGGCATTTATGTCATTAGAAATAAATGGGGTTCAGACATATTTTTATTCATTTTTATTACCACTTTGAGTTGTGAGAGAAACGTAAAGATGGTGTGTGCGTTCACATTTCTAATAAAATTAAATAATTTATTTTTGTTGTCATGGTAACATTTTTCATCACTTTCTATCGAAAAAGTAAATTTCTTTTCCAATAAATGCCAGTCTTAAGTAAGACAAATTCATGGCCGTAGAAGCGTAGAAACGCTCAGCTTTGTGTCCATTCGGGTCACAAACATTTGTGTAAACGCGCATCGTTCGTAGGAGCCTTTAATCTCTATCTAGTCAAGCTTCTTGATGCATTTTAACAGTTTTAGAATCCTAAAATTCTCTTTGGTCTTTTTGGAAAATCGCAAGTACCTCACTTCTTGTTCTTCTCGTGCTCTAGAGTTTGAAAACTTCGCGAAAGCGTCCATAATAAATCTACCTGGTTTCTTGCAATTTTACTCGCTGTATGTAGTTGGCTACCCTTAGAGAGCCATTACTGTTCAAGACTCCTCACGCTGAGTAAATAATAAAACCAAAGAGTGTAGATAATTTAACATGGCTCCTCTTTCACGCACCATCAGCACATAATAACCATTAAAAGAATCATTGCCGCACAGCTAGTTAAAGAAGTTGGGCACTTTACGAGTGCGCCATCTTCATAAATTTAATTTCGCACGTATTAGCAAAAAACTGTTAAAAGAGTAATTTATATGCATTTATATCGCGTTTAAAACCCAATTTGTTTTGATCCAATTTACTTTTTTTACTCCTCAACTCATTTTACTTTAATAACATACGGCTACAAAATTACATGATCGAATTTAAATGCAGGAAACTCTCTATACATATTTGCCTTCCTCATTTTCTAAACGTTAGGTGCATATATTTAATTAACTTGGCGTGTAAGTTAATTAGTAAATCAATTTGGTACGTGACATAAAATTTCTGTAAGAAATGATTAATTTATGGGTATAGAGGGTGGATATATGCTCCTCTCGATTACCCAATGTCTATGGGTAAAAATCAGAATTATATTTTTTCACTTCTTGGCATTGGCGAGTAGGTATACAGGGTGTCCAAAAGGATTGGAATATATCAATTACCACGGCATGAAAAACTGTTGATGACGTCGTACCTCCGAAAGAGATCACCCTGTATAAATTATTTTAGTGCCAAAAAATGCACAATTAGAAATCTAAATCGACATGTCTGAAATTTCTTAGCTAGCATTATTAGGGCCGGTACTTTAACGCTCGGTTAAACAATCTATTAAACTAACCATGGTTACATGGTAGCGTGGTTACGGTTAGTCCCTAGTCATCATTTAAACTCGATGGGGGACGAGAACTGATTTTTCTCTAACCAGCTATCAAATTTGCATAACCGCGAGTAAAATTACCTGCTCTTTTTTTAGTATTTAATACCTCTGAAGAGCAAAATTAATGAGGAGCTAAAAGGGGGGTAAGAGTTCTCCGAACCTTTGACACCTCTATGAATCAGGAAATTCTTTAAAGGGGTTGAAAGAGAGAGAATAGTTATTTTTGTATCAAGGACGTAAAATTATATATTTTGGTCCGTACGTATGAGAGATGTTTCACGAGGCGTAGCCGAGGAAAACACTCACACTAAAGCCAAAATCAAATTTTACGCCAGAGGTGCAAACAATATTTTTGGTACGACCCGATATTTTAAATTTATCATAAATTAATTCCGTTGTAAAATTGACGTTTACTATAAAAATATTTTATCAAGTTTGCGTTCTTACTTTGATTTAACCATAGTAAAACTTTTTCGCCCTAGGGCAAAAAACACTCACTTTACGCCCACTTTTGAGGATGTAAAATAGAACTTATTAATCAGATCGTGCAAAAAACATGATTTATTGCTCGACTTTTTCAAAATACTTCTAAATTTCTAATATAAACCATAGAATTTTCGAGTAACGAGAACTTGTAACGAAAAAACCTAACATGATAAGAGATGAATACACGCGATTTTAGCAAAGCAAAACCGTTATCAATTATAATTTGTAGAAGAAATATTAGTTTTTCAAAATGAACAACGAAAAATCGTGGATATGTGAAATATTTGTGATTAAAACGCATTCGTGATGGATCAATTATTTGTATTAGCCTCACGTTGGCGAGCCAACTTCCTCTACAATAATAATCAAGCGTGCTTTTTGAAACACAATAGATAAGTTATAACTAAATTTTGTAGTATTTCAATTTCGTAGGCAAACAACGAACGATGTTACCTTATTGACTCAGCCTACACGGAGTAAAGGTAACGAAACAGTGGAACTATTCAAGCTTAAAATTCACTATAACAAGTGACAGATAGGGCAATTATAGATTTATCAAGCGCCGGGGAAAAATCGTTAAACTTTCAGTAATTTGAAGCTAATTAAATTTTATTGAATTTCGTTGGATTATTTTAAACGAATTATTTGAATAATTTATAATTCCAAATTAAGTCAGCTATAAATGTCGAGCTAGTAATACGTGATGTAGTGTTACGATCAAATAAATTACAGATACAGTTTCACCAGCTTTATTAGCGAGTTTAGGGGGCGTGGCCAGCACTGCCATAGATGTTGAAGTATATTTAAATATGTAAATTTGGCAAGTAACTGTCACTAAAATTGAATATAGGTTATTATTAAGACAATGAATTTGAAAATTTTGCAATTAGTGTATAGTAAGCGGACAACGTACTGTGTGACAGATGACTAAAGACTAGTCCGAGTTGTGTGAAACGTTAAGCATTTTTCGTAACACTTATTCAAAGGGGATGCTAATCGGGGATTCCCCCCGATCTGACCGCTGGTTATTAGATAATGTGGCTTCGAAACCCAATGCTTTAACCATTGAACTATAAAGGAATTTGCAAACTGTCATTCAATATTTATTAAAATATAAATCAAACTTAATTACTCCATTTTCTAATAAACGGTTATGGACGAAATTAAACCCCTCGGCCATTTTACTTAGTTTTTCGAATTTATATTTGTTCAAATATTTCTATGCAGTAGATCGGTGAACCGATTTTATAACCTTAAGCTGACGCTTGTAGGTCAAAATATGTAAAAGTTACTATTGCAAAATAATGAATTTAGATATTTACTAAGTTTACAAGCATTTGCTAAAGCGGTTTTAACTAAATCGTTTTACCGTAAAACGATTTAAAATGACATGTAAACGTTCTCAAAGGAATTTAAAAATGTGTCCTATCCGTTGTCACGGTTAAGCATTTAACGGCTAATCCGCGTTTCTGTTAAATCGTTAAAGCGATTTAGCTAAAACCGGTTTAGCGGTGCATCTAAAAACAGTAATTTTGTTCTTCTAATCGTATTTCAACGAAATTCGATCTGTTGTCATTTCGCATTCGATGTTTACGTGATATTCTCACAAATCTTCTTACAACATCCATTTAGGTTACTCCCCATGTTTGCGATCCAAATCCAAACATGGCCCCGACTGCACATTAAACAATGGCCTTTTTTCCTGTTTGATCTTTTTTCTTAGTAATCATAAATGCTTACACTCATCACACGCCATTAAAATGCAAACAAGATTTTCCTAAACAATTTTCCATTAATTAATAATTAAATAAAATTTGAATTTTCTTAGTTTGATTATAAATTAAATCGAGGAGTTTTAATTAAAAATCATCTGCTCGTACGATGTAAAATAAAATTTTAATTTAAACAAAATCTTTTGTTAAGTTGCTCGAATTTATAACTACACATAAAGCCCTTATAGAGCGCATCTTTGACGTTTGATTTTCCCCTTTCAAAAACTTCAAATATTTCAAAGTGTTTGAAGAAACAAAGCACAAAGAGAACTTTAAGCTTAAAGCTGACCTTAGATGGATCTCTGTTTCGTATAACGGAAAAAAAGAAAGAAAATCGGTACATTACATTTAATGAAAATGGAGAGAAACCCAAATTTTGAAAGATTCGCTCAGATAACGAATTCATTAATTTGTAATATTGCATATGCCTCATAACTTACAAAAAAACTTTTAATTTAGCCCTCGTAAACACGTATTGCATGTAAAAGTAAATTGAAACAAATTGTCGAGTACGTACGTATACACATCATATTTTTATTTTTCGACATTTTCGCTCATAAAACTTTACAGCAAAATTGATGTCGCCACCGTATATTACTAAAAGTATTTAGTAGCGCTCGCAAATAATTGGAAGCGACATCGTAAACAAAATTATCATCGTAAAGTTGAACCAATTTGAATTCTTTTTTTTAATAAACATCGCTCATACACAATGAAATATTATTAATGACAAAACCCGAGACATATCAGTTTTATAAACCTTGCCAATCGATTGCGAGTAAATGGAAATCGCTCTATTTGTCTTTTTGAATACCTTATTTATCCCTCTGTTTGACTGATAGTCAAACTGTCGGTCTAGCCCTTGCACTACCTGCCGATCCCTCCCACTGTCTACCCATCAGTACACGACTAACTGCCTATTCACTCGACTGTCCGTCTATCCCTTGTACTACATGCCTATCCCTCCAACTACATGCCTATCAGTACGACTACCTGCCTATGCATTCGACTGCCTATCTATCCCTTGTACTACCGGCCTATCCCTCCAATTGCCTACTTTTCAACTCGACGGTCTGTCTATCCCTTGTACTACCTGCCTATCCTTTGTACTACCGACCTATCCCTTGTACTACCTGCCTATCCCTCCAACTGCCTGCCCATCAATAGGGGTTTACGCGAGAGTCTCGCACCCATAAGATTAACTGTCGTCTCGCACAAAGTTGCAAATGGGAGATAAGCATGCGAGACTTCTCGCGTGAACCCCCTACCCATCAGTACGACTACCTGCTTATCCATTCGACCGTCTGTCCATATATTAGCTCACCTGTCTATCTACCGTCATGTCTGATTGCCTGCTGTCTGTGTACGTCGAGCTACTTTGAGGTTAAGTTAATGAAGACGTTCTGCGATGATGTATCGCTTCTTTTAATAAAATGTAATATTTAGGTAAATAAAAATAAATCTCGAGGAGTTAATTGACTACATAAATGATGAGCGGAGTGCGTAAGCGCAACACATGGGCAATTTGTCTCAACCGGCCCCATTTAAAAATAACCATCTCTCGTTTTAATAAATTACCTCCAAGTGTCACTTGAAGTTGCAATATTTTTATAGACTAATTTTGCGACGGCTTAGAAAACAATTTAAATCATAATGCTCTAGTTGTTTTGTTGTCAGTTCTGTTTTTGACAACATTCACGTTTATAAATTCTCTCGCAAAACCAAGTCGAATTCTTGGAAATAAAAATAAAATGTTCATCAAACATATTTACAAAATACAACCAAAAATAGAAATTAAAATCAAAAACAGGTGTGAAAACTCTGCCAAGCTAGCCTCAATACTTCTTAAAATTAATTTTTTTTAAATCTGCCCTGGATCCTGTAATTATTAGCGATCCGATAGCTGAACTTAGGAACTCCTAAGCCGTTGCTTAGCGTTAGTGCAAACGGTCATAAGTAGCGTAGTGTATCGCTTTATACTTCCCCCACGGTATATCGCTAAATTACAGGATCCCAGTACAGGTTAGTTAGAGGCTTTTCTTTACTCTCCTGGACCTGTTACTTAACCAAGTCAATTACGGCCAGGATTTGAATCGACAACCATCAGATCGTGGGATTTGAAACACAACGCTTCACTCACTGAGCCTGTGGATAAGTGAAGAAACACTATTTCCAATGATATTTAAGATTAGGATATTATGGGTCGTTTGCACTGACGCTACGTAACGACTTAAGAATCGAACTTAGGAACTCCTAAGCCGTTGCTTAGAGTTAGTGCAAACGGTCCTTATTTTAATTAATTTCGAGAAATTTTAATAAAAAAACTTGCATAGGTAGAAAATAATTATCTTTTAACCTCGACACTAAATTATAAATCTTCTAGTCCTTGCCGAGAGTATAATGTCACCATGAAATGCGTCGCCCGTGTGCACTCACTGGTGGCTAGATAGATAAAGTTAAAAAATGTAGTGCAACGTAAGCTCGAAGAAATAGGTCAATCGTAAACGAAATAAATCTCAATTATATTATAGTTTGAACAAATAAAAGGCGGTTTAAAAGCAGCCCCGTGAGCCGGTCTTAATTTAATTTTTATATCCAATATTTTTCTAATATAAAGATTTCGTTTTAAAATTTATAACTTAAATAAAAATAAATTCGAATAACTGAATCTCGGCACAATCGCGATATCTCTCCAATATTTTCTCCTCAAGTACATATTTTCTTTGCATCGAAAACTTTCAGCAATAGGTACGCTTCAAAAGACCTTATACTACAGAAATGCAATTTAAGTTTGGTTTTTTCGATTTTGCTTCCCCAAAGGCACTGTTGACTTTCCTAACTTTACTTTTCTTTTACAAAATGTTCGATATCTAATTTCAATTTTCTCAGACGTGAAAAAACACTTCAAAATTAATTAAAATTATAAGAGCGGTTTTAAAAAAAAAGTTACTTTTAATGAACTCTACAGTCTACACGTTTAATAGAAATCAATAATTGGATTTTTTTGTTTTTCTTGTTTCAGGGTATTTTCCATTACCGTCAATTTACTGCTTAGCGTGGATATGTTTGGACGTTCTTTTTAGCACCGCATCTATAATGCACTTGTGCACGATTAGCGTCGACAGATATCTATCGTTGAGTTATCCGATGAAATTTGGACGAAATAAAACGAAAAAAAGGGTGACTTTGAAAATTGTCATAGTTTGGTTACTATCTATAGCGATGAGCTTGCCTCTTAGTTTAATGTATTCGCAGGTAATAATTGGCGACGAGGACGCGAGGACAACTTAAAAAAATTATATTTTTAGGATCAAGATTCCGTGTTAGTAGATGGCAGTTGTCAAATTCCGGATCCTTTATTTAAATTTATTGGATCGATAGTGTGTTTCTATGTTCCTCTACTTGTTATGTTAGTAACGTACGCTCTTACTGTGAGATTATTAGCTCAGCAAAGCCAGAGTGTTGGATCTACAAATGGATGGTCCAGTGGGTGGTTAGGTGGACCGCCGCCTTTAGGTGAGTTTACTCTAACAAAAACATACAGCTACTTAATAGCGTGTCAATTTCCATCCTTATTAAAACAACGTAGTCTATTGCATTAATTTACCTTAGCGTAATCGAATTTGTTTCGTTACATTCGCGGATTATTAATTAAAACTTTTGTGTTGTAATCGTATAGACAGACGATGTACTTGGAGAAGATTATTAAACGCCACAAAAGCTCGTCCGCTGACGCCGCAACACGGACACTCGCAAGCATCGACAGACACCGAATTAACAACCATAGATACACACGAATTGTGGATACAAGAAACAGAACCGACTCCTTGTACCATGTCAGCTTTAGGACAGTTCGGTGCCGAAATGTTAAAATTATCGAGAGGATTAGAAGCGGCAAGTACGACGACATCCCTCAGTCCTCTTCTTTGTTCTAAACAAAGCACATCAAAAACAAGGTGAGTTTGACATTTTCAACAAAACCTTTAAAATAAGACAAATAAATAAATTCATCAAATAAACTTTGGAAAACTTAAAACTAGGAGAGAAATTTATTAATCAGGCAAATTTTCTACGAAATATTTTTGAATCCGTCACGTTTTCTTACTGATTGATTGATGAAAAATGGAAATAACTCGTTAGTTATACAAATGTTGTATACTAATGATGCGAAACGATATAACGAGAACTGAGAAAAATTACAGAATTATTAGGTTTTATCGTTATGGCTCAATGTTCTTAGATAATAACATCGCACTATTCGCACTTTCAAAATTCAACTTGTCGTGTTACGTTATTGAGTTAATAATATAGTCTACATATTACGTAACCAAAAACAGTGTCGTAATGAGCTATATTACATCATCGAGTGTTGTAATGAATTTTGTCATGTAAAAATGAAACACGACCTTTAATATAGTCTAAAACATTATTATCGAGTTCCATTAGGATCTCAATACTACGTAACCAAAAACAGTGTCGTAATCAGTTCTATTACAGCATCGAGTGCTGTATTTTTGACATGAATTGACATATGAATTTTAACATGTAAAAATAAAACACGGCCTCCTAAGTATACCTACTTTTATTCGGGAACGTGAAATAACGAAACACCTCATAAAAAAATTTTTCTCATCGTATAAAGACTCGATTAATTCGAGTTTTAAAAAGTTTAAAAATTGATTTCTTCTTAATGAACAATTTCGCGTTTGAGATTTTTTTATTCAAAATAAATTGTACACAACAATCGCATTAAAAGGAAGTAATATTTCAAAGCCTCAAAACAAGTAAAAGCATTAATTCACGTTTCGTTATCCAATAGTTGAGTTTATACCCTTCACTCACAAAACCAAAAACTTTTCGAAATTAATGTTTTAAAATTTTACGCTTTTAAGTAATTGAAAACTTTTTTCGAATAAATCGCATGTTCATATTTTGTAACTTTTATATTTCAGTTCGAGAGATCGAAGTATACAAAGTTTGAGCGGCTCCCATTCGAGCCTTTTAACTTCCGAACTATCGCCTTGGCCGTCGAGAAGACGCAGGGCGTCCACTTTTCACGAAGGAGATACGAGAGATGAAACGCCAAGTCCGAGATGGCGAAGAAGAGGTTCTAGTTTTCACGAGTCGAGATCTAGAGTCGGCACGGAAGAAGCAACTAGAGCGAGCGAAAGCAACGTTTTGCCGATTTTACCACCTTGCACATGTCCGTATTTTGGAGAAAAACAACATGATAAGTCTTCTAAACCTATTCCGGCGGAAGTTAAAATTGTTTCGAACACCCAACTATCTCCAAATACTTTGAAACCGCATCAGCGAGGATTGGAGTCGGACGAAAACGATTCGCCTTCGGTGTCGCCGTATAAAAAAGTTTCGTTACAAAAGAGTCCCAAGTGTGGTACGAAATTTTCGCCTAATAATATGTTGGTAACTTGGGAACCGATGAGACATTCCATCAGAAGAGGTTCGAGTTGTGGAGTAACTCGAACGGCCGTTTTGAGTCAAAATCAACGAGCGCCGTGTCTTCTGCGTAGGTCCGCTACGACCCGTCATCCTGTGAGTAAATCGGGGATGCAGGATAAAAGTAAAAATTCGTCTTCGCCATGTTTGCAACGTTACACCTGCAGTAACGGCGGAAGTGTCAAGAATAGCGCGATTAGAACGCATCACAGTAGAAATTCGAGCGTGATTTCGAGAAATTCCTCTCGTCACGGTAGAATTATTCGTTTAGAACAAAAAGCAACTCAAGTTCTAGGGGTGGTATTTTTTACTTTTGTAATTTTGTGGTCTCCTTTTTTCGTTTTAAACTTATTGCCCATGTTTTGTCAAGAGTGCGAGGAAAATATAGACGATTCTGTGTTTCAATTCGTGACTTGGTTAGGATATGCCAGTTCTATGGTCAATCCGATATTTTACACCATTTTTAATAAGGTGTTTAGGCAAGCTTTCAAGAAAGTTTTGATGTGTCGATATCGAAACCGTACGTGGAGGCCGCATAGGTGACAGGTCAAAACCAACACTAACATGTGTTGTTTGTAGAAAAATATTAAATTATATAGGACTCAAACTATTTTTGTATTGTAGACGGTACACTGTCGACTTAAATTATCATTCCAAAAAGGAGAAACAGGTAATTAGCAGTAACTTTCCAAAAACAGGGATGGGAAAACGCGTCTTTCAAATCGATAGTCTAAATAGTGATAACGGTTATGCGACATTAATGAAGATACCAGATGCGGATTTAGAAATTTTGCAAATACGGGCTATTCGAAAACAATTGATCATATCAGTAGCGTAGTCGGGAGTTTTTACAACATAGCACGTGAACTACTACTTTCATAATGGGGGTGAGGGATCTAGATCCGCTAGTAAATAAAACAAATTGGAATATTTCGATAAATGTTGAAGCTTTAAGTATAGCGATCTCCGACTGTCGTTTGTGACAGATCGGGAGATTAGGTAAGGAGCAAAACTGAAATATTTCAAAATTGTTTCATTAAAATTTTATATTTTAGTCCTAAGGCGCTTTTCTTATAATTTCTCATAAAGTGTACATAATAATAAAAAGATATTGTAAATTAGTAACTTCTTCCAAATCGTTTGTATAAAGATTTCTAAAACAGCACTGATAAATTGTGATAATTATTTAAAAATATTATATTATAAAAAAAGTAAACGGTTTCAATAAACAAACCGAAAAGGGGAAAAAGATGCTTCAAAGTAAAATTAAAAAAATAGAAGAGTAAAAATTAAATGTTTGTATGTTCTACATAATTCACGTAAAATCGACAAAAAATGTTAAAAATATCCAAAAAATACTCCTACACGTTGTACTTATAAATAATAAAAAAATAAATAATTGCTAAGAACATATTGTTTTTATTTGTCAACTTTTGACAGTAATAAAAGATCGAACCGGAAAAACTTTAGTTGTGAGAAAAAGATCGCTAAAAGCTGAACATGATTGAAGTTCCTTTTCAATATTTGTTGATCGAAAGACCGAAAATGAAAAACTATTGTATTCGCTTTTCTATTTATATAAGCAAAAGCTTAAAAGGATATTTTAAATTAATATTTCTTTATGTATGGAAACAACTTTTAAAATGAAAATTCAAAATTGCTTTTGTACCTCTTCAAAACGTAAAATGAAAATTTAAAAAAAAACAACCTACCTAGCCTAAAATTAAAATATTTTTAAACGTAATTCAACTTTTATTAAAAACAAAAAAATATATTAATAAATCGAAAAGAATTGAGGAATTTCTTAGTTTTCGGCATACAAAATCTCATGATAAAATCCACAAAATGTTTCATTAAGAAGGGTCTAAATAAGTTTCTCAGAGAGAAGCACACAGAACATGTTAAGCCATCGTTAAGCTGAGGTTTCCTAGGAAAGCCGTGCCGTCAAATAGCGGCCATAATATGACGTCACAAAAAGCGTTTTCATATATTTAAACATAGTACATGCTTTCCTAGATAGCGGTGCTATCTCACCGCTTTTATGCGGCTGTTTTTAGACTTCGCCGCTACGTGACGTCAGCACCGTCATATTACGGGCGCTATTTGGCGGCACCGCTATCTTCGGAAACCGAAGCTTTACAGTAATTGGGTAAAATGTGTACGGAATTGAAACCTTGAGCTGATCATGAGACAAGCATCAAACGTAGTGATTAATAATGCGAACAGAAGAACGGAGAAACAGCTAAGCAGACCGAGAGACAGAGAAACACGATAGGTGTAACGGGTTTTTTAATTTTATTTTAAGCAAATACAAAAGGTAAGTACGCCTATGTGTCAAATGCCGATAAGAGTAAATAATTTGCAGATAAACTATTTTATATTTACGGTCGTGGATAAAGTATAGTATTCTACTCGTGGGCAATGCTCATTACTCACGAGAATGAACGAATTATATTTTAATCCGACAATTAAATTTACAATCCTTTGAAATGATTTGATATCCTTTGATTATTTATTAATTTATTGTGTAACGTTGTCATATCGAAGGATTATAAATCAAATTCTCGGATTAAAATATAATTCGCCTTTATGCAACCGATCGTTAGACAATTTGTTTAGGAAAAGGGCTAGTAAAATAGGAAAAAATTGATAATGTGAAAATTAGGAGCACATGGAGTTAGTTATAATTAGCGCCATCATCAAAAATCTACCTTAAAAATTAAAATTACTTAATTCGATTTAACATTTGAGCGATCGCATTAGTCACGGTTAAAAGAAATTTACAATTAGTCCATTCATTTTTTTAGTCATCGCCCAAAATGAGTTAATATCGTGTAGGATTTTGATTCCCCAGGAGAATACTTCTGCCCCCACTTCCGCCATTCGAATTAAAATTATTTTCTAAAAACTGGTATTAATTAAACCCGTGGGTCGATTTCGACAGTCTTTGGGTATTGTTTGTTATTCCCACTACAAAATGAGCAGAATAACTGCGAGACAATCATAAAATAACTTTATAGAGTTTGGGGAAAGTTTACATTAATCTAACCCGATTTGGACCAAACTTGAACTCGGCTGCCGCCGTGAGAAAACGTTAAGCCCTAACGATCGGTGTATACTTAATAATAATAATAAAATTTTGTTTTTCATTTAGACAAATCCCCATAAATCGGACCAATTTAATATCCCAAAAATAAGCAACAGGCTTAACGTTTGTTAATATGCAAATAGGTACGCCCTATTGTTATGTATCTAAATGTACGTGTATCACATTCGCTTAAAAAGCAATTTATTTTGTTAATCAAAAGGGTTCATTTTGGGTCGGACGAAAATCGAAATACTACATATTTTCAATAATTAATATGTATAAACGAAAACTTACCCAACTTGCTATTATTCGCTATTATGCGTGTCAGCACCGACACCAATATTAAAGGACGGTATAGAAAGAACGACAAAACTCACCTGAAAAAGAGAGAGACTGAATTAATAATTAAGTCGAATAAAATTTTCTTCATTTATCTATGCCCTGACCCATCACGTTACGTATTTGACTAGAGAGGATATAAATGTTAAATATAATGGAAGGTAAACAAAAGCAGTCGCGCGCGTCTATTATTCCGTTAAAAAGCACAATAATTAAATCAGAACGAACAAGCGAGTCATTAAAATGAGAAAATTAAAAAAATAATAACAAACAAAAGGTTCAAAGCCTCATCATAGCAAGGCAATTGGTCTAATAATTTCATTTTTGTTTCTTTCAATTATACTTTAATTAGTATTTTGATGAGCACGGATGAGCCTAAATAACACAACACAAGTAGTCAGTCAGACACAAATTGTTTTAAAAATGAAAACTTATTTTTAAAAGGCACTAGAGGTGCCTTTTAAAACGAACACCGATGCCTAATTTTCATTATGTGTTACGCTCGATTGCATAAATGCGATTTATATTTTAATTCGAGAATTAGATTTATAATCCTTTGATATGGCAACGTTACATATTAGGATTGTTAGGGTGGAGGGTGAATTGAGATTTACTTAGGCCACTTGATCGCGGCCCATTCTGCTGCCTCCTTTTAGCACCTCCTTCCGGCCCTTCAGTCCTTGATCCAGCCCAACTTTTGGATGAATTCAAGGATACTGGGGGGTGAAGTGTCGATGATACTGGCCATGTTAGGCCAGTGTTTCCCTAAAATGGATCCTCGAATTAGCGTTAACGCAGGACAGTGACAAAGCACGTGTTCCATTGTTTCATCTGCTTCGTTACATCCTCTACAATTGGAAGAATTCATAAGAATTTTCCTTGGGATTGTTTGTGAGACATCGGCGTAAAACCAGATGGGACATCATGTTCACATTCAAAGAATGGTGTCTCATGAGCATTCCCAAAATAATTCATGCTTTTATCACCGAGCACGCCAAGTTTACGGTTTGTTCGCCTTTACAGAAGTCGACACTGTTATGGCCCGTCCACACACACACAGGCTTACCTTCGTGTAGACAACGTTTAGACGGTTTGCACAGTGCGCAAGCCAAATCGTAGCGTCTAGACAGCGTTCAGGTGGCCTGCACAGGCAAACCGGAAGGCAAACCTGTGTGTGTGGACGAGCCTTTAGAGAAGAAAGTAGATATAGGTACAACAATTATAATTCTAGACAATTTCTTATGGAAATTAACATGGGAAATCTCTAAGATCCGTTCTGGTAATTTCGCTACCAATTAATTTAATTCGCGGTTATGTCCGATGGAACAAAGATGTTACCATGCATAGCATGAGTGAAATCAACCATGCCATGATGATGGAACAAATGTTTCCATGCACGGGTACATGGTGAGATCAACATGCTATGCATGGTAACGTCTTTGTTCCATCGGACAAAACCGCGAATTAAATTAATTGGTAGCAAAATTACCAGAACGGACCTTAATTGTTAATTTCCATAAGAAATGGTCTAAAACTCTTCTTGCATATCTACTGAAGAAGTATCGTTCATAATTGGACCAACCTTGTACCTAAAATAAACTGAACTGATCAATAGGCGAAGAAATTTACACTTTCTAAATATAAAAATTTATAGACGAGACATCGCTTTGACGATAATGGCCTTGCTCGAATGCTTTAAAATCGTTATAGAAATCAAGGAAACAGCACTTATACATCTAGAAAACATTGCTAGAAAAATCACTCTTTTTAAACGACAAATTTGGGGTAAGTTTTGAAAAAACCTACACAAACAAATTATAAAAGAAACGAGAGGAAAAATAACAATATTCAGGAGTAAGGTGTACAAACAAAAGCATCTAAGGTTTGTTCAAAAAACAAAATTAGTCCTCGACTTATCCAAACAATAAATACAATATATTGTCTTAAATCAATAAAATAAAATAAATATTGAAATACTTATATAAAGTACGATTTATTATGTGCTCACAGAGAACAAAAACAACTCATTAATCCACAAGACATAAATATTTAAATTAATTTTTCGAAAAAACTTGAGCTCCGCGTAGATCTAGATTTGTATGCAAACATCGTATACATTTGCAAATGAAATTAATTATTCACAACTAATGAGTTATTAGGAAAAACACACAATACGACGTCCTAGCGATGATTAAGAAAGGTGAAAAATCAATTGGAACCTCGCCGAGTTTTCGGATCAAGTCTCCTTCACACTTTCAAACTTTCAGGTTGACCACAAAACCACGGGCCAACAACCGAAAAGGATTTTCAGATTTTGCCTTTAAGGACTCTCGCGGCAAATTGTTAAAATTAAATTATATTTCGATTGTTTTAATTCGAAGGGGAGAGAGAAGCTCTTGAAATTCAGATGGCATTTAATTTTTTAAGCTCCCAGTTCGTGTTGGAATAAAATTGAAAAATAAAAGCTGACGAGGGTTGTTTTAGTTGGGATCTTCAAATTTAATCTCTAATGTAAGTAGTTTTTTGACTTGGATTTGAATTTTAAGTATGACATTTAAATTTGATGGGAATTACGAAAAGATTCGTATATACAGTGCGATCCAAAAGTAATGTAATATTTAAAAATTCGCCATTTTTCAGATTGAAACATAGTCTTTTTCTATTTCGGGACTTAAAAGCACTCCTTACATTAGGCAATGTTTTAGTCTCAAAACGTCCTTTAGAAAACTCACCGACGCGTGTACACGTGGCTCGTTTTCTAAACTTGGACTCGTGAGTTAGTAAGGTGCTTTATGAAACTTGTCCTTTAATACATCATTACGGACTAGTCGGTAAAAACTCTTTATTGAGCAATTAGCTCTTTGATCACTCCAACATAGATCTTCCTTTGCAAGTATAGGAAAGTGTAGACCAACTCTTTCTTTTTCGTTGAATTTTAGCATCTAGATCCTTATCGTTATTCCTTAAGCAAAGTATCATTTTCGGAAACTTCAAAGACAAGCACAATGACGCCGTGGCTTTATTTCCACAGCTAATCGGCATCGTACTTTCAAGAAATTATAATTAAAATAGACGGACGAATTGTTTAGTATTGTAAGTAACGCTGTACTCCACTTCAAAAAATATTTAACTCGACTCAAACTCCCTCAGCTCATTAAATTTGTAAAAGCATTTATCACAGCACTTTATTTTACTTTTAAGACCTTAGAGATGTCAAACGGAAGTAAATTGTGTACATACAGGGTAATACAAATGTTCCGCATGAGCAGAATCGACACTAGTTGTTTATTTACTCAAAATTGACTTTTCAAATAGTTCTAGTGCATGTAATGACAAAGTCTGCTTATGGGCGCTTCCACTACTTGTAGAGCGTTGACGTAAAACCGGCCACAGACCTCGTGTTTTTTCATAGATCCATCAGTGATTGTGCCCTGCCATCGTGTCAAAACGTGTAAAGTGTGTTACGTGTGAAATCTGTTACGATGCACCGACAACATGGCTATCTGCCGATCCCTGATTTTCTTCGTGTCGGTGCCATGTCATAAAACGTGCCAATTTTGTGGCACTGCCAAAAATTGTGTCCCGTTCATCGCGAACAATCTACGCAACTTTAAAGGCTCGTCCACATACACACAGACCTTGCCTTCAGGTTTGGCCTGTGCAGGCCGCCTGAAAGACCAAACTGGAAGGCAAGCCTGTGTGTGTAGACGGACCCTAACGCGAGGTCTGTGGGTTCATCCGGTGTGAAAACCGATCACGACGGCTTGGCACGATCACCGAATGACCGATCAAAATTTTTGTTGATGAAAGGACGAGTTCTATTGGTTTTTGATGCGAGCATGCGCCTTGCTTTGTTTAAATGTATTTATTTCTTGGACCTTGGAGGTTTTGTAGCTTATGCAACACATTCTACAATCCGTAAAAATAATTTTACCAAATTATGACAGTGTGGTCCCCACATAATGACATGTTTTTATAAATAAAATTATAAATTTATTTGTAAACATTTGTAGTCTGCGATGTAGGTACTTTAGAAAAACGCCCTAACAATTAATTTACGAATCTGTGAAAGCAATACACGTTCACGCTTTATGTACGAACATTTAAATATTTTATGAACAATGTTAGGTACCTAATGTAGAGGAGAACGTAGAGGTAGGTAGTCGTTCACTTAATTACCCGATTTTAATTGAACGTCTTTTCGCTAATACGAAATTAATCTTTACCAAACATCAGTTAACTTGGTTTATAATTAATAAGACCCCCAATCCAAAAAAAGAGTTTAATTCCCCTCTCGTACGTTTATTAAACTTTATAATAACTTTCTGAAAATGATAAAACTTTCAAGGTGAAATAATCAAGAAAGTATAACTGTCACGCTCAAGAGAAAAAGACGCAGAAGAAATATTTATTTTGCATTTTGTATTCAAATTAATTTTCATTTTGAATTAAATTATTTTCTCGCCATTACTTTGCGCTAAATTGGGTGGATGATCAGTTAAGGCCGCGCCACACACACACACACACACAGGCTTACCTTCCGCCTGAACGATGTCCGGATACTCCGGTTCCGCTTTCAGACCGGAAGGCAAGCCTGTGTGTGGGGGGCAGGCTTTAGGTTTACTGCATAGGAAGGAATGAGAAGAAATGGGGGGGGCCAACGCTGTCATATATTTGAAAGTACATTACGAGTTAAAAGTATTTAAGTCGCTAAATTTGACATGTAACTGTCCCTAAAATCGAATAATAATAATAATAATATTAGCGCTAGGTTCATAGCTCTTCGTTGATACGTTTCCGTGGGTACGTTTTGGTCGATCAGAGCAGAGTATTTTTTAAATTCATCCGTCAAATTTGAAAAATGCTCTGTTCTGATTGGCCAACGTACTAACGGAGAGCTATGAATCTACCTTAAGGGCGCGCTGACAAACCGGCAAAAGTTGGAGTTAAAATAACGTTAAAAATAAGCCTTTAGTTTGTCTTGCGGAATTTAAAAACTAAACGTTATATGAACTTAATTTTTTTGAAATTTTAATAAAGAAAGATCAATGAAGGAGATGGACAATTTTCATTGCTTTATATTATGAATAAATAGGTTAAATTAATTTTTGAAAACAAGAAACTTTCAAATTTTGAAGCAACCAATATTGATGAAATTCCGTTATCTCCTGGTGGAGATCGTTATAAGAACAATACCTAATTTTTAAGTGATTCCATCGCTAATTAAACGAAACGAGGAAGATAATACTGAATCAAAATATGTCCTTAGCGGTCTTTTCAACCAAATCTTTCGACAATAGTTCAGGCATTGCCTTTTAGATGGCCCAAGCAAAATTTTAAAGTTCCAGGTATAAATTTTTAACTTTACTATTCCTTTGTAACAATATACTCATTACAGCATCGAAAACCGTCCAAAACGATGTTGTAATGTTCTACTTTTAAGTACTGTTTCTTGTTTTTTTTAGTTTGAGATTGGTTGACATTGGTAATTAAAATAATTATTTTGACAGTATGTTGGCACCATCTATATTTTTTTTTCTTCAACTTAAAGTGGTAAAAATACACGCTATGGCAAAAATGTCTCCCCTCCACTTTATCAGCGCGCCCTTAAGACAATGAATTTGAAAAGTACAACTTACTGTCATTTCGAAAGGTTTTATCATAACCTAAAATAGTTTTAGATACACCCGACTTTTAACTATGCCTGTACCTAACCTGAATTCTTGATTATCATTGGATGAATCTTTTCTGGCAAAAAATATTTTAGACATACTTTCCGTAACGCAAAAATGGTTGGTGGAGCTGGAAGTTTATAATCAAGAGTAACTTTCATACGAAGTAATTTTGAACACTCTAAATTGAAGAGTTTTAGTACAAAAAGAAATATAATAAGTCAAGAAGTGACAAGTAACATTTCGTGTTCAATGACGTAGTATGAGAACAATTTTTATATTAATATAATTTTATCTGCCGGCGGATGTGTTTACTTTTTGTTTCGGAAGACAAACTTCACGAATCTGAACTCAAGTAAAATGTGCTATTGACACTGACACAAATTGGACTCCATTTAATTTTACTATTTTTGCAATTTGGACGCAAATTCTTCCGTAGAAAACAACCAACTAAATACAATAATAAAAGATCACTTCAATTAAGAGAAACATTTATAATAATTAGTGTCGAGCAGTGATTATGAACGATGCGGGCTCCAAGTACGTAATTGAGGCTTTCGAAGTATTTGTTTTAACTAATACATCAAAAACGTATCCCTCCTAGTACCGTCTTCAATCTTACTGTGTGGCGTTTGCATCTTAATATTCCATTCCGTTCTGTTTATCCCCATCTATATTTACCTCTCGTCAGATGCCTGTCACTTTATTTTTTTTTCGTTATTTGATACGCCTATCAGTTTTCGCCATGCTTTCATCTTTCGATTTTTTACTCTTGTAAATCTTTTATTTTTTCTATTTTATAGAATAACCGACTCCTCCATACAAAAACTGGTTCTCACATCTCTTATTCGCAACATTTCTCAAAGGTACATCGGTAATGTGGAACCACCGTAAGACCTTATCCGAAGATATTCTTTCAGGATATGTGCGTTAATTAACAAGCGGCTTCTTGTTTTGTAACAGGATGTCCTATCCAGTATCCGAGTGGGAATTATCTTTGAGAGCGAGGGTTCAAAAAATCTTGCTCTGCATTTAATTTGTCGAAGCATCAAAAAAGCTCCCAAACCTTCGGAGCTATGACCTTTTGATCACACACCACTGTCACGTACAGTTAAGTCGCTAAATTTCTATTTTTGAATAGAGCGGAACAGGGCTGGGATCCTGTAATTATTAGCGTATTGCTACGAACAACTTACTATCTACCCCTCTTCTACGAACTTTTAGAAATTGATATAAGGGAAGGGTAAAGGGTAGGTGGCTTAGCGTATTACTACGCTGTGCTAAACTACTTACTCCCTACCCCTCTCTTACAAACTTTTATACATTGATAGAAGATTAAAAAGAGTAGGTAGCTTAGCGTAGCGTAGCAATACGCTAATAATTACAGAATCCCAGCCCAGACTCGTTTAGTTATTAGGATTACATTTAATTATTAAAATACAAAGTCTCTGTCTTCTAGAATACCTTTTCCAATCTCCTATCATCTTGTGTTATTATCCCACGTCAATTTTCTCAGTATTTTCATTAAAACTTGATTAGAAAAAATTCGATAGCGACCCCCGCACGACGAAATCACGAGAGCTAGCATTAAAAATTTGAACGGTACCTAATAAACTTTCAACTTTAGCGAACCGAAAGCCTCTTGTGTATAACATAAATTACAAGGACCTTTTAGCACTTAAAACTACCATAATTTAAATCGATGTCTAATAAAAAGAAAATTATTTCCACTCGGAGAGCCACTTGTGGCTCGACGTAATTTTTCAATACTTGTACAGTAATAAAAACGCGTATGTTTTCTCAAATAGGGCCTTCTACGTTCTACGAACCCCAACGACGACCTAAGAAAAGCTTTTGTAAATTTAATCCCTCTCGTTTAAATAATTAAAACAACTCAAAAGGCCACTTTGTAGCTAATAATGTTAAGTGTCCTGCCTAACACCTTAAAGATCAAAAGGGAACCTTGCTAACTATTGTTTGAACTACATTTAGAAAGCTATAAATTTCTCACAACGTAATGGCTTTTCTCATAATGGCATTATACAGGGACGTTCAATTTTCTTTTTCTCGCAGTTAACTCATTATCGACAAGCTCCATTGAAGATTTTGTAAGATTTATGAAATCTTGACGCATTTTCCTTCGTGAAAAATGAACGATATCTAAAGTAGGTATCACACATTTTCAAATATTTTCATTACAAACATTTTTATAGAACTGATTTTGACAGTGTGCTCGGCTATATTTACAAAGTTTTTATAAAAAATGTGTTTATTATTTATTAAAAACTGTTCTATTTTTGTTGATGGAAGGGTGAGTTCTATCGGATTTTGATACGTGCGTGCGCCTTGTTTTGTTTTGTGGTGGCACATGTTTTGTATTTACGTGTATTTCTTGGATCTTGGAGGTTTTGCAGCTTATGCAACACATTCTACAATACGTAAAAATAGCGATAGCAAATTATGACCCATACGATGACATATTTTTATAAAAATGTTTATGAAAATATTAATAGTCAGATACCCGCTTAAGATACAAAAGTTCGAATACGTAATACAGGGTAGGACTCGAACTATTTTATGTTTTAGCTAAAACTTTAATTATTTTCAATTTGTAAACGTCACGTTTTAAACAGAAAAAGCATTTTTTTTCTCATTTTAGTATTTTTATACCGACCCTGTTAAGCCGGACTAGCTAGTAAATTGCTTGTCTCAGTTTGTCAGTTGCCTTAAGGTGGTCAATAAAGCATGTGAGAGTTGGGTATTTGCTTAAACATTTCTCTTTCCCCTTTCGGGTCTTATTTAAATGGCTAGAAATAAATTGGAGGAAATTTTTCCGCCAATCCTTCAACTTTCATCCCAAATTAAATATTACAAGCCAACTTCGACTTTTGTTAGTGGTGCGATTTGTTGTTCGAGTCGACAAAATCAACTTGAAAAAGCTAATCAGTGCAATTGTTATTTGGCGAACCCGAGAGAAAACAAACAACCGAAGTAATCAATGATATAAAATGTTATATTGAGAGATAGTAAAAGCCGCACTTTTGAGGTCTTTCCGTAAGAATATGAGCGGTTAAAAGCGATTCTAGCAAATAGAAGTACAAAGTTTGGCAGAAACATATTATCTGTAGATATAAGCGTTGCCAATTTATTTCTCTAAAACTCGACACGTATAAACCACCGAAGATCGAACCCATTAAATATAAACTTTATAAGCCTTTTAAAAAAAATCACCGGCGTGATCTAACATTTCCCAAAACGTTTTAACCTAAACTCGAATAAAATATATTTACAAAAATAATTTAACAAATTTATCAAAGTAAAATGTAACTTTTTAAAACTTAAGAGAGTTTGCAATCGCTTTTTTGAGACGTCTCTCGTTTTATAAAGCGCTTATAAAGCAACTTTTCTATTCAAAATTCGATCAATTGAAATGATTAATATTAAGTTTTTTCGACATCGTGTAAGTCGTGCTTCGCGGGAAGAGAGACTTCTAAAGTCAGCTTAAAAATTTTACACCTAAAAAGATTTATTCGCCAAAGTTAAAAACCTTTTTCTCTCTCGCGTATCAAAATTTTAACTTAATTGGCGAGTCCAAAAGTAGAACGGCGAGAAAGTATCAAAAAATTAAAAGTGCGCTATAAGAAATCTCATCAATAAGTCCTTAATTAAAATAACTCGATAAAAAAATTTACGGGTTCTCTAGAGAGTACCTATAGGAACGTAATTAATTTTTTTTATATAACGTAATTCAAAGAAAACTTCATCAAAGAAATTCAATTTTTTTAATAAATGTAGAGAAGTATCAATTATTTTTTATAAATAAAAAAAAATGAATTTCGCGTGTGTAAAAAGATTGACAAGATATCTTTTAGAGCGGTATTATGTGGCAATATCGGTACGATCAAATAAGGTTTTTACGCTGATCTTAACAACGTCGGCTTGGTTTTCCACCTTAATTTTCCCAAACGCAACAAAATTTTATAAAATAATCGCCAAATTCGTCTTCGTTGGTTTAAAATTTGAAAAAAAAAAGTAATATGCTTCGAGTAATAAATGGCGAGGGCCAAAGCTTTAGGCTGCAAATTTAACAATTTTCTTATCTAAAATACCCGACAGAAAAAGAAGGCTCTACGGCAGTGGTACTATCTATAGGCTCGTTTTAAATTGCTAATTGGAATGTCAAAATTTAAAAATACGGCAGACAATGTTTAAGGTCAAATTTAAATTGCCATTATTGTCGAGAAATCCTTGTCCCGTAACGTAGAGACTACACTTGGAGATAAAATCAAGAGGAGAAATAACTACTGCTACATGCAAGTGCAGGTTGTTTGATAAAATTCAGTGGCGTCCCTCGTAAACTACATTTAAAAAATCCAAGTTCGATTTCCATGTCAATTAAGGTTTAGATACAAGTGAAAAATTACCACGCTTATGTCGCTATTGAAGTGAACGTTGAAGATGTCGTTAAATTTCGAGTGAGCTTGGACGTCCTGCTTACCGAATATTTCCATTTGTAAAGTGGCCTTTCGAGAAACTTGGGCTTTTCTTCCTGGCTATACGATTCAACGATTGCTTATTAATTCACAACCGACTATCGATTTTCGTAATATTCCAAGTAACATTAATATGTGGGGTAATTGTAGCTGTACTAACATCACAAGCTATAATCAACTACATACAAAAACATTTACTGTTTTTAAATGCATCACTAAACCGGTTTTAGCTAAATCTAAAACGATTTCACGCAAACGCGGATTAGCCGTTTACATGCTTAACCCTGGTAACGGATAGGTCACATTTTTAAATCGCTTTAACTAAAGCGTTTTAGGAGTGTTTACATCTCATTTTAAATTGTTTTATGGCAAAGCGGTTTAGTCAAAACAGTTTTAGCGAATGCATGTAAACTTAGTATTGAAACACAGATTTACGCTGGCGAGTGGTAGGAATAAATTCGCGCAGATTTGCTCTTTAATAATTTAAATACGTTTACTATTGCGTTGGTGGGGTTAAGTACAAATTTAGAGCTCTGCGCATTCCCACCGCTCGCCAGCATAAATCTGCATTGCTGTAAGTACTTATTTAAATAAAAGAGCTCAAAGAATCTATTTTAATACTGAAGAAAATGAAAACATAGATAATAACGAAATACCGAAGAAAATCAACCTATAAATACCTAAGGGTTCGACAGACAAATTAATGCAGGATTCTTCTGCTAAGCGTTACCATAGAAGAGCTGCTCATCTCCAAGTGCGCGCATTTACCTACTAAACAATTGACTCAAATAACATAGAAAACTCGGCCGACTAAACTATTGAACGTTTAGCGTTAAAATCGGCAACACAGGAAAGTTGAATAAAATAATCGAACAATAACAGGTTGACTTCATCGGAAGAAAACAGCTAATCTGTCTTGAACGATGGACCATGACCATGTCTGGGAAGTTTATCGCAGTTATCGTTTACGACGATTTAAGGACGCACTGTGATAGTCGCACTCTTCCATGTTAGGTTAGGCAGAAGACTTTGTTAAAAATCAGTTTCACTAACGCTCTTCCAACGTTTATGGCGATAGGACTGGACATCAGGAGTTGTGCAAGCATTACTTGGGAGGAGTTCGCTTCTAGGAAAATAATAATGTCGTCCGACTTTACTTCACGAGAACGACAACGTGCGAGGCGAACCTCTCCAACGTAAAGGTTGTACGACGCCTGGTGCCCAGCGTCCACCGTCATAAACTATGGAAGACCTATGATGAAACTAATAATATGGTATAGAGTGTAAATCGCCATGAATTTTTTTCTGAGATAAATTTACTCGCCGTGAATTTTCCGTAAGCCGTAATGGGCACATTAAGAGTATCAGTGACGATAGACTGAGAAGAAGAAAAGGAGGCGTTTTGGAGAGACATATCAGAAGGATACCGCAAGACAATGGCAAAACATAATCTACACCTAGAAGATGCGCAGATCGATAAACTTTGGGAATTGGTAACCAGAAGGCGACTTTCTTATTAATTTTAATGAAGAGGTTGCCAAATCCTTATTGAGAGAAGCTAATTTGTTATTTTCGTACGTCCCAATCAGTTTTCACTTTCTTCGGACAAATCATTATTAAAATTTGCTGCTTCAGAGGTTTTAACCAAACTGAAGAGAATTTTTATGTGGCGACTGGGTAAGCCAACTTAACAATTTTCGTTCGAAATCTTTGAACAAGACGAAGATGGAGATAAAACGAAGGTGAATTGAAAAGAAATGAAATAATCAACAAAAATTTGTATAAAAATTTTGGGCTACGACTAAACAGTAATCACGATGAAGCAACCAACATCACTTTTGTTTTTAAATAATTAATGGAATACTTATTATGATTCAACATTTTCCCCTATTTCCTAATACCTCAATTTAATAGGTTCATTAATTTAAGTTGTTAATTTTAAGATAATTATTCACGCACATTTCCTTACTGCTATGAAAATATTAATGGTTATTTATCCAAAATTTTACCTTCGTTTTGGCCAAAAAAATTATTTATGCTATTATTAGGCAAACATTATATACGGAGTGTTACACAATGAGTCCATACACAGACTGAGAGCTTGAACTTTTTATTACTTTCCGACTCGGGCTTAAAATATTAAATGAGAAGCGGCGCGGCGCGTTAATTAAGGGAGACTCCTGCATGATAATGAATTAAAATTCTACTACACAGCGTATGTCGTACACGTTATGTTAATTGAGGCAACAACTTAAACAAATATTCAGTTTCGTAATCACAACCGCATTTGCCTCGTTATATTATGATTTCTCTCTTTTTGTTGTAATCTTGTGTTCTCTGTTGCAATTACGTTTCGTTTATTATAGAAGGGGGTTGCCTAAGTACGGTTGCTAAACGTGCGCTAAGTGTCATAATGCAGATAATGTGGCGAGCACGATTCATTGCAAGGATGAGTTCATTCAGAGGTCAAGGTATAGTGAACGAAAGATTATTTGAAGGTTTTACCTAGTAGCTTAAGGTATTGTAATCCATACACCCTCATTACGATGCTCATAAACATAAATCCATATGCTTCGGATAAATCCATGGATTTATGTTTTGTTATACCGGCTTTTGTTTTAATTCTAGAGCAGCTTGATACTCAATTTTTATTAACAAATTAGCTTATTTGAGTACAAAGTTTAAAAATAAATACTCAAGTGATATACATTTTTGAAATCAGCAAAAAAGGTTCTATGAGATGGTGCTAAAACAAAAGATTGCGCCTATTTAAAAAACTAAAGTTGATGATGGTTCCAGAAAACCGAAACGTTTTACATCAAATGTGTTTTCGGAATCGGGTTTAGAATACGAAATCCCCATGCTGCCGGTCGAATTTGAATAACCGTATGCAAAAATTTTAAGAAAAAAAGAAAGACAAACTGACCCTTATTTCCCACCCGCTGGTTTGTTCTTCAACTTTTTAATCCTTTTTCGGAAATTTTCTTTCGAAAACAGTTTGCAATTAATATTCATTAAAACAACATTTTGTTGCGCAGAGAGGCTGCCTTAAAATATTATTTATCAAGTTGGTATAATTTATTCTAAAAACACATTTATTTACACTACTTTAGTTATTTATTTAAACTTCTGTATATGTGTTATACAATTTGTCGCTTATTGTATGTGTACCTACAGAAAACACAAAGTTTAAATTATTTTGTTTTGTACATATTGCCCTTTTTGGAAAATCAACCCGACACACAATCGCTCTTATTATAAATTAACAAAATCAACGGCGAGTCTTTTGCTTAAAACTTACTTTAAAAAGTTAAGGGCGACAAACTTAAAACGTTAAATTTTAAAATAAATTAACTAATATATTATCAAACTTGGGCTGGCGCAGTTTATAAATTTCTCGAGGGTTATAAGTTTGAATAAGTCCAGTTGTATTTATCAAAAAATAAAATTCTTAAACGCTTTTGGATAGAGAAGACGCGAAAACTCATGGACTGCGAGATGCGCCAAGGGGAGAGATTAGTGTCATAGTTGTTAGAACATAAAGATCCGGAAGGAGGATTAGCAACCGCTGTCTATAAGAGAAAATGCGACGGAAACGACATTTTAGAAAACCATAGATGACTCATTCATTTAATCAAGTTTACATTATCATTGGCTGTCATGATCTTTCCTTATAAGTGGGAGTATAAGCAATCATTTTTTTGACCGGAAATCGCTATATAATTAAACGTCCATTGCTCTTTCCTGCTAAAGTAGAGGGTATTTCTTTATTCAATGTTCATAGTCAGAACGAGGCTTAGGCGAGCCAAATTTAAATAAGCGATAGAAAACATAAATTAAATAAAAATAAATGAAGTTGTTACATTGCTATAGTATTGGCTACGGGCTTTGAAAGCTAATCTATTAGGAAATTAAAGTAGTCGTCCGTCTTACCTTTCTGTAATTTTTCTATTTCGGTACGTTAAGAAGCCTATAAGAATACTGTTTTGACGTCATAATAGTACGCTTATAGAGTCTATAGGTGCTTTCCATTTGTCAAAAAGTACAGCTCTGAACAGTACCCTACTGTATAAATGTGTATAAAAATACAGTAGGGCACTGTTCAGAGCTGTACTTTTCGACAAATGGAAAGCACCTTATAACAGCACTGTTTCTAAGGAATTTTTTTCAATGTGCAGCACTGCATGTTGACAGATGAATTATATTTGACAATTATAAAATTAATTTCATTGGACAGATTAAACTAACTTTCAAACACGAACGTCAAACTTTAGAATAAGTACTGCCAACATAAATATATTTGCGCATCAAAATCCCAAAAACTATGTTTTGACGTAATTTTAATACCATTTTTATAAAATAATGCAGCGAAATAGAAAAAATAGTATAAAAAACACGTTTCATTAGGCCCTTAACGCATCCGTCCCTTTAGAAAACGCGCGCTGCGCGCTTGTTTTCTAAACTTTGGACTCATACGTTAAGAAGATGCCTAATGATACTTGTTTTTTAATATACTATTATGATCTACTCCCAACTGTGTTAAGCTATAAGAAGTCCAAGCAGCTATATTCCAATTATTTAAGTTATTACTGCTCTAAAACGTACAAAAACCATCTATAGGAATATCGTGACAAGCGACACAACGTCTATCGGATTTTTTTTGTACTCTCTTCTCTTGTAACGGTTTTTAATTTATTGTGTGCATGAGTTTAGTATGAATGATATTTGAATCTAGGCGCGAATGTGAGTTAGTTATTTGGATTGAGTTGGTACTTCGAGAGTGGAAGGGAGTTTGGTTGTATCGATACCATTGCATTCTGGTTCATTTTTAAATCTACCTTCAGCCTGATCGCATCTACATATTTTATGAAACCAAGTAGTGTTTTCGATTGATATTTATTCAATTTGCCCTTAAATGGGATTAGTTATTACTTGGTAGTAAAGCATATTTTTGATGGTATTGTGTGATATTTATATTGATGGATGTTAGTTTTGCTTTAATTTTCTGTGTTCGATCAGGTTGAAAACGCCATTAAAAATATTACACTAGGTAAGCTTGTTTGAACGTTTATTTTTTTCCTTTTGCGAATATTAGAGTGTAACACATTTCGTTTGTTACAGGCTGCTTGTTTGTGTTAGTTATTGTTAATGTATGAGTTTGCTTGTCTACGTTATTTTGGCCTTGATTACTCGCTGTTTGGAGCTACTTGTCGTATGTGGATTGTTTTACTGCGCACCACGTGTCAAGCGTTACCCACGTGCTGAAGATAAGAGCTCGCGTCCATGTTGAGTCGCTATCAGTAATCCTTCGTCGCCATTTCTTCAATTCCCAGTGCCTCGTTACGCCTTTTATTGTGCGTCCGACTGGATTATCTGCGATTTGGAGATTGGTCGATTGTGCTTTGGGTGATCGTCAGTAGAGAGGTAGTCTGGGAGCCATCTGTTAATTTTGTCAACGTTCGTTACATGCTCACAGTACCCGACGATTAAGTGGTGACAATTCAAGTTCATTTGGAAACTATCAACTTAGTTTGCGATCAACACAACTACCAATAGAGTTGAATCCACGTAAGCTCTATGTGCACCAAGTTCGAGTAAGTTTGTTTACATTTACCCTTTTTGGTTCGACTACGACATTTTATTATAACATTTTCATTAATCGAGGTTGTGCCGTCAGAGGTGCAATTACTCACGTGTCGTATAGAGTGACGATACTGTTAAATTTTGTATTTGTGTATTTATGTGTATATGTTTGGGGCTTTGTGGAGACGTAGTCGGTGTTAAGTTTGTTTAGCGTTCTTTTTTGTAAACATAATATTGGTTTACCTATTTTGCTAACCGTGAGGCTACGTCTACACAAAGCTTCGATTAATTTTGGGGTACGTACGACCATATTATTTATTAAGTAAGTTATTTCTTGAGTGTTATTCGCTCCTAGTGGTTACGCCGTTGGCGTTTGATTTAAATTTTAAGATTGTTTGTGTATTGTCCATTTACCATTTATATTTATTGTGAATTTTTCGACGAATGTTATTTGCCGACTCTGGCTTCATTGTTTTACGTCAATTTAAGATTATTGTGATCCAAATTATTTTGGCATTTAATAGTTTGAGGTTTATTAAACCATTGTTATTGATTACGTTTGGGTTTTTGATCGACGAAGCGTTATATATCTTGTGTGAGACATTAGTCTGTAATCATCGTAGTAAGTTTATTTGTTACCGGCTCAATTTGATAGTTGTGTTGAGTTTTAAGAGTCAAGTCAAGTTGCCCGATAGAAATTTTAAACTATCTGGCGCCCTTAATAGTCGTGTGCTTGCATTACACATCAGTGAACCATTTATTTTGGTATTTTGGAACCCACGACCATCTCCTCTGCAAGCGAAACCGCGGCCATCGGGTCAATTTTTTGTCCATTTAGATAAACTTACGTTCACATGTGGTAAAGCGTTACCTGGCCCGTAACACTCTTGCAACATGTAGCATTTGATGCACGTTTGACGTGTGGTTGTTTAGTGTTTTTAAAAACAATAAATTCTTGGATATGACTTCTAATAAAAGTAATAGTTTTTGTTCAGTGCCTCAATGTAAATCATGGATTAAGAGAAATCCAAACTTAAATGTGCGTGAGAAGTTAGTTCCACGGTTTTATTTTGAGGGCGCTGCGATCTTAATCTGACATCCCTATAAGAGTCGATATAACAAAAATTGTGAGAGTGAATGGCAAAGGCACATTCGAAATCAAAGAGAACAGTGCATAGCAGTTTTAATGTTTGCAATAACGATTAGACATTAAGGACATGTATTATACATACATAGGCGCGGATATGGAAATGTAGGTCCATTAAGGTAACAAATTCGACATCAACTCGTCCCAAGTCCATTACGAAAGTGTCGACGATAAAGAGACTATTTATATAAAACGACGGCACTTCGCTTGGAAGTCGTTTCGAGGCGTCCTTTTAAACGTAAAAGAAACGAGCAAGTTAATGACACAAAAAAATTGAGCGTCAATTAGATAAACAAGAAAACAGCCGGAGAAAAGATAACAAAATAAGCCTCCCTTATAATAAAATCAATCTTCCCGAATGTGGAAAAAATAACAACTTTTTACTTCTAAATGGATAGTTTTATTGGTAACCCTTACACTAAATGTAATGCGTGTAAGAATTTAAAGAATTTGAATTATTAATGTAACACACGTATCCTTACCATTTGGTCCCAAAGATGTAATACAACCACATTTCACGTCTTGCTGATTTTATTCGGCGAATATTTGCCAAATACGTGATGTTCAAAAACTTTTATGCGAATTTTTCGAGAAACATATTTTCTTAATTTTTTATTCGACGGCCACAATGGCGCGATAAAAAAATTTCCTCCTTTTATTATTAAAAAAAAAGAGCGGCCCGATAAAATTTAATTGCACGCATTCGAGGCCAATTAGACCAAAATTTCACAACGTCCAAATGAGAACCGATGGAACGAGCACTTTTAACATCCCCCATCAACGGCAAACAGAACAAATCAACGTGACATTAAAAAAACTACAATCAATTTCCTTTTCGCGATAAACATCAATTTGCATACTTTTATTAACTGCACGCTGTTTAAATTTTAATATTACTCAATACTCGCTTTTAATATAAAGTAATAGCAAATTTTATGTAAATATGTAGGTAGGTCGAACTTGACTTCAAAAGGAAAAGTTTGATTTAATTTTCAACCGACTAAAAGTGATGAAAAACACAAGTTTTTCTTGACAAAACCACACACAAAGTTATTGATATTTGTTTTGATTGCTTTTTGAAACTCTTTATAAAAGATATTGTTTGTCCAACCGTCTGTCGATTAATCGTTTAAGCACACAACGACTATACAGTGAGGGTGGCTATGCTATACTATAGTCTTAGGCCCGGTTCTTCAGTTGCTGGTTAAAATCGTAGTTACTTAAACACGTATCCCTGGTTATTTTTGTTTGTTATAATAATGAAATTTAACGTAACCGTCAACTGAAAAACCTTTAACCATAAAATTAAAAATTTAATCAACAAATTTCTGGTTAACCTGCAACTGAAAAACTGGGACTTAGAAATGCAATTTGTTCAAATTAAAAAATTGAGACATCATTGAGAAATTTTAAAGGGCTTCATACCACCCCACCCCCTTTCGCTTTTAAAATTTTTACGCCCTGTATTTCAATCGAGGTTTCAATGCAATACAAATGCAACAAATTGTAGTCAAGTTCAGCTTAACGCTTCACTTAGGTTTAAACCGATATTGAATTTTGCGGCTTCACTTAGGTTTAAACCGATATTGAATTTTGCGGCTTTAGAGTTGACTGCACAACCGCTGAGGATCAAAGTTGGCGGTGCTCAAAGTAAGAAATAAAATTGTCCCCGTCGAGAATAAAATCGACGAATTTGAGCGATGTATAATCAACCCACCCTGTATAATCAAATTTAGAAAGCAACAACTGATAGAAAAACGAAATGAATGATGGTTCTAAACATAAGGATAAATTTTATATTTCAATGGGTCCATTCACCGGACGTAACAGTTGTGGAGCAGTTACCAACTGCTACATCACTAGCGCTACTATCGTGCTGTAATTTTGTCAAGTGAGCCTAGTATCGAGATAGTACGACATAGCGCATATGAAATGCGCTCGATAAAATGGCGACCGCTCCGCGCACGTTCCCAAAGCAGGGGTAAGTCACCAAACGATTTGGTAGCTGCTCCACAACTGTTACGTCCACTGAATGCACCCATTGTCTCGGCAATTTTCGTAAAACTTTCCGGATTTAAAAATAGTCGGATGGAGACTTTTAATTGGCCCACCCTGTAAGACACCGTTAAGGGTTCAATTATTCAACACGATAAAAGAATACTCCTTTTAATTTCTTTTCAAGTTTAGTTCACTGCGCCACCACTTCGTGTAATTTACATAACTGCAGCGAAAGTTTTGTCGTCAGAAATAATTGGATAATAATTGCACAACTACTCAGTCTAGTTTTATTTTATTCTAGTAGCAAGATGGTAAAAATTTGAATGTGAGACTTTAAGAATGCATTTCAATTATTTGAAACTTTCAAAAATCCTATGTAGAAGTCCAAAAGAAAGAGATGCCTGAGAAGTAGAAGAAAAAGACAATTTGAACTTCTTGACAGTGCTTGTTACCGGTTACCGCAATTTAAATTTTAGAAGTGCTTCAAAGAAGACTTGTAAGACTTAATTGGGAATTAATGGGACCCATACCCATATTTCCACTCCTCCATTTAGTTTAGATCCATTCTTGTAGAAGAAAGAAGATGAGTGAGCAACTTCCAAATTATGGTTCCAACTTTGCAGAGGGTAATATAAAATTTGAATGTCGAATTGAAATTAATTTGAACGGTCCATATGGTATTCTTGGTCAATCATAATCGATTATTAATTGAGCCAATTTAGCTCGTGGCTTGAAACCGGATTGAAAGTACAAGTCGCTTGAAAGTGGGATTTTTCAAACTCGTTTATTTCGTTACGAGTTAAGTCGGCTTGCAAGCAGTGGCTTAAGACCTCAGGGCTGTTAATAACAAATTTCTAATTGGTGAGGAAGGCGGGAAACCCACCTGAGAGGGATGGCAAAGTAAAATCTTACTTTTTATGTAAAACATAGTTACTTTGCCAGTGGACAACCCAAATACCGTTTATGAGTCACGAGATTTGCAGGTGTGTAGCATAAAGACGTAAATTTCAATCCAGCTGTCACGCTCTCAGAGACATTGTAGAGAGTAGCCAATTTTTTTGGTCGATTCTTTTTATAAGAATGATAAAATGTCAAAGTTGCATCCCGAATGCTGTCATATTTCTTACTTTTTTCCTTCTTTAAGAATTTCATTGAAAGATCCTGAGACCTTACGTCACTGCCTGTGGAAGCCAACCAAATATTCGTGTTCGCTGGCACTCAAATAGCTTATTCCCAAAAGATGGGCCTGAATACGATCACCCCGTTTTTTCTGTTATGGGCTCCAGGACTATAAGGATAAATGTGTAATGTAGAATTAATTCAGCCTAAAGGAATATAATTTTTATTCTCGGATTAAACTTGAATTTTCTTTTGTGAAACCGGGCCGTAGAGAATCAAATTTCTGGGCATTTTCTCAAAAAAATTTCCCGATATTAAAAGTTCAAATAAATAATTTTTATCCCTCACTAATTAAATTATCGAAATACACTTTCATAAGAAAAATACGACGTGTTGTCACAGTTCTAGTTATGTTATAAAATTCGAAATGAATGTGATAAAGATCGGAACCCCTAAAGGCCATATTAGAGATCTAGAAATATAATATTATTAAAGTATAACACCTTTTAAAGTCCATAAGCTTGCTTATAGCAGCAACGGCTGATACGAAATGGTTTTAACAACAGACCGTACCACAAAACCAAATTACAAATTTCAGAGTGCTATACTTTTTTAAATTTATCAACTCATAAAATGTTCGAGGATAAAAAAAATAAGCCAAATTATTATTTCGACTCGTGATATTGATGGCGACGTATTTATTTGAACGAATGGTCACCCCCGTCGCGATTATTTGAAGATGTGAATGCGCTAGAATAATGAAATAATAAAATTATAATGCACCTACATCGATGATTGTTTGTAGTAAAATGCAATGCACGATAGGCATGTCAGTCATTCAACGTGATCGGACGACGTTAAGTGGGGAGATAGGAGATAGTAATAACTGTGGTAATTTATTATTTAAAAGAAAAGGTATTAAACTGATAATTTGAAGAAAACCATTAGTGCCCACATATCTGTGGGTTCGGTCCAGTAGAAGCATGCTATAATGACCGGTGAAGAAAAGACTTCGCGTTTTAAATATATGGATTAAAATTTGTATGAATCGATTTTTAGAAAAAGTTGGTCCACAAGACGGATCCTCCATTATTGAATTATTGTTTCCTTCCGGAGGGAGGTGATGACTAATTACTTTCAGATCTTCCACTGAAATAACGTTAACGTCCAGTTCTTGAGTTCTTCTCATATGTGCCAAGAAGGGTAAAATAACTTTTAGACGGTGAAACCTTATTTATTATTTCAACAAAACTCCGGCATAATAGTCCTAAAACAACCCAGAAGTGTAATCTCAAACAAAAAAAAGCAACTGCGACGTTTCGAAAGAATAATTTAAACTTGGTGGGAAATTAAGGTGACGCCTAGAGCTTTCCTTTACCTAATACGTATCAAATTTTCAAACCTCTGACCGAATAAAGCTCATCAAACGTATCCTATGACAAAGTTTGACGTTTTACCAAGTTTACAGGTAAATACATTACAACTATGTAATTTACACGGAATAAATATTACTTTGTTGAGCAATCAGAACACAAAAGCTCATCGTTATCGCCCAAAACAATTAAAATAAACACAAGGACAAACTCATCCAACTTTTCCTTATTGTATAAACACAACTTTTTCATTATTGATACCAATTGATTTACTGTGAAACAAAATAAAAGTCCAAACTTACTTAAAAAGTTTAATAAGCTTTCGATGCCAAAAATTCTTAATAGGATAAACCAGAAACGAGAAACTTTTTATACCAAAAAAAGTCGCTAAGTAAATGGATCAAAGAAAAAATACAAAAAAAAATCTTTTTAAAAAAACAAAAAAGCATCACGAGATAATTCTACTTACTAAAAGACCCCAAATAAGCGAATTTTGCAAAATTGAACTTCGACCACTTTCTTGACCTTTGTAAACTATAGAATTAACGCTCAGTTGCATGAAGGGGAATTATATTTTAATCCGAGAATTACATAATTCGTCTTTATGCAACCGAGCACCTCTATTTCCATCAGCTGTTGAGACCATTACTCAAACACCACTATTTAATCTATTTTTTAATGCCTCCTCTGGCGTTAGTCAAAAAGAGCTTAATAAAGCGTCTCTCCCATTTCCATTAAAAAGTTGAAGCGAAAAGCTGTCCTACAGCGCGCGTTCGAGGGCACCTTTTACAAACACTGCAGATTTAAGTCGTCGTAAGAGAACGAACTCGCAAAATTATGTTTGAGAAAGTTTCGGAAAGAAATAAAACATCGATAGTAAATTGGCAACTGAGGCCGTTAGAAAAGTTGAAAGAAAAGTCGTTTAAAAAAGCTAGATATTTAAAAAAAAATACAATTCGAATCAAAAAGAAAATAAAAAGATAAAAGACTTCCTTTGTAAGTGCTATTTGTATTATTTATGTAAAGAAAACAATACTAAATTTTCGAAATCTTGAAAGGTTAATTTTCCACGGAAAACCCAAATTCTTAGAGCGTAAAACAACCGAGGATTACCTCCCTTATATTTATAACACGACAACACGAACACCAAAATTTTACCCCATTTTTATATAAAGACTTGCGTTATTACAATTTTATACTTTTAATTACAAACTTTTGATTATAACTTGAGACTTGTAAAAAAACGTAAATATAAAATAAATAAGACGGCTTCAAAGCGAGTTGTTTAAATAAATTTTAACTCGAATCGTTTCGGATACACAAACTCTAATTACATTTCAAAACTCCTAATCACCCTACAGTCCTTGTGTGAGCAACAAGAAGATTCTGGAGCGAATGCCCGAAAATGGGGGATGGATGGATACCATAAAAACCCATAAGTTAAAGCATCAAAGAGGACACATCATCAGAAGCTCTAAATACCGACTAATGTAGCAAGGAAAAATTGTAAGATGTAGCTAAAGCTTGGGTTTCCTAGGATAGCGGTGCCGTCAAATAACGGCCGTAATATGACGGTGCTGGCGTCACATAGCGGTGAACAGCCGTAAAAGCGGTGAGACTGGGTGAGACAGCACCGCTATCTAGGAAACCCAAGCGTAAGCCACGATGTGGTCCACCAGATCGAAGACGCATTTCCTGGTTAAAGAACTTCAGGATAGGGCTTGCCATCAATCCAAACTGTTTAGGCATGCAATACGTCCCATCACTCCTCTTCAAAGAGTAGGCACATCAAGAAGAAAAAGAAATCTTGATGATTTAGAAGTCTCAGATTCGATTTTCGAATATGCATTCATAATAATTATGCAAACCTTGAAGAGGGTGTCGAGTATATTACAAGGTATGTCCGGAACTTAATGACAACGAGTGGTACGAAGTATTTAAAGACATGAATGCGTTGGAAAACTGAAGTTTTTAAAAATTATTACCTGTATCTATAACCTACTAATATGATTATTTGTTATTAAATGCACGATATAGGCGTGTTTGTCATTCAACATGATAGAACTTTGTTAAAGTGGGGAGATAGGAGATAGTAATAAGCGTGACAGTTACGTAAAAAAATTTATGAAATTGAGAATTTCAAGAAAAAAAATTCGTACCGACATATCTGTGGGTTGAGAGGTTCGATTTAAAAAAAATCATTAAGATCGGTCCAGTAGAAGACCCAATTAGCGGTGAAGAAAAGCCGTCGAGTTTTAAATAAATGGAAGAAATTCGCTCCCACTCCGAGGCCATATCGCTCTTATTTGCGGAGAGTTGTAAAAAAAGTCACTTACGATGGAAGAGTAGGTGAAGATAAAAATGCAAGCTAGTTTGGAGGAAACTCATGACTCATGGACGTCATGAAATTCTTCGTGAAAATAAGTAACAGTGAATCGGAAATTCTTAAAATATTGATGAAAGCATATGGGAAAACTGCCCACGTCTATCGATGGCACAATGCTTTTAATAATGGGCGATAAATTGTAGAAACAACGCTCGGGATCAAATCAATGCTCTGCGTCTCAGTGGTCCCATTCTCAGGGGAGCAAAATCGTCCGAAAAAGCCACAATATAGACTCTGTTCACCCTTAAAGTTGAAGATTTCCAGCAATGCCATTAACAAAGACAGTACAGGGATTCACTAAAGAAATTCGATAGCTAGATAGCTTTTCGTAAAGAAATATGTCGTTAGGTACCAAGAGATTGTTGAGAAATTAACGATTTTCGGTAGCTAACGACATATTTATCCACAAAAACCGCAAAAGTTGAGTTATAAAATCGATACATAGGTACCCTGGCGTATAGCCAAGGTGGCCAATAATTGTGAGACTGACTGTACTGCAACACAGACCCTGATCCCGCTCAATGACGAGCGGAGCGGTGGGAATGTGTAGATACCTAAATTGGTAATTATCCCCACCAACGCAGTAGTCATAGTATTTAAATTATTACAGGGGCATGGCCAAATCAGCGCGACCTTATCCCTACCACTTGTCACGTTAAATCTGTTTTGAAACTGTTTTGAACTGCAATAACTATATACTATTCACTGACAAGATGAAGCTAAGCCACTCCCAAAAAAAGCACGCGATATTCGAATAGAAGTTTTCTATTGGTCCAATTTTGAAAGTTCTGTTTACAACACTCACACAAGAATTGACTTGCGTCAACCTTATTTGACAGAAAGTAGGGAGTGGCTTAGCTGCATCTTGTCAGTGGACAATGTAGAGTAGTAGATAATAACAGATTTTAAACATTCTACAGCCATCTAGATACAATCTCCCGGTATTATAATCAACGATAATTGGCAATTATACAAAAAGCGAATTCTGAAAATTGAATAAACAATAATAGATTTTTTTGAAAATGGGTTGAGCACAATAGCGAGAAGCGCGACGTTATCTAAAATCTATAAGCCGTCATTTTAATAAACCTTAATGCAACCTAAAACATAATAGGTATTTCGTGTAATCCCACCGCAACAGATAGTAATTAAGGTGAAGAAATTAGAATATTATTGGAAGCGAATTAATTCTTAGCGAACGTTACATCGAATATTCTAATACACCTTCTTCTTACTTGTAGAGGAGACGGCAAGAATTCGTCTTGCGTCAAATTAATTGAGAGTAAGTGCCATCCTTATTATACAACATAATTTCGTTACTGTCATAATACAAGTTCATAACTGAATTCTATTACTAATTACATACAGAACATCAATTTAAAGCGAACATCGGATACTAATAAGAATTTAATCAGTTTGTCCAAAGCAAATCTAACCTTAAGACAACCTTCCACAAATTCAAATAATAGGATTGCGATATAATTAAACAGTCGATATTAATACAAATCTCTTGTGGTTAAATTAAATTAATTTGCAATGCGCACGCACGGGTCATTTATTAAAATGCTACAAATTTGCAATCGCTGCTTCCCCAAAAAAAAATTAAAAGAGACATTGGAATATGAGCGAGTTGGGCACTGGATATTTTTCACCTATTCTTATACAGGATCGCCATCTCGGTCCAATAATCAAGATGGACACCGCAGACACATGAATGACAGTACAAAACTGTCGCCAACATACATAAGTGAGGGGGAAAGAGTAGGAGACGGAAAACATAAACATAAACAAAAGGTGTAGGAGACAAATAAAAATGTAAATAACGATGTCCATCTTGTTTATTGGTCTGAGATCGCCACCATGGAGATTTTACAGAAGATACGAGATATTTTGTACTACCCTATGATTCCTAAAGATATTTTTATGTGATACCAAACGTGACGTGGTTATCCAATCCATAGACTCGTATATTTCTGATCAAGGTAAAAGAAACGTTTTACGAATCTCGAAATTTGAACATTTTGAAATTGGACTGACAATTGAAAATTGGCAAAAATAAAGAAAAAGTTAATGTTTTTTTTTTCTTCTATTTTTTGCAACATTTGTGCGACGAAGAGGGACAAAATGGCAATTTCTTGAAACGGCAGGAGGGCCGATGCATTTTATGGAAGTGCGACGAATAAACAGAAACGTTTTTGGATTACAATATATTCTCAAACTGTTTTAAACGATGAAATTCGTCTTGTTCGTTACTGACATTTCCAAAGGTTAGGGTAAATATCAACTAACACGGAAGAAAAAAGTTGAAAAAAATACACTCCTTTTCCAATATTTTCACTAAAAATTGAAATCCATTTTATAGACGAACGTCTTTACATTTATTCAACTTAAATCTAATTTATTCGTCCGCAAAAATTTGCATACCTTTTTCTCTCTACACACAGTTCCGCTACTAACTTTTGCGCGAATTTTTTTTTATTAAAGCTAAAAAAAGGGGCAAGGTAAACCGAAAAACGAAACTCTTTACGGTTAAAAAAAACAATTTTGTTTCGTGATTAAATACGACAGGTCTATTACAAAAGTTTTAAAAGACTAAATTAATGTTTAAGACTTTTGGGCATAACTCAAAACAACATGCGGAGCTCTCATTAACCCTGAATGTGAACACAACATTTACATTTTGGTTTTACCACAAGTTTCCTTTTTTCGTCAAAAGACAAATTCAATTATAATTTTAGGAAGTTGCTCCGACAACTACAACCTCTATTGCAGCACTATAAGTCACAATGAAAAGCTTAAAACCCAAATTACGTACACAGGTGTGATAAAATAAAAATAGCTAGGAGCGCTTTTCATTATTTTTGGCTATTTTTAAATAATTTTCCAATTTTCTATTTTAGAGAGACGCTTTACGATGGTCGATGAAGACTTGTAGAAAGTTTATATTCGATGAAAAGTCTTATGAAGCAAGTATTATCAATCAATTTCCAATACTTAACAGTATAATAATTACGTATAAAATACCCCCCCCCTTTTAGAAGACGTAATATCCCTTGTCGATTTTGTGTCAAGAAGATCTAATTTCAAGCATGCGTGTAAAAGAGTCATTGGTGTGCACATAAATAAATTAGGAAAAAATAATAAATAAAAATAAAATGCATCATTTTGATCTTGGGAATTATGATCAAGCGTTGTTTGTGCTTTTCAGCAAGGGCGTGCCGAGCGGAGGGCCGAAGGGGCTCCTGCCCCGGGCGCAAAGCAAACTAAAACCTTTTTTGTTTTTAAACGTCCATTACTAATTTAAAAAAATAATAATTATGTCTTTTTATCTCAGGGGGTACCCTGAAGCTTAAAGAAAGTGCCCTAACGCTCGTCAATATACAAAAAAGGTTTTCGATGATTTCAAAATTTTTTTTTAATTTGCAAGAATAATACAGGGTGTCCCAACGCTGCGTTATCGTAGAACTGTGGCTTTGCTGTAGAATTTAACAAAAAAATTTTAATGCACAACTATAGTTCTCTTAGAGCTTCATCTCTTAAAAATATTTTTAAAAATACCGGGTGATCCATTTAAATGCTACAGGTCACACTTGTATTTTTTTAAATGGAACACCCTGTATATTTTTACATATTAAGATTCCCCTTTCGAAGGCGATTATAGTCATTTGTGGGTTAATGGGTCCACCACGGACCTGGGACAAGATAATGCGTATTTTATATTAAAAACAAGTCAACTTTGCGTGCCTGTTGAGACTTAACGAATTGACATTTTTGACAGAGGTTTGAGTTAAAATAATGCTAATATCGTCTTTTTTCCTTATTATCTTTCAAAGCGACATACAACGTCAAAATGAGACCATGTGAGTCTCCAACGCAAAATGTCAGTTTTCTTCATTTTTTTAAATGGCACCCCCTATTTTCGATTTCAGGAAAAGAGAGCCCCTTTTCTAAGCTTTCTAATGATATAATATTTTCTCAATCTATTCACTTTTAAAATTCAACTTTTATCCCATTTAAAAAATTAAGAAAAATTACACTTTGCGTTAGAGATCCACACGGCACAATTATTGCGGTTTTGTCAACTTTGAAAAATACTTTAGAAAGAAGGCGATATTAGAATTATTCTAATGCAAACCGCAGTCAAAAATGTTAATTCGTTACTTTATAGAAGATAAGCAAAGTTGACTTGTATTTTCCTAAAATTCGCAGTATCTTGGCCCAAATCTACGGTAGACCCATTAAACCATACATTACTATAATCGTTCTCGAAAGGGGAATCCAAATATATAAAAATATACAGGGTGTTCCATTTAAAAAAATACAAGGGTGGCCTATAGCAATTAAATGGATCACCCGGTATATGTAAAAATATTTTTAAGAGGTGCAGCTCTCAGAGAACTATAGCCATGCATTAAACTTTTTTTTGTTAAATTATAAGGCAAAGTCACAATTCTACGATAACGGAGTGTTGGGACACCCTGTATATTAATGAAATTGAAAAATTTGATCGCAATGAGACTTGTAGAAGAACTAAAATTTTGAATAAAAAGTTAAATGTTTTTTTGGTCAACCTTTACATCTTATTTCTAATCAATGTCAACATCAAACATGACTTGTCACCGGACAAAGATAAAAGAATGACTCTATTTTATAACCGCTGTGTAGTAAATTGTATTGCAGTGGTACCAAGTGAAATTTTAAAAATTTAATAATTATTTAATAAATCAATCTTAATTGATTAATGATATAAATTTAATTAATAATTTAATTAAACAGTATTTTAATAAACTGAGGGCGCTACACAAATTATCTGTCCCGGGCGCAAATTTGCTAGATACGGCCCTGCTTTTCAGGGACACCCTTTACAAGAGTTTTACCATTTCCGATACACCAATATCCACTTCCTGATGTTTATGAATGGCATATTTAGAACATCCAGTTTATCTTGACGTGCCGAAAACTATTAGTGAAAAACATAAATATTTGAGTTTTAATTAAAAAAACGACGCTGCAGAACTATCAAGAAAAGAGAAAAATGAGTACGGTAGAAAGGGGAGATTTGATGAAAATACACAAATTCGCTTCTATTGATAGATGGATAGAACGAATACCTATACCGATGGCTAATTCGACGTTTACGTCAAACGAACAAGTAGGTACTCGAGTTATTCAAGTAAATTTTCTTTTTAAGCAATTTCGACCTAAATTAAAGAATTTTAAAACGAAAGAGTAGAAAATTTTTATATCTACTAAATTTTTGATTTAATTAAGTTTTAACTTTGAACTTGTTGCTTCGTTTGTAGAACTCGTAATTTATTAAAATACTTGGAGCTCAACTAAATTTGATTTATTATAACAAGAATTGTTTGCTTCAAAAATCGTTCCAGATATGATTAAGCTAATGTTTATTCGATAAATAAAATGGATTTGCACAAAAGAGATAATTTCATCAAAATAAATATCAAAGTAAAAATAATTTTTTTTCTAAAAAAAATCGACAAGACACCATAAATACAAGGTATTCCAAACTTGTAGCTCACTGTTGGAATTTCATAAAATATTCCAAATAAAGAAATGATAAGGGAAGTGCTAACGGCTCAAGCCCAGAAACGCTTGATGCGAAAGAAGGCATAAAAGTGAACTACTATATTATGAATGATTTTCCAATTGTGTTTAACATATTTTTACCATCATTCTCTCTTCGGAAGGCAATGTTAAACCACGGAGAGTAATTTGCCTAAGTTTCCCCAAATAGAGGTACAGTCAAAACCGGTTATAGCGACACCGCTTTGTACGACTTATCGGATATAACGACGAAATGTAGAAGTTCCTTTTTTACTTTTTGCATATTTTTGCTTAAAAACATAATGCCTATTACGACTATCGGTTATAACGACCGAATTTTGCGATCCCTTCAAAGTAGTTATAACCGATTTTGACTGTATGTAGTTCAATACTACAAAAGATTTTTACTGTATACCCTAGGTACTTATGCTTAATTTATTATTAATCTTGTTAAAGTCGGTCCTGTTGATTAAATAGAGATAAAGTTGTATCGTACCGTATGTCCCACATTCGAAATCTCATTGAGATTCCGGAAATTATGTGAGATGTAGCTTCGGTTATAACCGAGGAATAATTTACATAATTATTTACGGCGAACTTGACGACGTGATTGTTTCCCGAAATAAAGAGATATTCTCCTCTCTAGATAATTAACAAGAAAAAAGTCGAAAAGGTGTATTTTCTTTAAATGCCCTAAACTTTTTTAATAACTGATGTAATTTCAACTTTCGAAAAAGTTGTGAAAGGTTAAAAAATCCTGCCAATTTATTTCTCTTTTGAAATGAATATATGCGGCACAAGTATTATTGCTCTTAGAAATTAAAAAAAAATCGAGTTAGCTTTGAAGCACGCGAATAAACAAACATACAGGGTGGGCCACGTAACTTGTAACTCGTACCGATTTTTTACTGCAGCCCAAATTACAAACATCATTCGAGTCTAGACGAGTTTAGAGCCAGTATTATAAAGCCATTCAACCTAAGGTTGAAATTATAAATAAACGTTAATTTCACTATTTTGTCCAATTATGTCTAACTAAAATGACAGCTAACCTTAGGATGAGTTTCAACATTCTTTAGGGCCTTAGGGCCAGTATCATAAAGCCTGCTCAACAGAAGGTTGACTCAACCACAGGTTGAAATTATAAATAAACGCAAATTTCACTATTTTGTCCAATTATGCCAAACTAAAACGACAACCTTAAAAGTTAACGTTCAACCTCAGGTTGAGTTTGTAAACTAAAATTTGAGGTTAAGTTATGTTTGTGTTGAATTGTGAATAGAGTTTAGCAACTTTTGACATTTTTATTTATGTATCAAAGGATTATAAATCTAATTCTCTGATTAAAATATAATTCGCCTTTATGCAACCGAGCGTAAAGATAAATATTAAAGTGAAGTAGTATGTACGCTGTGGATTTGTAGTCCATTATAGCTATCACAGTAAACAAACAAAACAGGAATTCAAAATTGCGATCTACTAAAAGTTCTCCAAAGAACTTTAATCCAACTTATAATTTTATGTTATAACCTTAGAACATAACGGAGTAATCTTGCAAAATTTGCAAGTAGCTTCGAAGCTAAGCACAGCAATTAATTTCTAAAACGCAATAGTTATTGCTTATCGATACCATTACGGAAGCTTTTATTAAAATTTTCAAGATAGGACTATACTTTATTACTCTACTTAAGAGCTTTAAACAAGTTATAAATAGAGCAAAATAAAATTTTAATGCTCGGAACTATTTAAAACGTATTAAAATTTTAATTCGATTTATGTAAATTTTTCTCTTTCTCCACGAGAAGCAATTAAAAATAAAATGAAACGAAGAGGTAAAAATCTTAAATCGCCAAATAGGTAGGTACCTAACGTGTACTATGTGTAACAAATCCACAAAGCACACAAAGTATAACAATTCGATTAAAGTTACTTTCTCGCAATTAGATTTAGTCCTTTAATTCGATTTCTTGCTCAAAACTAATTGAAAGCCAAAATACAAAAAAAACACCTAGCAAACAGCGAAAAAAGAAGAGAGAGGGAGGAAAAACTTCGTTTTTGATTAAAACTAATTTGTAAAGTAAGGAATAAAAGATAAGTGGCATTCCTTTTATAAGTAAAAGTAAGCAATTGGTCCTAAAAGAACAATCGTTAAGAAGAAAAAGTGCGCAAGGGCGTTTTTTATCAACTTTAAAAAGAATTTGGCAACTTTTCCGATTATTTTCATTTTCACGAGATACGAGACATAATTTTAATTAAGAAGCATTCGATCACAGTTTAGCTCAAGGCTGGATAATTCATGAAGCGCGTGCTTCGAGGCCCAGAAAAAAAGTTAAATATTAAAGGAAATTTCACCCCCTCCATCCCTTAGCCATGTAGCTAGAACAGGTGTCTTTAGTGTTTTTACCTCTTAACTATACTATTTTTCCACAATTGTGGATAGCAACTCATTCCTAATATAGGTTCATAAGCTTTAGCTAACTATAGCGCGGCATCTATTGAGGCAGATGCAAAAAACATGTCGCTTTAATAGCATAACGTACTTTACTAAAATTTGATCAAATCTTGGTAGTAGAAGTGGATCCGAGTACGAACGATTGTCCATGATGCTGTACCGAAAAATCTCGATGTAATCTATTCTTCATTTGATAATGACACGACTATCTACATTTGTGGATTTAAAGTATAATTAAACACATTCATAAAATAAAATTCCACCCTTTTCCATGTTCTCTATAACCTCTTCGTTGACTAGACATTATTGTGAAATGCAATGTATTTTTGTAGGGGCCCGAAAATAATTAGCGCCTTAATATGCCTCAACGTTGTTTGATCTAAGAAGTTGAGACGCTATCCGGCTTGTGTAAAGCAAGAAAGTTAAAAACGATGGTTAATGCTTATAGATGAAGATTATGGTATTGTTTCATCAAATGTATTGTGCCCAATACAGTACAACCCCCGGTACCATTCAGGGGCCGAAAAATTTAGTATGTTGTAACCGGCGTCCGTAATAAAAATATTTATGTTTTAAAATGAAACTAAAGATTTATGCCCGTATTTATAGACAGATCTCAAGCACTTGCTCGGACTCAAGACCGAGACGGGGCCGGTTGCTATTGGTTTCTATTGTATTATACAATGAAAACCAATAGCAACCGGCTTCGTCTCAGTCTTGAGTACGAGCAAGTGCTTGAGATCTGTCTATAAATACGGGCATTAGTGCGTTATATCCAGAAAAACCATAGAAATACGTTATAAAGCGGTGCCTTATAACGGGGTCCTACTGTATCTGATCTTCACAGCGCAAATTATCTTTTGACACAAACAAGTCTTCGATTTCTATATCAAATATTGGCCAAATAATCTGGATTTATGCATCACATATACGCATGAATTCGAAATTTAAATTAAATAAATTCGAATTATCTTTCCGGTGATGATTGGCTTTTCAAACAAATAGAGCAATTTGAAAATCACATCACCCAATCAACGGTATAAAAATTTTCAGTTTCGAGAAAATTTAAAATAATTTTCCTCTTGCATACCGAATACACTATGCTACCAGAAACTTTTTTATTTTTAATTCTTAATTTCGGATGACCCTGACCCTGCCATTTCGGAAATATCCCCAAAAACACGCATTTTGAACCCTTAGCTTTACACTCAGCTTTTCCACTTGAATTTATGGGAACTGCATTTAGAACTACTAATAGAAGACGTGTGTAAACATTCGCCCCTCTGGCAAATTATTCCACTAATAACTTCTAAAATGACTAAACTATAAGTAAACTTGGGGATATACCTATGTATTTACGTAGATTTGCAACATGATTTAGCAACAAAACTCGCGGTTTGTCGATTTTCTAAAAGTTATCAACGTACATAGTAAGTAGCAGCTGTGCAGAATGTTCGTTCCTAAAGGGCTCATAACAAAATAATCGCCCAAACCTGCGTAGTGGCGAGGTAGCATCGAACATCTAAACATTTTATGTTCAAAAATAACACTCCACTCGTTGGAGCTTTTATAGCACCCTTAATGAAACCACCGTGTAACACAAACGCATAAGAAAATCTAATTTATTGTGCTTTTTATCCCCTATCAAGTTCAAAATAAAAAAAATATGGGAATATTTAAGCGCAAAAATGACGTACCCATCTACAAATCTAAAATTCGATTGTAATAAATCCTACCTGAATAAAAGAAATCCTAATCCCGTTACGGCAGCTCTCCTCACATCGTCGTTCACGTCCGAAACCTGAAAAAAAATTACAATTACTAATGGAATCGATTACAATTACAAAACTACATTAAAATAATAATTTAGAACGTGCTCGCTACAATATTATCATTCTTACGTTCGATTGCATAAACGAAAATTATATTGAAGCAGAGAATTAGATTAATAATCCTTAGATACGGCAACTCTACACAGTAAAACCAGTAAGACCATTCATGCTGACTCTAAGAATAAGAACAAGAATAAACAAAAAAGTTCAGCTATACAGAAAGCAATGGTACGGTTCACGCTCGTTTCCATAACCAGCGTGAACCGTACCATTGGTTTCTAAAGCTCCACTAACCAATTTGGCGTTAAAGAAAATATGTAAACTAAATAATTTTATCCGGGAAAAAATTCCTCCAATCATAATCAAGAATTCGGGTTAGGTACAGGCATAGTTAAAAGGCGCGTGTATCTACAACTACTTCAGGTTATGATAAAACCTTTCAAAAGGACAGTAAGTTGTACTTTTCAAATTCACTGTCTTAATATTAACCTATATTCAATTTTACTGACAGTTACTTGTTAAATTTAGCAACTGAAATACTTTTAACTCGTAGTGTACTTCAAAATCTATGACAGAGCTGGCTAATAAAGTTGGTGGGACTGTATAGCTGTACTTGTTTGCTTATTCTTGTTCTTATTCTTAGATTCAGCATGAATGGTCCCTAAATAGAACTTAACCTCAAATTTTAATATTTATTTACAAACGTAAACTTTGACATTAGTGTTTAACGTTGTCATATCAAAAGATTGTAAATCTAATTCTCGGATTAAAATTTAATTTTCGTTTATGCAACCGGGCGTTAGATTAGTTTACAAAAATTAAAATAAGAGGAGAAGGAAGAAGGTTATTAAACAGTAGAATTTTCAAAAATACTATTTTAAAAAATTCTCAAATAGACAAGAAAGACATGATAACAAAGAGAAACTTGCAGAACAAAAAAAAGAGACTTACCGCAACATGTAAAAGTTTTCTGATTGCCTGATTATGTCCCGTTCCGCAATAAGCCATTGCCAAAGTATACATTCCAGAACGGCGTAAGATGGGATCCTTGTCAGTTGTCAATTGTTCTATCAACGGATCGGCTTCTTCTAACCGTCCGTACATTGTAAACGCGATACCAACAGCCAAACCACGCAGAATTTTTTCATGTTGACTCTCTTGAGCGTACTGCAAATAAAACAAAAGTTTATTACTATTTATTTGCGTCTATTTTTAAGCGCCATCTTGCATTTTTAAATTTACACGCCCTCTTGCCGCCTTATTTAAATTTCCCGCCATTTTAATCACCATACTACTCATCTGTTTAGCAATTACAGAAGCAATAAGAACAACAAGGGCTACTCGGTACCGCTCACAGAGAAACTCAATGTGCAGGAAACTGTAGAGAACCACTAGACACATAATTGCCAAATTCCACGTGAAAAACAACCTTAACAAACATACGAAAGTTGGAGGAACATCAATAGCATCTCCCTCACTCAAATATTCAAAATACTATGCTATACAGGGTGGGGGGAAAGTAAGGCAACAAATAACTAAAGTGTTTTAAACAAAAGTTATTAGGCTAAAAATGCTTCACTTGTTCGTGTTGTTTAACTGCTCGTGCGTAATAGTGCATGGGGAGCACGCAACTCTGATTTGTCACGAACATGTGAAGCACTTTTAGCACCTTTTAGCCTAGTAACCCTGTTGCAGTAGCAACAGACTATCAGAACATCCCGTTTTCATTTTACATTTTGAATGACTTGAGGAACGATGGAGAAGCTGCTATTGTTGTAAAAAGTGCTCAAAAGAGTGGCCTAAATTGATGTAAACTTACAACCTCTACCCTAAAATCTAAAGTATCCTTATCGTTTGGTTGGCGATTTAAGTTCTCATGCAAATTAGATACGTATATAACCACCGAGAACACAAATTCGTACAAGGTTTATCAAATAAAAACTTTAATTTATACGCAATTGGGTAGAAAATAAATTGAAAAGTAACCCTCTAATTTACGCAAGTGATGCCGTTTTAGTTTATATACAAAATAAACGTTGGCGTACAGTAAAAGTTACTTGAAGAGTTTACGACTCCTTTTAAATTATTAATAAAACGCTTTTGCTAAGTGTCAAAACTTAAAGCTCGAGTAAACGAAATGTAACTATCAAAATGAAAATATTTTAATGGACGAATAAAGATGGCATATATTAGGCTACTTAAAGGTGAAGCATTTAATTCAAAGCACGTCTTGTCCAAATCCCACTTTTATCCAGATTAGTTGGTTAGTTAAGTTAAAGCTGCCCCACTAACTGCGTCATTTTATGATGAAATGCCAAATACTTTTAGTAAAAATTGCTAGGCTTCAAAAATACTTCAAAGAGAAGTAATTGGAAGATTTTCAAGTGGTTTGATAATGAGATGACTCGAAAAAGAATTTGTAGGCCAATTAGGTTATAGAAAATCAGAGAGACTCCAAATTACGTTCAGAAGATTACAAGATGTGTACTTCGATAAAATTTTTACGATTTCAAATATTAAATTTAAGTGCTTAATGTGTTTTGATAGCTCTCTATTTCAAAAAAAACTTAAAAGAATTGAAAAAAAGTTAGGAACTCAACAAAGCACCTAATTTTTTTTTATTACGACCCTGCGTGCCATGAAATTTAGGTAACAAAGTTTAATACAATACTTAATTCTCCCAATTGAGAATTTCAGCGTCCTACTATCCGTATTAAAATCAGATTAGACAAACTAATTTGATTTTGCCGTGCGTTGGGCAGTTGTGAAATGTGTAACCATCTCGTAGGAAATCTCTGACACATCCAAAGAGTTGACGACAAAAACAGAATGCATTAAAATGAATAAACATTTTACTTTTTTAAATAGTTCATTTAAAAACAAATTACTTATTTAAATTACCTCTATTTCTGACGAAATATTTTATCAAAAATTAATGTTTAAAATAATGAAAAAATTTCATTTTCAAAATAAACCACTTGGACAGTAGGATTATTATCACCCTCACCAATGTTTTTCAATTACCAAAATATTACATAAATTTTTAAACAATGCTTTAGCTCCTAATTTCATTTAAAAAACTGTTAAAAATAGCAGAAATTCAAAATTATTTAAAAATTACAAAAATTAACATGTGGCGCCATCTCTACTATTCTACTAAAAGTTCTTACAGAATTCTTTAACCTAAAAAAAAAGTAACATGTCTAACAGTAAAATAGCGGTTTTTTTCATAATTTTAAAAAGTATTAAATAACAGTTACTTACAGACACCATGTCTTCGATGGCAGATGCATTTTTGGAGCCCAACATGACCATTCCCATAGCAATACCTGCAGCTTCACCGGTACAAGCGTCATCTTGATACAAATTAAATTTCAGTTGCTCGTATACGTCTTGTCTATAAGTTCCCATTCCGGCAAGACCTAATCCCAAACAACCACCATGCCGTACCATCTATAATAAAACCAAACATAAAGTATTTCCAAATTCAATTTAAAAAATTTTACCTCATTTTGAGCATCCTTTAACTGTCCCAAAAGATAATCGGTTATATTTGCGCCGTGATTAGCGTGAATAAGTCCTAAAGCATACAAGCCACCTCCTTCGGAGTAACCGGAACTAGGTCCAACTTCTTTAGGTAAATAACTTTGCATTAAAGTAAGTGCTTCGTGTTCGTGACCACGATGAATGACTCCTAAAGAAGCTGTTGCGGTTAATTTAGCCCAATTTGTTGCACGGGCTAACCATTCCAAATTATCTCTTAAGAACTGATCACTCGTAGTACCGCTGTGCATAAAACCATTAGCAATCACCGTTGCAGTATGACAAATGCTAACACGAATTGCTTCTTTTGTTTGTTTTAAAATTAATAAATCTGAATGATTTGATCGTATTAAAAATTGTAAATGGAGCTCGATGGAAACTTGTCCGGATAAAATGCTATGTAACTTTTCGATACGACCTTGATGTTCTTTCTCATTATCACTCTGCAAAAATTCGAGTTAGAAATAAATTAAAACCAATTTTCAAAAACTTACCAAACTATCAAAAGTACGTTCTTCTTTAGTAGTTTCTGGTTGTTGAGTTTCTTCTTTTTCGGCAGTTACCTCCACTTTAGGTTTAGTTTCGAGCAAATGTGGTAGAGGAGCAGTAGAACGCAAAGCTTGTAAAACACGTCCTAAAAACTGTTGTGTGGCAGACTCGTACAAATCAAACGCAATTTGATATGACATAAGCTGGCTCTCTTCTTGGCCTTGCACCAATTTATCTAAAATTTCAGCGACCGGCAATGGATCTTCGAGAAAGATTAAACATTGGCACATGTTTACATAATCAGGAATAGCTAAGTTGCGATACAATTCGACCAAAGAATGAAGAACTGTATTACGAAAGCCACGATTTTGGATCAAGCTCATAGCTACTTGAAAAGCATAACTTAACATAGCGGCTACATCATCTGATTGAGTGATCGCCGCTTCAAATATATCCATGCGACGAGTTTCCAAAGCCAAACCTAAAGCTTGTCGGTACTGACCGTCGTCTAAACAACGTTGAAACATGCGATTAACGATTGCTTCTAATCTCGCATCGACAGGTTTAGCATTTGGATTACCATCGACCAGGGCGAGACGTTGTTGAGTGTAATAATCAATACACTTAGCTAAAAAATTCACCATTAACAATCAATAAATAATTTAAAATAATCCTACCGAGAGTAGTTTCGACATATTCTGTACGTGAGTTAACGTCAAAAAGTTCGCCGGCACCAAGAGCATATGTTAAAGAGTCTTCAAACGATCCCAAATGATAGTAAACTTTACTAGCAACTAAAGCTGCTAACTGATGTTGTTGGAATACTCGATCTTCATGTAAAATTTCACTAAAACAAACATATGACTCACAAATGAGTCTTAAAAACAAATTATCAGCTTACATTCTTTCGATAGCTTCTGAAATCTCGGGCCAGAACTCATCGACAATACTATCGAGCTTTCTCAATGCAAATACCTTCAATTCAGGTCTCGGTTCATCTAAAAGGGAGATAATCCCAGCTAAAAAAAATTTGAAATGTCATTAAAAAGTTTAAGTTTGAAAAAGTGAGGTTATAATACATCAACTTTTTTTCAATTTATTAACATTTAAATTAGATTCAAGTAAACTTTTAGACAGTTAAGTATTAAGGTATTTTCGACATTTTGCAAAAGTATTAAAGGTATTTTTAAAAGTCAAAAAGTTTTTGAAAAAATTTTGAATGACTTTGCATTTATGAAATATTTTTAACAATTTATTTACCTGCTGAAGTAATATTCATATTTGCTGTTTTAAGCACAAAATATTATTTTATGTACTTTTTTAAATCAATTTAATTGTACAAGTAATTTATACGTAATTTTAGATACACACGTTCGCTTTGCACTCACATGCACCGACTGAAAACAAATGATCCAATCAGCGAACAATGAACCGAAATTCAGCAAGTCACCATGGGAGTAAATACAACGCTGTCATTGGTCGATACTGACATGAGTTCTCTAAATGACAGTTTTCATCTATGTACAGGATGTTGCAACTGTAATGAGGCTTTATTAATTTTGAAAATGTTGATGAATGATTACACAAATAGTTTATTTTTAATATTAATTATTTAGATAATATAATTAAATACTTTAATGAACTTCAAATGAACCAAAATATAACATTTTACGGTTAAATTTTTACTGTATAAAATGGACCCACAGAAAATAAAAATAGCACGAGACCCTAGATAAAATGTTGAAATACAAATCTAGAGGATGCCCCAACATCGGGACACTTAAAAAACAATAACTATCAAGAGGCCAGGCCTAGCCTAGAAACTTAGGCCTTGCTCGAGCAAGATGACGACTATGATCTCCTATTCAAGGCTTTAAAAGATTATAATTATTATGAATGCTGGCTTGATGTCTAGTTCTACATCTACGCTCAAACTACAGGAACAGACCTCCAGATCTTTTGTTTGAATTTCTTCTTAAGGCCGTTTTCAATAAAATAAAACCAACAGTAACACATTTATGTTTCTTTATTAACCTAAACATTTAAAGCAACTTCTAGATATCCACAGCAGGAATTACAAGTAAAATGAACTAACTCGACTCGTTACTATTGTAAAGAACTTAAAATTTACATCGCAATCGTTAAGAAAAAGCAACTAAACACATTTATTTACACAATACGTACAACAGAAACAAGCTACAAAGCTAAAAATAGTCTTAAACTTATTTACAAGATTAAATAAAAGAAGCACACCCTTATGTGTATTTTAAACACAATTCTGAAATAAAACTACATTAATTAACAAGATTCTTGGTGGTGAATTAGTTGTGAAAAGTATTCAAATCGCAACAAAAATTAACCATATGCTAATGAGTCAAAGTGTGAGTCATACTTTGAGTCATAATAGGGTAAGATACCAACGGCTGGTTTGAAAGAGCTTGAGATGTATTAATCGCATTTCTATGCATTTCCAACTGTTGGCTCGAAGCTAAATTTTGTTGCGCTAATAACTGTTGGTTAGTGCTCGCAAGAGCCAATTGTTGAGACATATTAGCAACTGCCAATTGTTGAGGGGTGTTAGCTAGAGCTAACTGTTGGGCTTGCGAAGTCAACTGTTGTGTCGTATTAGCCAAGGCTAATTGTTGGGCTTGCGAAGTTAACTGTTGAGTTGTACTAGCAAGAGCCAACTGTTGGGCTTGAGACGTCAATTGTTGAGTTGTACTAGCAAGAGCTAACTGTTGGGCTTGAGAAGTCAACTGTTGAGTTGTACTCGCGAGGGCTAATTGTTGGGCTTGAGAAGTTAGCTGTTGATTTGCTAATTGTTGTGCTTGAGATGTTAATTGCTGTTGAGTCGTTAAATGAGCCGTCGGGGCTAACTGTTGACTTTGAACGAGTTGTTGGTTGGCTTGAGACGTCAGCTGCTGTTGTGTGCTTGCTAAGGCAAGTTGTTGAGCTTGAGAAGTTAATTGCTGTTGACTTTGCGCCAAATTGTTTGCTAAATTTTGTTGGGCTATTGCAAGTTGAGCCGTGGAACTGTTTGCTATTGTAAGTTGTGATGGTGGGTTGGTCACTAAAATACAATAAAGTCAATTTTTAAGTCTAAGCTTTTATTTTTATTTACCTATGATTTGTTGGCTCGGAGCTAAAATCTGAGCAGGTGCAATGCTAACAGCTGGGCAACCCGCAATAGACACGTGATTAGCTGTAACCGGTGTACCTGTCGAGACGGTGGCTATAGAAACCGGAACAGTTGCCACACTAGCGGTCACCGTACGAATTACCTACAAATTAAACTCGTAAATACCAAGCTAAAACAAGCAAAAGTAAGTACTTGTTGTGTCTGAGCTGAAGTGTTATTTTGAGGTAAAGTATTAGTGATCGAAACAGATGGTACAGTTACTGCTCCGTTTCTTTTATTAGACATGCGCAAAGTAGCATTTTGATCCAATAAAAATTCATTTGTCGCCGTTAAATCCGATACCTAAAATAATTTAATCATTGCACTATTATTTTAAAAATGGCTAAAGCATTACCTGTCTTTTTAGCTGTTCAATTTCTTTGTGAAGTAAACTGTTTTCTTCTTCGAGCATGATACCTCTAGGATCGACTCCATTCAACATCGGTGGATTACCGGCAAAGTAACCCTTGAAAAATGGCCTACGTCTGTTACAATTATTATCTAAATATTCCAAATCGTTCGAAGCAATATAACGACGTTTTAAAGGTGGAGGTCTAACTTCTGTGTCGTCGATTTGCAGACTATTCCAGCGAGTTAATCCTAAACCATGCAATATGTATAGTTAATTGTTTATTATGAACGAAGCTTATTTACCGGCAGAAGTTATTACGACTTTAGATTGAGAGCCATCGATGTTATTGACTATAAAATCAGGTACTTCAATGTTGGATCGGTTGTTAATGTTATTTTGAACTAGGTCCATTATTTCGTTATTTTCTTCTTCTTTACTGATGTGACGATACTTGCATATAGGCCTCCTATACATAAGCAAATTAAAAATTATTAAGCGACAACTTGCTATTCAGTGTCAAAATTAAAATGTGGTAGATTTTATCCCTACCTCAAGGATGATTAGAGAAAATTTTATTTGATAGAAAAATATTTTCAGTGGTGATGTAATTAAATATAATTGGTTTAATGAAGACAGCTTGCTCCCTTCCATTTTAAAAAGCAAATAAGTAATAAAAAGGCCTTAAAATGCAGCTAAATACACTACAGGCCACGTTTAAAGGTCTTTTGTGGAAAAAAAGTTTGATTTCTTAGTAGAGTTACAGTTTTTATTGATTGAAAACACTTAAGAGGGTGGTTTCTAACGAATGGGCGGGAAAGTTGATATTTAGACCTGCCGCTCGTAACCGTTAGCGACTTTAATATTCGGTTGATATCATTAATAGGCATAATTCCTAATTGGGTAAGGTTCAAAGAAGGCAATGACACATTTGTATATAGGAAATAAGAGCCTAATTAGTGAGAAACAGAGGATGCTGCTTTTACCCACAATCCTTTGTTTTTTTTAAATTGCACCCCAAGTTCAATTAGACTTTTCTCACTAATTAGGCTCTTATTTCCTATATACAAATATGTCATTGCCTTCTTTGAACCTTACCCTATCAGGAATTATGACTATTAGCGATATCAACCGGATATTAAAGCTGTTAACGGTTACGAGCGGAATGTCTAAATATCAACTCTCCCAATATTCCGCTCGTAGCCGTTAGCGACGTCAATATCCCGTTGATATCATAAATATTCATAATTCCTAATAGGGTAAGGTTCAAAGAAGGCAATGACATATTTGTATATAGGAAATAAGAGCCTAATTAGTGAGAAAAAGAGGATGTTGTTTTTACCCAAAATCCTTTTTTTTTTAAATTACACCAAGTTCAATTAGACTTTTCTCACTAATTAGATTCTTATTTCCTATAACAAATATGTCATTGCCTTCTTTTAACCTTACCCTATCAGGAATTATGACTATTAGCGATATCAACCGGATATTAAAGCTGTTAACGGTTACGAGCGGAATGTCTAAATACCAACTCTCCCAATATTCCGCTCGTAGCCGTTAGCGACGTCAATATCCGGTTGATATCACAAATATTCATAATTCCTAATAGGGTAAGGTTCAAAGAAGGCAATGACATATTTTTATATAGGAAATAAGCGCCTAATTAGTGAGAAACAGAGGATGTTGTTTTTACCCAAAATCCTTTTTTATTAAATTACGCCAAGTTCAATTAGAATTTTCTCACTAATTAGGCTCTTATTTCGTATAACAAGTATGTCATTGCCTTCTTTGAACCTTACCCTATCAGGAATTATGATTATTAGCGATATCAAGCGGATATTAAAGTCGCTAAAGGTTACGAGCGGAATGTCTAAATATCAACTTTCCCGCCCATTAGTTTGAAACCCCCTCTTAAAGAATAAACTACCAAATACTACCGACAACAATAATAATTTCTTACCTACAGTTTCCTTTACGAAACTGATTACAAATAGGATGAGTACCAGGCAGTTGGGCCTTTCTAGTAGCTTCTGCTAAAATGATATTAGACATTTCGCCACTTTTCTTATACTCTTCCTCATCATCAGCGGTACAATGGATAAATCTAAAATTAATTACAAATAAAAGCTATTTTTTAAAGAAAAACACTTTGACTTACTTGCAATTGGGTCTAGGACACGAGGTATTTTGAAAATCGTGACAAAATTTCAAAAAATGCGTTTCATTTTCGTGTTTGTATTTACAAAATTTTCTTCCACAAACACCGCGAATATAATCGCGACAAACATTCTCAGAATTTAATTCTCCTTGTCGATCCACCTTTAATTCGTCGGAATTGTCAGTCATTTTCTACAAAATCATACACATTAATATAACATAAAACAAAAGTCTTGTAACTCTGCACGAGTTTTACCCCTTTTAAATTACCAATCAATAACTTGGTAACAATTCTTTTAACTTTTATCAAAATTTACATAATTTGAGCAAATAAAACTAAAGTTTTAGTTTGTAAATGTGCGCACAAAAGAATCAAAATTAATTTCCATAAGAAGCTCATATATATAAGAGTGTAAAAAAACGTTTGTTCAGTTTAGTATTAGACGACGATGGGTGTAACACACACATTAGTAACTATATCGATGATTTTAACAATTTCTCGAGTTATAGCTATATCTGAAGATGAAAATTGCGAAACATTGCCGTCAGAAATTAACATTATTAAAGGTAGTCGAAACATTGTAAATTTAAAATCTAAAAATTATTATTTTAGAGGAATACGACGAGCTCGGTCGTTTACAAAGAACGTGCCACGGAGAAATAGCGGTTAATAAATGTGAAGGCACGTGTAATAGTCAAGTACAACCGTCGGTAATTACTCAAACTGGCTTTTTAAAGGTATAACTTACACATTTTTGTTACTAAATAATAAATAATAATTTTTAGGAGTGTTACTGCTGTAGAGAGAGCTTTCTACGTGAACGCGTTATTACGTTAACTCATTGTTACGATCCCGACGGTATGAGGGTAACAAACGAAGATAAGAACAGTATGGATATTAAGTTAAAAGAACCGTCGGATTGTAAATGTTTCAAATGTGGCGATTTTAGTCGTTAATTGTTAACAATTTATATAATTTAATGTACGTAAAAATGTTCAGCCTTAATGTAAGCCATTTTTTTAAATAAAAATATCTTTCATTCTTACAATAATTAAAAGCTTTCTTTGAAACATTTTCCACAAATTGTTAAGTACAAATGTGCTAATATTGCTACCTTATACTTACTAAATAATTTATTGTAAACTTTTAATGTAAATATTAATCGGTAGGTAAATTAAATTGCTTGTGTAAGTCGGTAACTGTTGTATGTTTAATATCTGCAATATATCCCAAAACCACTTGTGTAATGTCACGCGTTTGATTATAGAGATGAAGAGCTTCCATTTGCGGCTTTAAATTACTATCCAATCCTTGTTTTACAAATTCTTCGATTTGTTTGTCAAGATTATTCTCTTCTTCCTTTAATTTCAAGTACTTCTTTTCTAAATCGACGCTTTCTTCCAAATTATTAATTTTCTTCTTACTTTTTCCTTCTTTTTTACTTTTGTCCATTTAATCCATTATCTTTCTGAACTGAAAATATTAATAATCATTATTAGAGTCCCAAATAATTCAATTCATTTTCATATTGTTTAAGTTGTGTATAGTGAGCCTTTTAACTCGGTAAGGTTTAATATTGAACTGAGTTTTAACAGAATAAATTTTAAAGCAGTAGCCAAATTAAAAATATACAAACAACGAATTTAAAACGTCCTTCATAAGGCCAGAACCTGTGTGAGAGTGTTCAAAGGTGTGAACTACATCAAAACATCTTAAACCTTTCCAAAAACAACGGATGTGGCCATACGAGGAACTTTTTCCCGCCCATCAAATCTTGTAATTTTGTATTTTTATTAATTAAAATTTAATTTAATAGATTCACAAAGCTAATTTTACGAGCTTTCAAAATATTGAAAAATATACGGGGTGTTCCTAAAAATCTTGATATTTTTGTAATTTCCGGTTTAACCGGAAGTGTTTTATTAACCGAAAATAGTCTCAAATAATTGATATTCATGGAAGTAATAAAAATATCCATTTTCAATTTTTGATTTTTATTACAAGAGAAATTAGAGATTTTTTAAGTTTTGACATTCAAAAAATCATTACTCCGAAACGGCTCGAGCGATTTTGATAAAAATTTATATATCGATAGAGAATTACGTTCTCTGTAACATACCCAAAAAAGAAAAAATATGTTAGAGGAAATTTTGAGAAAAACCATTTCAAAATTTTGACCTACTTTGGCCGCTTAAAGTTAGGCAAATTTGAAATGATTTTGAAAATCGATTTGGTTAGGACGAAAGTCCTATATTTTAGCTGTAAAATGCCGTTTTGAAATTTTTATAATAATAATTACCAGCCAAGTTATAAGGGAAAAACCACAAAATGGGACAATCTTTCTATTGACCGCCATTTTGAATAAAAAAATTTGAAATTTCTATTTTCAATTGGGGCTCAGATGTACTATCTTATAGCCAAGTAAAAATGAATTTGGCCCAAATTTGCAAATATGCGCCCAAAATAATCACCTTATTTTTGAACACCCGGCATAGATTTCTTAATTCCCTGTGTAGGACTTGTTATTATTAACAATTTATATTAATAATTTTTTACATTATAGACACGTCTTTGAAGAGCTAAATTTTCCCAATTCTCCATAAGCTTGCTCAGTTTATAAGTTAAGAAAGTAAAAGCTTATTTTTAAATATTTATAAAAATAATTTAGAAGTATATTACCATGTTCAATTTCCTAGTTGTTTCTTTTTACTCTAAAATAAACACAATTTAGTATATGTCCCTCAAAAAAAAAGTGAAAAACATGAAAAGCTATTATAACAATTTAATACCCTACGGTGCGAGCAATCCATTAAAGAGCACAACGAAATATAATTTCCCAGTGTGAACTATGGGGGTTCTAACAAAACAACCTTCTCTAATAGTTAAATCTTCCCCCCACTTAAACTCAAACAAACCTTCATATAAATTTTACCCTATTTTATATCAAAACTTAGAACGCACTTTTATATAAAATCGCACATAAATCTGTCGAGCGAGTTTGCTGATGGTTGTAATGTTTGTAAAATTTTTACAATCAGGTAAGTTTCACAACTTTTAAATACAAATTAAAACAATTTAAAAATTTAAGCCACACAACAAATATGGATTATGATCCTTTCTGTAATAATTTTGTCAAACATATGCTACGATTTAAACTTAAATAAAAAAATGTTAGGGAAAGCGAGTGGTGCAAGCGACGAATGTCAAGTTACACCAGTTATTCACGTTCTACAGTATCCCGGTTGCGTACCAAAACCAATTCCGAGTTTTGCATGTACAGGTCGTTGTGCGTCTTACATACAAGTAAATTTTAAAAACTAATAATTAATACAACTTACCTCGAATTACATTACTTTTAGGTTTCCGGAAGCAAAATTTGGCAAATGGAACGCTCTTGTATGTGTTGTCAAGAATCGGGAGAAAGAGAAGCCTCGGTATCGTTGTTTTGTCCAAAAGCTAAACCTGGTGAAAGAAAATTTAAAAAGGTTTGTACTCGATTACCTACTAATTTAATTTAATAATTTACAACTATAATTTTTACAACAACTAATACAATAATTGTTAGCATTATAATCAAAACAATGAACGCCATTAACGATTTTGTTATTTTAATTAAAAATTCAATATTTTAATTGCGTTTGATTATTAAATCAAAAAATTTTCTTTTCTTCAGTTTTATTGTGCTTAAATATAATTTTGTTACTTACAGATTTATAATAATTTATATCAAATTAAGTGCTCGCAAACTTAATAAAACTACTGTCAAAATTTGAGGTTAGGTTGATGCTATACACAAGGTGTTTAAAATTTTTTAGGCTACCACAAATAAGCAATTATTTTTGAATAAAATTATGATGTATTTTTGTTATAAATTAACGTAGATTGATTAAAAATAAATTGTTTGCTCTTAGGTTACTACAAAAGCACCTCTCGAATGTATGTGTAGACCATGCACAGGAGTAGATGAAAGTGCAGTTATACCTCAAGAAATAGCTGGTTATGCTGACGAAGGGCCACTTTCAAATCATTTCTTAAGATCGCATAGTCAATAAAATTTAAAAAGTCGTATATTTATGAATTTTTTAACAATAGGTACAAATACTGTTTTACAAATATTTCTGTAAGTTGTACTTATTATAATAAATAAAAAACATTATTTAATTTACTTTTGGTATTCATATACATTATACATATTATAAGGATAAATACAAGCAATTACACAAGGTCTATCGTCTATCAAGTACTTGAATTAAAATTTCAAAGTAATCCTGGATGATATGAAATAGGTACATTAAAGCAGTGCAATTTGTTCTCGATTTTCCAGATAGAACACCCTCTGTATATTTTCGTAAATTTACTTTATCTGCAAAAGTAAAAAAAAGTCGACTTTGTGCCTCTCAATATATATAAAATACTTTTACTCCTAATTAAACAAACTACTATTCTTTGTCTAGGCAGACAAAGTAAATCTTAACCTAACATAATTTTTATAACTTAAAAAATGTTTTCTAAGCATTTGTAATGTAAAAAATTTAATGTTTTTTAAATTTTCCTTTATAATTAGTTCGTTGTGTTTAATAATTATTAGCTTTTTTTTACAAATTAAAGCTAATTTTAAAAAATATTTGATAATTGAACTACTAGTAATTGACAAGAGATGGCGCCTTTTTAAACATTTAAAATTTTTAGTTTTAGGTTTTAAGAAAAAATAAAGTGTTTTATACGGAGTGCAAGTAGTTTTGTGTGATTCGCCTGTATTCCTTTTACCAGGAATCCATGGCAAAGCAAAGAAATCCAAATCTGTAAAAATCTGTAGGGTGTTCCATTTGAAAAAATCGAGAAAACTTACATTTCCCGTAAAGTAATCACTCTGTAGGTATAGCATTAGACTTTTTAGAGAATTTTACTACGAATTTTGTAAGTCGACTATTAATTATCAATAGTCACTAGTCAGTGGGGCAAACAGATTTGAAAAAACTTAATTACAGTCCAGTCCTGATACAATGACTCCGAATGACTCAATCTTGGCGTGAAAATTCCAACTTCAGACGTACTTATATATTTAAACTTAGCTATTAATAAGCATTTCCTTAAAATATGTCTACTTTATAAAAGCCAAACTGTTTATAAAACTACGATTTTATTAAAGTAATAAATGATAAAAAAATTGTTGTTTAACAGTAGAGTACTAGTTATTAAATTATTGTCTTTAACAAAGAAAATCATCTTATTCAAACATTTCATTTAATCTATCTCATTTGTTGCACTTTTAAGTCGTTATTTGGCGGAGTTGGTGGAGTTTGGTGAACTAAAATCGGGACCACCTCTCAATAAAAATCTTTTACTATCACCGACTCGCTAAAAACTACAAAAATTAAATTGAGATCAAATAAAAATATAAATTTCTTACAGCTTTGTCGTCATTTCTCAATATATCTGCGGGCAAATTATCGGGTCTCTTCAAACTTAGAGGATCTTTACTTAAAGCTAAAAGGAAGTCTCTAGGATAAACCTTCTTTCCATCAGTGTTAGCAGGAGACCATTGATCTAAACAGAAATAAATAACAAAAATACAGTCAAAACCGGTTATAGTGACACAGCTTAGTACGACTATCGGTTATGTTATAACCACCCAATTTTGCGGTTCCTTCAAAGTCGTAATAACCGGTTTTGACTGTCAAATCAAAAACGTACCATCTTGATAACATAAATGAAATCGAACGTCGTTTGCGTCTTCTTTAGAATTGTAAGGGTCTTTATTGCTCGATCTTATATCTGAAGACAAATATAAAAATTTTACTTTTATATTTTAAAAACTATGTTAGAGAAAAAGTAACGACTTACTTAAAGACGATCTCATATTGCAATCTTCCCCTGTGCTCTTCCAATTTTCACTTTGAATTCTAAATGATCTACAATCACTATCAGATGAAGATGAAGCCGATTCGTCTTCTCCCGCTTGTAACTCCAAGAAAAACGATGTTAACTGCATTAGTGCTACATCTACAAAAGGAACTTATTTATAATTGCACCATGCTATGGTTAACAGAAAATATAAAATAAAAAAGATAAAAATCAAACCATACGTTTTCCCTCTTGCTCATCAGGATCTGCGTTCGTCTCCCAAGCCATAAAGCTTTTGTGTGAAAATATGTTGTCTTCATAAAGCTTATTACATATTGACGAAAGAAGGCCTTGAAAAAAATAAATTAATAACAAACTTAAATTGACCTTTAGTTTTATACCTTGAGGGTGTTCCATTTTATTTATAAGAGATTGCAACGCAAAAAGACATTGTAATTCATAAGTTGGATTGGTATCGACAAAGAGGTGGAAAAAGTTGTATTTCTCTTCGAGCATATCGCCTCTAAGTTTCTCGCTAACAATTGAAGATTGGAAACACGCAGTAGCTAGTGTTCTAATAAATTGGATTTCTTTAACAGCTCCTCCCACATTAGCCTAAAACGTGTATCAATGAATTTTTTTACAAACACCCAAATCCAATCGACTCACCAACATCCAATTAATAATAGAATCAAATGAAGATTTGTCTGTAAAGAAGGCTAACAACTTGGTGTGAATTTCTTCGTACGATACTAGGGTTTGTTCAGTACTTGCAGCAAAATTGCTTGAATCGACAAGAAAATAAAAATTCTGTAATGAAACATAAAGTGAGAGCCATTACTCCAAAGAATCATCTTTTAAACTTACATTATCGTTAATAAAACTCTCAACTTGAGATTCTGGCATAAAATCTGTAAAAGCAAAATTGGAATTTTTCCATAATGATTCTACAAAAGTAGGTCCTTTTTCAAAAACAAAAAGCTTGAAGATATATGCGAGCAATTTGTGTGCATGATTACTTGCAATTGGCTCTTCAAACGCTTTATAGATGTCTCTTAAAGTGGTCGCGTTATCCCATAAAACGGGAGCTAAAATAACAACAAAAGTCACAAATTGCAAGTTTTTAAAACTCCTCAACTCACCAATTAATTCGGCTACAGATTCCCAAATTGTAGGAATATCAATAATCAGCTCCTGCGCTTCGCTCATAACCGATTCCAGTCCCCTACAGTAACCTTGAGCCGAAAGCACGCCAGATTTGACTAAGTGTGATAATAAAGTTCCAGTTCGTAATCTGATAACTTTAGATCTTTCTAAAACGTGAACACACCTAAAATAAACAAAAGTTAAGAAATAGTTTCCATTAGCACATTTTAATACTATACCCTGCGAGAATTAATTGTGGAAGCACAGTTGGGGGAATCGAATTCCTAATATCTTGCTCGCATTCTTCAATGTTACAACAATTATTGATAAATTCGTCAATGATGTTCTTGAATTTACGTTCCATTTTTTCCAGACTCAATTCAAGGGGCATCGGTTCTGGTGCAGATCTTTCGTCTCTCCTCTCCTCTCCTCTCTCCATATTTGTAGTATTAGTCATAGGGGGTTGAGTTTTTATGCTAAAACCTCGGCCCCAACTTCCAAACATTAAACTACTTCCAAGAGGTTCGTCTCCGGTAGGAGGTTTGCTCTTTAATTTTTCACTTTGAATGCTAAACGATCTATTGCTGTCACGAGACGAAGCGGTAGACCAACCGTCTTCATTATTAGTGTTGCCGTATTTTTTGCTGGAAGTAGAGCTATTTTTTTCAGTGCTACTTGCACCTCTTTCGTCTCTCCATAGAGTCATAGGTACAGAATTTAATGCTTGCATAGTCATCTGTTCGTTTTCTGTTTTCTTTTTAATTTCATCCTCAGTTTTTGGATTTAAGTCTTGTCTTCCAGGTACCCACTTTGATAAGCGAGAGTCAACTACATTTTGTACCATAATTCTTCAAAAATATAAAGCTATTAACTGTTCAACTTTGATAATTGGTTAATTCCACGTCAGATCGGCCACGTTTGACCCTTAGGTCTTCGGGTTTTGACGAAAATTGGTGCGTCGCGTCGGCCGGTTGGAAATATTAAGTGTACAAAGCGGTTTTGCGAAAAAATTATTCTTGCCCAATTTATCGTTAATTAGTTAATGTATAAATAATTAAGAGATCAGAGAAGAAGTGCACCGTTTTAAAGCTAATGGAACGTACTATTTATTTTACGCATCGCTTCTTTGATTTAAAGCCTTTTTGGTCAAATTGTTCCAGCCTGATTGCCACCTTTACTATACGCTAGGGCGTTTATTAGCCAACAACGACAAAAGGGCAGAAGGCGAGGTTGTTGATTTACTACTTCTTGGCAAAATAAAGTACCTCTCAATTATGTTATGATGGTCTCATCCACAATTCGTGCTAAGCTTATAGCCAGGGTGGCCATTAATTGTGAGGTTGACTGTACACTTAAGTTTGAACATATTTCCAACCGACACACCAAATTTCGTCAAAATCCGAAGACCTAATAGTCAAACGTGGCCGATCTGACCTGGAATTACCCAATTTCCTTACCTAACACGACGACTAACTTTTCCGTAGTTTCCATCCATAATATCTTTGGTTACATTAAATATTGGGCTCAAATCTATTTTCTCACACTCTAAAACTTGTCCGATAGTAACGATCAACTTGCACAGACTTTCTAACGACTCTTCGTCTTTAGTTTCTAACAAATTTGACAAACACTGTTGCATAACATTAACAGTCAACATATTCTGTTTAAAGAGTTCTCCAATAAACTTTGTATTTCCCATAGACTTCATCTTAAGTTTACGGTCGTAGTCATCTAATTCGGCTAACAATTCTTTCTTCTTTTCAACATTGGTACAATTATCGATTAATTCTACTTTAACGTTTCGAGCACTTTTGTCTATGGAGTTCTTCTCCAATTCCAATTGACATTTCCTTACTAAAAGTTTTCTAAAATCGACGTGTTCTGGCGATCCTTCCTTTTTCGAAACGGCTTCGGCTGTGGTCCCTTTTTTTCCTTCATCGGCTTCGCTATTTATTGGAGCTTGCATTAAAGCAAGCTCGCGACATAATAACGCGTAAGCAACCGAAAAATTAGGTTGATCTACGGTCTTTTCAAATATTAAGTTTATAAGCCCTAGGAACCAGTGACAATTATCTGTACTCAAATTTGAGAACGTGTCCCACTTCTGAGACGGGAGTTTGTTTAAAAGTCCATCGTTTTCATATAAATTCTGCAATAAGAAATTGAATAAAAACTAGGAGATTCTCAACTTTTTACTTAAGTGCTTTGGTTTTTCAGAAGCTCCTAATAAATAAAATCATTTAAACCTCCTGGACGCCGCGCATCTTTGGATGAAATCGTGTAAGGAACATGAGACTTATTATTTAGATTTAGACCAATAATGTTCTAACCCCAGACTACATTTACACATTTACAAACCAAAAGCAGATGGTCCAATTTTCTTTGAATTACCTACCGTATTCGCAAGTTGTTCAATTCCAAAGTGCGTTTCTACTCGAAGCTTACACTCTTGGCAATACCATTTAATTTTCGATCCTAAATCCAAGATCATTTCATATTGACGAGTCGATATGGATTGACAAGCGATATGGAACGATCTTTGGCACACACCTTCACAAATCATTACAGTTTCATTTTTATGTAATTCACATTCACAAGAAGGGCACTTCTTAATAAGTAGTTCACAACCCGCCATTTTATTATTATGAAGATCGAAATTTGTGAACACAAATTTTAAATGAAGGGGGGCATATCTACATACCACATACCAGACCAACTAATCCAAAAATCACTAAGGTGAAGCTGAACTCAAGGTTATTTCAAAATTGTCTGCAATGGCGATGTATTATCAGTAAAATGACTCACATGTGTAGGAACAAGATATCGACCTCCCACTCGAAAACTGCATAAGAAAATACTAAAGCATTGCTACTTACAAAATTTAATTGTAATAGTACTTTATGTAACGAGCATTTAATGATGGAAGACACAAGTATGACATTATTTGTTAATTAAACAAAATAATTTCAAGATAGTTAAAATCCATTACAAATTTTTAAAAATACCGCAATACCAAGCAGGGGTCGCATTGCGAACATTGTGGCTACTTCAGGATTAAGAGGGTGCGCTTTCTAAAGAATGGGTGGGAAATTGATATTTAAACCTTCCGCTCGTAACCGTTAGCGACTTTAATATCCGATTGATATCCCTAATAGTCATAATTCCTAATAGAGTAAGGTTCAAAGAAGGCAATGACATATTTGAATATAGGAAATAAGAGCATGATTAGTGAGGAAACTTCAATTGAACTTGGTGTACTTAAAAAAAGTAAAACATCCTTTGCTTTTTTAAATTACACCAAGCTCAAATGGAGTTTTCTAACTAATTAGGCTTTTATTTCCTATATCCAAATGTGTCATTGTCTTCTTTGAACCTTACTGTATCAGGAATTATGACTATTAGTGATATCAACCGGATATTAAAGTCGCTAACGGTTACCATCGGAATGTCTAAATTGCAACTTTCCCGCCCATTCGTTAGAAACCGTCCTCTTAATCCTGAAGTAGCCACAATCTTCTCAATGCGACCACTGCTGGGTATTGTGGTATTTTTTAAAAATTGTTAATCCATTGCCATGCTTTAAAGGAAAGGAGGTTTATATCGAAGTCCCAAATTTTACCCTTTCTTAAAGTTCTGTTTCACAATCACTCACGCAATAAATTCTGTTGTTCCCTTCAGTCTTAGTGTGTAATTACAGTAATGAATTACAGTAGATATAGGATTATTTTTCTAAGATTGCGATTTTGAAGTTTCATAATGACAGCGCAGGGTTGCCACATACCAACAAATCAAGCTAAAAAACATTGAATTTCAAACAAATTAAATTGTAATGTGACAACTCTGTACAGGGATGCCAAATTAAAATAGTCCCTAACTGCATTGTATTTTCACATTTCTAACTAACTTTAGGTTTGCTCCGGTAAGTGCCAAAATCGCAATCTTAGAAAAATAATCCTATATATTAGTATAGATGTACCACAGATTATAGATTTATATATTCAGAAATAGATGGCCGAGTCCCCACTCTAAATGGTAACCATGTTTTAGTTCTTACCACTATCGTTGTTGGCGCTGCCAACAAATTTGGTGCTTGGGGTGCTTGTAATAATAATAATAATTTTTGCTAAATTTAACTCGTTATTTTTCGTAAGTGATCGTATTATGACCACCTCTTCATTTTTTGAACTTCCTGTGAAAATTAAAATAAAATAACTGTTCATTTTATTGTAATATATTTATTAACTAGTTGCTACAAAAATTAACGTAACAACTTGGTTTAACATTATTTTTCTACTCATATTAAATAATTCATGTATTACTAACGTATTTTTAATATAGAAAGTAACCCATTCCTCAAATAATGTAGTAATTTATTATTACTCAACGACTACCTACCAATCGTATGCCTAGATTTTCATTAATCTTCAGGTCATAATTTAAGTTGCCTTGGAAACCATTGTAAAGCAAAAATCAAAGTAGCGCATCGCGATAAATTCAAACGTCAAAACTGCTAAAACAAAAATACGAAAATCAAGTTTTGTGAATACTTTAACCAAAAATGGACAGTGCAACCGTGATGGACAGTGACGAAGACATAATTCTAACTCCACCAGAAATTGGAAATGCAGCAAAGGAAATGACGCTAAATTTACTTCCTGAAAAATCTCGCCATAAATATAATATGGTGTACAAAACGTTTATGTATTGGTGCGCCACAAAGTCGATAAGTTCGTTTTCTGAAAATGTACTTTTGGTATATTTTGGCGAATTAGTCGAAAAATACAAATCTTCATCTTTATGGGCACATTACTCTATGCTGAGAAGCACCATTAGCATTCACAACAATGTAAAAATCGAAACGTACGCAAAATTCCAAAACCTCCTGGACGCCGCGCATCTTTGGATGAAATCGTGTAAGGAACATGAGACTTATTATTTAGATTTAGACCAATAATGTTCTAACCCCAGACTCGGAAAATTCCTGAATTTCTTATAATTACTAATCCGAGAATTTTGAGATTAGATAGTTGGATGAAGCCCGGTGATTGCAAGTCTACTTGATTTACCACGCAGACAAAGACAGGTAGGTGTAGTAAATGAGCAGTCAGTTAGATGGGAGTTCGGTTCATGATCATAAAGCTGATGATGTTTCCAAAACACCGAAACGTTTTACAGATGTAATTTCAAAATTAGAGTCGAAGAAAATAGCTTAGTGGCCAAGTACATAATTACTAGAGCACGGATTCTAGGCAATATGCCTTTTTGGATTACACTTAGGCAATTCAAAACTATTAGTACAGAAATTTGATTCAACCAAAATTGAAAATTTTGAGCCCTATTTTATTTTGCCTAAATGCCTATTTCTGATGTTAGTGACCTAAAATATATTTTTAATGCCTAAAACGCCTAAATGAACAATTTGTTCTGCCTAAAAAAGTTTAAAAGGCAGAAATTCCTTTTTTATCTTTTTTAAAACTTGATTTATATATTGCTTAGGCGCATATCAGCTGCCTCTTATCGGTATCCTAGGCGACGCATGTGTTAAATGGTTGATTCGTTTCGTTACAGTGGTTGATATACTAAAAAGTTAAAGAAATGCCTAAAATAAAAGAATATATGAGAGTTTTAAGGCTCGTCTTCACACACAGGTTTGCCACCTGAATGCTGTCCACACGCTCCGGTTTTTTGTAAAAAAAAAAAAACTGCACAAAAGACTTTGACTTTTAAATACTTAAGAAAGGGCTGTGACGCATGTGTTAAATGGTTGATTCGTTTCGTTACAGTGGTTGATATACTAAAAAGTTAAAGAAATGCCTAAAATAAAAGAATATATGAGAGTTAAGGCTCGTCTTCACACACAGGCTTGCAACCTGAATGCTGTCCACACGCTCCGGTTTTTTGTAAAAAAAAAACTGCACAAAAGACTTTGACTTTTAAATACTTAAGAAAGGGCTGTAAATAAAAGCACTCTCTACTATAGGATTATTTTTCTAAGATTGCGTTTTTGACACTTACAGGAACAAACCTAAAGTTAGTTAGAAATGTGAAGAGACAATGCAGTTAGGGACTATTTTAATTTGGCATCCCTGTACAGAGTTGTCACATTACAATTTAATTTGTTTGAAATTCAATGTTTTTTAGCTTGATTTGTTGGTGTGTGGCAACCCTGCGCTGTCATTATGAAACTTCAAAAACGCAATTTAAAAAAAATAATCCTATAACAAGAGTTAGGTAGATTTAAACACTTTCACATATACCATTATTTTTCTAAGATTGCGATTTTGAAGTTTCATAATGACAGCGCAGGGTTGCCACATACCAACAAATCAAGCTAAAAAACATTGAATTTCAAACAAATTAAATTGTAATGTGACAACTCTGTACAGGGATGCCAAATTAAAATAGGCCCTAACTGCATTGTATTTTCACATTTCTAACTAACTTTAGGTTTGCTCCGGTAAGTGCCAAAATCGCAATCTTAGAAAAATAATCCTATATATTAGTATAGATGTACCACAGATTATAGATTTATATATTCAGAAATAGATGGCCGAGTCCCCACTCTAAATGGTAACCATGTTTTAGTTCTTACCACTATCGTTGTTGGCGCTGCCAACAAATTTGGTGCTTGGGGTGCTTGTAATAATAATAATAATTTTTGCTAAATTTAACTCGTTATTTTTCGTAAGTGATCGTATTATGACCACCTCTTCATTTTTTGAACTTCCTGTGAAAATTAAAATAAAATAACTGTTCATTTTATTGTAATATATTTATTAACTAGTTGCTACAAAAATTAACGTAACAACTTGGTTTAACATTATTTTTCTACTCATATTAAATAATTCATGTATTACTAACGTATTTTTAATATAGAAAGTAACCCATTCCTCAAATAATGTAGTAATTTATTATTACTCAACGACTACCTACCAATCGTATGCCTAGATTTTCATTAATCTTCAGGTCATAATTTAAGTTGCCTTGGAAACCATTGTAAAGCAAAAATCAAAGTAGCGCATCGCGATAAATTCAAACGTCAAAACTGCTAAAACAAAAATACGAAAATCAAGTTTTGTGAATACTTTAACCAAAAATGGACAGTGCAACCGTGATGGACAGTGACGAAGACATAATTCTAACTCCACCAGAAATTGGAAATGCAGCAAAGGAAATGACGCTAAATTTACTTCCTGAAAAATCTCGCCATAAATATAATATGGTGTACAAAACGTTTATGTATTGGTGCGCCACAAAGTCGATAAGTTCGTTTTCTGAAAATGTACTTTTGGTATATTTTGGCGAATTAGTCGAAAAATACAAATCTTCATCTTTATGGGCACATTACTCTATGCTGAGAAGCACCATTAGCATTCACAACAATGTAAAAATCGAAACGTACGCAAAATTGCGCGCTTTTTTGAAACGAAAGTCTGAAGGTTATGAGCCCAAAAAGTCAAAAACCTTCACTCCTGAGCAAATCAACACCTTTTTAACTCAAGCTCCGGAGAACGTATATCTGGCAACAAAAGTCAGAAAATGTAGATCTACTTGGTTTTTACTGTGGTTTAATTATCATTTTTAAGGTTGCATTAATAATGGGGATCATGGGCGCGTGCCGAACCAACGAGCTCCATGCCATGAAAATTCAAGATCTTGAAGATTTGCACACTACTATAGTTGTAACAGTTCCTGTCACAAAAACCAAACACCCCAGGAAATTTACAATAACAGGCGATTTTGACACGATTATTAAGAAGTACATCAGTCTACGGCCAGCAACAGTCACATATATGACTCTTTTTTCTTGAATTACCAAAAAGGGAAATGTACTTGCCAAAAAATAGGGATCAACAAGTTTGCCAGTATGGGAAAGCAAATAGCTTCGTTTCTAGACCTACCTGATGCAAAAATGTACACTGGGTACAGTTTTAGACGATCATCGGCAACTTTAACCGTCGCAGAAGGATATATTGACAGTTCAATAAAAAATAAAACGGATACTGCGAATAAAATTTTAGGCGCTGTTCAAGGGACTAGCAGCAACAACAACACCGTAAATAACAAAAGTAACACTTTTACTGCTGCCGACATAAATCGAAACACTCCTTTTTCAATTATAAATTATGGTACAGTTAATGTTTATGTTAATAAGAATGATTAGTACATTGTTTCCTATTTCTTTATTATATTTTGTTAGTTTTGTTCAATAACATAATAAAACTTACTTAAAAATTGTGCGCAATTATGTAATACAAGTAGAAAAAGTATAGTATCCTACTCGCGGGTAAAGCTCATTACTCACTCGAATGCTTACGAAACTCGGTCGTTTCACTCCCTCGTTCCGCAACGATTCTATGTGAGTAATGAGCTTCATTACCCTCTCGTTGGATAATATACTATTACTACATTTCTACAAATTGGTCATTGCTCAACTTTGTTTTAAATTGGGTGTTTCCACAATCAACTAAGTATCAACTTAAACTTGCCTTCAATTAGGTTTTCATCCGATTTCTCTACGATGCCAATGTATTAACCAAGTTAAACCGTTTTGAAAATAGTAACTCTTCTTTTACGCTCCTCGTCGAACACATCATTTATCATGCACTAAAATTTGCTCTTATTAACTTCATGATTTGAACACCGTTTTTTATTCAAATTTTAAACTGTTCTTTTCAATTTAGATGCCATATCACTACTAGCCCAGTAAACAGGTCGAAATAAGCATAATGTTACCTTGCAAAAGGTCATGTAGTTCTGGATTTTGGATATGTTTTATGTACCTAAGCCCTTATTAAAAACCCAAGTTTTGGAATTTGGCGCGCCTGTGCGCGCTTCAGTATGATCACTTTTTTCGGTTTTTGCTCGATAACTCTTTACTAGTACACCCTACCAAAAATATTAATGTTACCTATTTTCTAGAGCACAATTTGCTACAATTTATCCCAATAATATGTTTTTCTAAACCATACAGTTACTAAAATACAAAGCTTCAAAGTACAAAATTTTTCAAATTTTTATTTATTTTCAAGTTTCAGTGTTTTAACAAAAAATCTTATATCCATGGTGCAATCATGCTGATAGTGCATTCGCATTGTAATGTTTAGAAGCACATTGCCTAATCCTAACAGCCCCTGTGAATAATTTTGCTGAAATTCTAAAATTTGGTCTCCTCTTAAACAAAATTGTCGACGATATCATATCACACGTTTCCACAATAACGATGGTGAGGGCTTGTTTCAAGTTTTACGTGAGGATTTTTGTCAGATTATTACGTGGAAATAGCGGGTATAGTTGATGCCATCACGAGTGAATGTTACTTCATCGGTATACAGTGTGTTTTTCTAAATTAATGAAAATATTTACTAAATATTCAAACTTTTAAGACGCTGTAACTTGAAAACCAACAAAAATCGGACTACAACTTTTGGGTTTTTTCGTCTTATATTTACATGTAAGTACATTTACATGTACTTACATGTAAAATACACCCTTGGCGTTTGGTGCGTTCCTCCGGGCTCACCCTGTATGAAATATTCTTCGTATAGTGGTCATATTTGTAATTTTTTATGCACAGATCTATCATATAGCTACAAAGTGTTACTCATGTTGTCTTTAAATTGAACCAATAAATCGTTAAGATGATGAACACTGTCTTCTTTGTGGTAGTTTTCCCTAATTTTTTGAAAAATTTTGTACTTTGAAGCTTTGTATTTTGGTAACTGTATGGTTTAGAAAAACATATTATTGGGATAAATTGTAGCAAATTTTGTGCTCTAGGAAATAGGTAACATTAATATTTTTGGTAGGGTGTACTAGTAAAGAGTTATCGAGCAAAAACCGAAAAAAGTGACACAAAAGTGATCGTACTGAAGCGCGCACAGGCGCGCCGAATTCCAAAACTTGGGTTTTTAATAAGGGGTTAGGTACATACAACATATCCAAAATCCAGAACTACATGACCTTTTGCAAGGTAAGATGTACTTATCCACTGGCCTATACATGGTTTCTGCTTTGGGGATCACTACTCAAACATTCACACAACAGACAAATTATTTTAAAATAAACTTCAATTTTTACATTATATCACATTCCTACTTGATCCCTATGTATTAAATACGCGGATCTCGATGCTGCCAGCGCCATACCGTGATGGTGGTAAGAACTACCTACCCCCCTACCGATGATGGTAACCTACGTCTCACCCTAGCTCCCGCATCTATTGTAGAATATATCTCAGTTATCTGTGAGATGTACCTAGTTCTAAAACCAACGTAATAATAATAGAACTTGATCAACAGGAGCAAGTCAGCTGAAACAAATATCGTTAAGAATTTGTGTTGATATAATAGCATCATTTACCTGAAAAAGTGCAGAATATGAAATAGTTTTGAAACAAACTTTATAATAATAGAACCGTGATGAAACGTTACCAACAGTAGTAACAATTAAGTCCAACCAAGTTAGCTAAAAAAATATCGTTAAAAATTTGTGTTGATATAATAGCATTATTAGTGATTTAAGTTGAAATCTATTTGGGCACAAAGAAAACACTAATAACCTCAAAATACCGATAACTCTGACATCCTGACATCTAAGTAAAGTCTGTCAAATGCTCGACATACGTTTTTAGTCCGTCATATAATTTACACAGCAGACGTATGTTTTTATATCCCTCTTTTTTTATTACAACATCAATGTATACAGGGTGTATGGATAATCCATCAGGAAACTTCTAGAGGTGATTAAACAGGTTAAAAGAAGGGTACAGGTTCCTCTAAGAAAAATTGCAAATCTCGTTATTAACAAAGATACAGCTACTCAAAGTTCAATATTTTCTTTTTGAGCTATCTCCCTTAATCCATAACCAATCAAGTTCATATCTGACATGCTTATTAAGCGTAGCTAGTTTTATCATTCTATAATTAAAGTGGTTCATTATTGTACCTCCAAAGGGCACTTTACCTATAACTCAAAATTTATTTATCCCCTAACTTTTGTTTCTTGATAGGTACTGGATAGGTATCACAAAATTTACGATTTATTTTTGAAGTCAGTCAAAATCCTGAAAATCGATGTACTCTTTATTCTAATCGATAAATGTAATCGTTTAGCTGAAAATCCACCTCGAAGTTTTAGCAAATTAATTTTAAATTAGCGACTTGACGAATCTTGATTTTCGTTTAAATCAAGAACCATTTTTAAAATAAAACACCAATAATAAAATTAAAATAAATTGTAAAAGTAAATACGTATCACTTATCAAAAATTGTAGGCGTGTAATTCAAATTTGAAATTAATAATTGACGCCTTCCTTTTATCTTAAAATAACTCTTTCTCTCTCGTAATCATTTAAAAATATTTCTTACTTGTTTTCACTCATTAAATTGCTATGTGCTAACTCAAACTATTCAACCTGTATAACGAACGCAGCAATAAACATACATGTACAGATCACAGTACTAAAAATTTATTTTTTTTATTATAATACACTCAATATTTCTTAAACAATTACTAATTAAAAAAATGAAAAAACATTAACACTTACACGTATTTTTTAACGTCTCAAACATATAAAATCTTAATATTATTTAATAAAAATAAATTAAATAATTCAACCATTCGTTCCCAAAATTTTATTAAGATTGTCTCGTAATCCTTCAATTTGTCGTAGAGTTTCACTATCAATAGCGGGTAATTGGGATGTACGTAATCCTGGATTATGGTGAATTGCTAGTATTTGACCATCATGAAGTGGTATAGTTACTTGAGGTGTAACACTGTAAACCATAAAAGGACTTTCCAGTTCACCTTGGTTTGGTCTAAGTACAACTTGTGGCATATCATGCTTAACCTGTAATTGCATTGCATCAAATCTTAATACTACTCCACATAGAATAGGAAGAAACTTTATGATTTGCTTACAATCTTTCAAATAGAATTTGAATTACAGTTGAATTTTTAAAAGACTACCGACACGTGACTTTTCGACTACTCAATAAATAACATATGTTTAACATTTTTATATTAGTAAGGGTAAGCATAGAAACAGAAAATACAAAAGTTGTGTTTCAAACACAAATAAAAGTATAACACATACGTTATAAAATTTTTTGCACAATCGTGTTCTATTCTGTACTTACCAACAATATTTATACTAATAGGAAGTTGATTTTATCAAACCATTCTATGTGTCCATAGAAACAATAAAATAATGATTTCGAAATATTTAACCAAAAGCACAAGGGTGGTAAGTGAAACAGATGTTTGAGCTATTTGTTACTTTTAATCTTGTTACTGGGACAACACTGTTCTCCAGCGGTTACTATTTTGAATAAACTTTAAAATTATTATGATTATTAAAATCATTTACAACTGTCAACTAGTGTCAGTTTAAAAAATGAATTATTATTAGTTATTTTTCACGATTGTGCAAAAAATAGTATGCAATACTCGGATCGTTAAGTGCTTTTCTTAACAAATCTCGAAAATTAGAAAAACTCGATCCTACGGGTCTCGTTTTGCTAACATTTTCTCGATTTGTTAACTATGCACTTACCGACCATGTATTGCAATGTACTATTGTAGCATGAGAGTGCGATAGAAAAAGACAGAATATAAAGGGAATTCGCTCATATAATTTATGTAAGTTCGTATTTCCGCTTGTGAAGTGTCAAGATTGACATTCGTAGGTTAATTTTTAATACGACACATAGATGCCGTGGCAGTACTACCAAATGTCATGATATTTTTTACACAAAAGAAATAGAAAAATGAATTTTTAGATTTTTAAACAGTCGTTTTAACATAAAAATGAAATGAGGTAATGTTTTTATACAACTAAACACGTATTTTTACGATATTTTTTATTCACAGAAAATTATCAAATATTCAATGTAGCGACATCTAGATTGCCAGCTTATAATTTTTATTTAGGAAATATGAATCTATATACAGGGTGATTCAAAAATGGCGAAATTCCTCTGGAGGGGTTGTTGGGGACTATTAAGGGAGTACGGGAAAAATGTTAAAAAAATTCTTTTCAATCATTTCTCTGAGATATTAACAGCTCAAGATGGCCTTTAAACATTTTTATTTACCAGCATTTTGCGAAAATTCATGATTTAAATAAAAGATTATTTTGTTAAATATAAACATTTCAATTAAAAGAAACTAACTTTAGGCCTAACTTGTCGAGGATTTGAATTTTAAAATTATTGATTTTTAACACCGATAGCTTTAAAATGAAAATGGCAATGATGTTACAAAAAATAATAGAATGACAGTTGTCAAAATATTTTTTTTGATTAATTTGTACTGTAAAATTGAAAATGATTAATTGTTAGTACCGACCTGCATGCAGCCATGTTGTCAAATTTACGATTCAGTTCTTCTTAAATTATTTGAATTTAGAAGAAGAATTTTTTTTTTAACATTTTTCCCGTACTCCCCTAATTGTCCCTAACAACTCCTCCAGAGGAATTCCGCCATTTTTGAATCACCCTGTATTATCAAGGATTATATTATTATTATAGACCTGATTTGACGAGTAATTTGCATCTTAATTCAAATGCACTGGGTTGGTCACGTGTGAGTAGTCTTTTAAAAATTCAACTGTATGTTTCTATTATTGTATTATAAATGTACTAAACTTGAAACAAAATACAAAAAGTTAAGAGGTTTTCGTCATTTTGAAGAGATTTTACGAAAAATATTTCTACAAATTTTAACTTGTTTCATGATATCTCCTAATTTTTTTAAATATCCTACTGTACTATTCTATTACTGTAAAGCTTTTCTAATAGTCAAGTAAGTTCAAAACAAACTAATGAAATATATAATTATATATAATATCTAATTTTGTATAAAACTAAATATAAAGAATGTTTTACCTTTGGGCTAACCATGCCAGAACTCCCAGGAAATTGCTTATCTGCAGGATTACGATAATCTTTACATGGAGATGCCGATTTAGACAGTCTTGCATGTTTTGGTCTTGGAACGCGTACTTGTGATCTCGACCTTCTTGGAAGACGACTACTATTTCCTAATAATAAAATCATTATGTATGCAACAATTCAACTCACTATAAAGAATAATGATTTACCGTTCTTTGTACCTAATAATAGTGTACTATTTTCAGATAACATTTTGGTCGACTTTGAAGTGTTTAAATTAATAGATAAAGGTAAATTAATAGATTCAATTGAACTTCCACTTTTAGTTCGTCCTAGTAGAGTGGAATTGTTGCCACATTTTGTAGTTGTCTGGGGAGTATTTAATTTTACTCTTTGCTCATTTTTTATCACACCTAGAAAATTTAATGTTATAGTTATTTGTTAATCTTTTAATAATTGACGTACACTTTGCATCACCTACAAGAAAAGGTGTTTCATCTACTAAACTTGAGCATCGAGCACATTCTAATAACCAGTCTTTATTAACAACAGGTAAACCCCATTTTATTGCGGCTTCGTATTTTTCTCCAGTTGGTTCAGGACTTACTAAATGAGTAGATGCAATTATACTACCACAATTTTCTCTTGAAAATTGTATCGGACGAATTCCGCCCAATTTTAAGATCAACTGCTTAAGAAAGCTTCTTTCACAGTTCATGTAGTTACTGATGGACACTACACAATTTTCCAAAGCATTAGCGTTCTCTTTTATAGATATAGGTTTATGATAATATTGAACGCGGCGTACCTCATTTTCTCGCCAACATTCTGATATCCACAAATCGTTAACAATTTCCTGTGCACTTTGTTTCAATTCTGAACTAAATAAAGGTAAAACTGCATAATCTGGAATGCCTTTATATAATTTTGAAACAATTTTCCCCGACATGTTTTCTATCGCATTTGCCACTTGCTTATGAGGTTCTTCGGCAAATCCTACTATCATAAATTTTAAACCACTACAAACAGTCTCAAAAGTATCTTCTTCAGCTACAAATTAAATGTTTGATTATAAAACAACTCCACATTGTTCACACTTACATGTTTGAGAATTTAAATTTTGTTGAACAATATCCACTAATAATTCATCAGGTTCATTAGAACATTCTCGTTTCAAATTTGTCTCCTTAACAGGTGTTAAACTTGGAATTGATTGTGTGTTGGTCATATCAATCGTATTTGTATAATCTGTCGTTATGTTTCCTACGTTACTAAACATAGAAAAATTGGGTGGTATGTTTTCGAATTCTTTAGTCGGAGTAGATGTTTCTTTTCTTCTTATAGCATATTCTTGATCCGATACTGCAAATCCACGTTTTACACTGTCTCGAATCCATGATATATTTACACATTTAATTTTATGTTTAACTGCTGCTTTGTATTTAGTACTTGCTTCATCACTAAAAAATTTTGAATAACATTTTGCTTACGTTTACTAATATTCAGTGTGTCCAGTATAACGTGCACAGCATGGGGATCTCGGACACCGTAAGAGATACGAAGTCGGTTAAATGGAGAAAATTGTGCATGATTTTATGGCCACTTCGATGCTGCTTTTGTTTTTTTAAAAAATCTATTAGCACTCTAGATATTTAGGAAAAACTGAAAAATTGCATTTTCTTTAAATGTTTATAACTTTCTTATTTATGGAGATAATTTCAATTTTTAAAAAAGAGATAATAGGCACAGGCAAGAAAATGCAATTTTTCAGTTTTTCCTAAATATCTAGAGTGCTAATAGATTTTTTTAAAAAACAAAAGCAGCATCGAAGTGGCCATAAAATCGTGCACAATTTTCTCCATTTAACCGACTTCGTATCTCTTACGGTGTCCGAAATCCCCATGCTGTGCATGTTATACTAGACACACTGTATACAAAGAACAAAATAAAATATAAAAAAACTTGAAAAAGTGCACCAAAGAAACGTTTGGGTGTTGAAGTTAGGCATGAAAACAGTTCCTCGTATGGCCACATCCGTTGTTTTTATTATTAAATTTATTTTTAGTACGGTATTAAAAAAAAACTTAAAAAAAAAACACTTCCGTGCTTCCGCCAGGCATCGAACTTATGACTTATGCGCGTAAGCAGAATTTTTAGGTATTAACTGTCTAAAATACTAATTTCATTTTTTAACTTTTTTTATGTGGCATAAATTGAACTTTAAAATATACATTATTTTATATCTTCAAAAAGCTAATTTTACGAGCTTTCAAAATATTGAAAAATATACAGGGTGTTCCATTTAAATTAAGAAGTTTGATCCCACTTCCGGTTAAACCGGATGTCAAAATATAAAGTGTTTAATATTGTATAATAGCTAATTTTACGAGTTTTCAAAATATTTAAAAATACACAGGGTGTTCCTAAAAATTTTAATATTTCTGTAACTTCCGGTTTAACCGGAAGCGTTTTGTTAACCGAAAATAGTGTCAAATAATAGATATTCATGGGATTGATAAATACAGGGTGACAATAATCTATCCACGTTACATGGGTAACTTTGTTATTAGAAGAGCTATAGAGTCGGTTAAATTAGCAAAGTTGGGGAGAATTATACGGCCATTCAAATTCCGTTAAGAAAAATTAACATTGTTGCCAAGTTTCTTAGTTATTTGACAAAAACTAAAAAATAAAAAAGTATAAGCATTTAAAAAAAATTCATTTTATTAGTTTTTGTCAAATAACTAAGAAACTTGGCAACAATGTTAATTTTTCTGAACGGAATTTGAATGGCCGTATAATTCTGTCCAACTTTGCTAATTTAACCGACTCTGTATCTCTTCTAATAACAAAGTTACCCATGTAACGTGGGTAGATTATTGTCACCCTGTATATCCATTTTCAGGTTTTCATTTTTATTACGAAAGAAATTAGAGATTTTTGAAGTTTTCACATTCAAAAAATTATTACTCCAAAACGGCTCGACATTTTGATAAAAATTTATATTTCGATAGAGAATTACGTTGTCTGCAACATATCCAAAAAAGAAAAAATATGGCAAAAGAAATTTTGAGAAAATCTATTTCAAAATTTTGACCTACTTTGGCACCTTAAAGGTAGGCAATTTTAAAACAATTTTGGAAATCGACTTTTTTAGGACGAAAGTCCTAAAAAGTTATAAGGGTTATAAGGGAAAAACCACATAATGGGACAATCGTTCTATTGGCCGCCATTTTGAATTAAACAATTTGAAATTTTATTTTTCAATTGGGGCTCAGATGTACTATCTTTTGGTGAAGTAAAATTGAATTTGGACCAAACTTCCAAATACGCGCCTAAAATAACCACCTTATTTTTGGACACCCTGTACAGATTGCTTATTATATAAAAGCTTATTACGTCGATGAAATAATTTTAAAATGACTAAAATCCAATTTCATCAAAATGGCTTAAGTAGTTTTTGCTCTAGGGGGGAGGGGACAGACATTTTGGTTCAAAAAATCAAAAAAATTTTATTATTTTTTTTCTAGAAAATAACAATTTTTTCTTGGATTGGAAAATGTTAAAAGATACTTAAAATTTTACTTGCCTTTTACAAATTAGAAAATCCGTAATATTGCTATATAATTGTTGTTTGAACACTCCACCATTTTCATTAATCATACTCTCTATTTCCATTCTTTGTGCAGCATTAAAACCAGTACAACAAATAACAAGCTCATGAAAAACATGACAGCGATACTTTTCAAACTCCTCATCATTACAATGAACATTTCGGTTTTGACTGTTCTCCCAAACTTCATCAACCCAAGAACTTAGCATAATTTTAACATTTGCTTCAGCTGCTTTCTATTAACACAACTCTTACAGTAAGATAAATGAAAAATAACATAAACACACTCACAATATATTTTTCTGATTTAACCGAATCCGTTATTAAATGAGTACAATTTTCCATTAAAGACGGAGAAAAGAATCCACCCATGTACTCAATTTTAGTTTGTAAATCTTTTTCAACGTGCTTCTCTAAAAACGAAGCTGTAATTCTACAATCGTTCATAGCAAAAGAATAAATAGGCCACGGGAAGTTTGGTACTTTTTGACCCACAGTTAAGCACGTTAATAAGCACCGAGGTCCAACAATTCTGCTATACAATAACATAACTTTACAAAAGTGATTCATTATACACCTGAAGATACTTACACATCCTTATTGCTTTTAAGATTTTGAAATACCTCGCCTTCGAATGATTGAAAAACAAGAAAGTCTGTCTTTTTAAGTTGTAACTTGTTGCAATCTTTTTCGCTATACCAACGCACATTTTTTATATTCTTTTGTTTACACGCCTAAAATATTTAAATGTTAAACTATTAAAAATCACTTACAAAAACTTACTTGATATGCTTCTTGCATTTCGTTTGATGTTCCCAAATCATTTTCACAACCATTAGGAAGAAAGAAGAAAATTTTTACATTTTTATTCATGGTTGAACTATATTTAACTAAACTAACTAGCATTATAATAGATAGTACGGTGAAGGTCGGTGTATAACGTGCGCTCCTATCGTAATTATCGTAGTAAATTCAATTGTAAATTAAAGATGTTCTTAATTATAAATTATTTTTGAAAGTAAATTTAATCTTACTAGAAAATCTTATATAAATTATGTTTAGTCCAGAGGGGGTCCCGAAAGGGGCCCCTCTCTTGGAAAACGCCAATATTGGCTCTTTAATAAAAGAAACTGTTGAAATATTGAACCAAGATGATATGCAGATTGACAACGCTAATATAATAGTCCACAGCGATATTTCCATTAAAAAAACAAATAATCAAAATCCCCAAATTAACAACTTAAAAATTGTAAATAATTTATACGACAAATATGACCATGGCCCATACCAAGTTTACTTAGAATCCAATGATTCGAACATTGGATATTTACATCCTATGTCTATTGGTAAATTAATCCACCTTAACCATCCAGACCTTAACTCTGGGATCATAGACATTAGCAAATCAGGTCGTAACCGTATTGTAGTTACTTGCAAAACGGCATCAGAGGCAAATAGTCTCATAAATTCAAAATTTTTGCAAAACAAAAATATAAAAACCTTTATCCCTAATTTTTTGGTTAGACGACAAGGAGTTATTAGGAATGTTGATCTAGATCTTTCAAATGAAGAATTGCTAGACTTGATAAAACCTATTGGTAATGAACAATTCAAGGTATTAGAAACTAGGAGATTATCTAGGAGAACTCAGTCGTCTGAAGGGGAAAGTGTTTTTGTTCCCACCCAGACAGTTATTGTTTCTTTTACAGGTCAAAACTTACCTAGTCGCATATCTATTTTTAAGGTTATTTGTACAGTAGAACCTTACATACAAAAAGTTACGCAATGTTTCAATTGCTTGAGATACGGACATGTCTCCAAAATATGTACAAGTGCACAATTTGTGGCGACACTCATAAGGCAGATAGTTGTTCTCAAGAACAGCCAATGTGTATTCATTGCAAAGGTAACCATTCGGCAACAGACCACAATAAGTGTCCCGAATTTAAAACCCAGCAATCAATTAAAAGTATAATGGGCAAAGAAAATTTATCATTTCAAAATGCAACTCATAGAGTAAAAAATTCACTTGCCAAGGTAGTTTCTAATTCCTTGGTTGATAATTCTAATAATTTTGTAAACCCGGTATTTGCTTATCCAGAAAATAATGCTTTCAATTTTCCCCCTCTTACAATTTCTGAAAACCACGCTAATAAAAAAAGAAAAGTTACAGTAAGATCTCCTTATTCTGAAAAACATAAGGAAATTATCTCGCTACCTAAGCCCGTTTCTGGTAACGGCAATTGTTTAAACAACCGAGTTGGAAATTCTATTAAACAGGTAGATACAGAAGACAATATCAATAAAATTAATGATTACTCTAAACAACTAGACATTGTCGATAAAATTTGTGAATTAGTTATTTCCTTAACTTCCAATAGTAACTCTAATAATTTAGAAATAAGTTCAAATATAAACTCGGTGCTAAATTGTGATTTAAATGCTGTTGACCTCGAGGAATGAAAATTTTTGGCCTGCGGCGCTATAAAAAATTTGGCCTCTGTTCATCAAGGTGTACCCAGGGGCCACAAAAACCTAGCGCCGCCACTGGGCCCTGAAACCGACGCCATAAATTAAAAATTTGTAAACCCCTACAAAAATCAGGTTTAATTATCGACTGTAGTTACCCTTACCTGAAAACAGCCCCAAAAGAGCGTGAAAAAAGACAGAATAAAATAAAAATAATGTACTTCGTAATTAGCATTTTTATTTTGTCACTTTTGTGATTCAGATTTAATTTTATAAATATGATTTTTTAACAATTTGGCAAAAAAATTACCTTCATTTCAACTTTTTCTTTAAATGTAATAATTGATGGTTATGTATATGTCTCTGGATAATTAACCAATATAAAAAAAGATTAAACTTTTTCATCGTGATACCTACGAGGGTTTATTATAATTATTTTTTTTCCGAGCACCCGCTCAACGTAATAGTGCTTTTTCAAAGCAAATCGCATAAAAACAATGAGTTGCCTTTAAACAGCAGGCATCGTTTTGCTCTCCAAAGATACAAAATTAGCGAAGTATCAAATTTCCTAAATTTAATATTTACATCTCGATATAAATAATGTACAACACAAAAAGTTAAAAAAATAATTTGAAAAGTTGGTTCACGAAGAGGAAGTTGAAGAGTCGGGGAGGTTGAAATCGCAAACTTTGTATCTCAAAAATGTGAGCAATAAAGAATTCGGACTACTCAAAAATGAAAGCTCGTAATCGAGGGGAAAAAAGGAGGGTATTTACATTTTTTCTTTCTTTATATCATCGGTCAGAAAAATACTGTATATGTTTTATAATAAAAAATATATACAATATTTAGTAAATAAATTCATTTTCTGACTAGGCAGCGATCGCTCGACAAACAGTTTCAGATTTTGAACGGATATTTATAATAGGAGAAAAATCTAAAACTGAAGTGCGCAGCTGTATATTTATACAGAACAATTGTACCTATTATATATGTAACTTAACAGTAAGAAAATAAGCATAACAAAATTTAGTTTACAAACACAAAAAATTGACGCCGTCAGATGACCGCGTTTAAATCAACAGCCTAAAAAACCGACGCGTCTATTTTTTATCCATTATTTTATCAACCACGGCCTAACAAACGGCAAATTGCCCAATCAATCAATAATAATGAATTATAATTAAAATAACTTCATTTGTAAACATTAAAAAAGAAGATAAGTCGTATAAAATATATATAAATAATAAAGACGGATCAAATATATTAATAAAATCAATTATACAGTTCGTTAGGCCGCTTTTTTAAATATTATTAGAAAATAAGAATTGTAATAATAAATGAGGAACACTTAGTTTACAATTTTTTGAGTTTTTTGTTTTTTCGTAAAGTCACGTAGGGCACTTAACATTTTAAAAGTTTCTTCCCCGCTACTTTTTTTCATTTTATAATTCCGTGTTCCATTTTTCACAACACTTTTTTTCATAGAATTAAATATATATAATATATATAATATAAACAATTGTATAAATTTGAACTAATAGTCTCTTCATCTGTAGTCTCTTACAGTACCAAACACACTGCACGTATTCTATTCAATTATTAACAAGTTTTTTACCGAGTCCCGACAAACCACCTTTTAGCACAATTCGCAACAAAGAAAAACAACTCCTTTCAGGCCAAAATAACGCTACGGTCGGATTGGCGTTCAATTTTCCTCCGAAGCAGACGATGACGACTCGTCCTCTCCAGCTTTTAATTCCAAGAAAAACGACGTTAACTGCATAAGTGCTACACCTAAAAAAGAAAACAAATTTACAATTACATACTTAACGCTCTTGTATCCAAGCATAAACTTGCTCTACATTGTTACTGAGCTTCGTATTACATTAACTATCGAAAAGTTAACAAACATAGCAATTACAGTAATTAATCTTCACAGTACTTAAAAATCTTCATAATAATCAACTACAATTATTTGAAGCAGGGACTGTGGTAGTTTGTTTTTAACGTTCGAGGGCTCATTCAAAACAACCTTCAACTCGCTTCAAGTGAGAATCTTAGCTAAATGTGCTAAAAAGAATAGTTATAATAACAATTAAACAGTTAGGAAGGCAAAGACGTGGCTAGGCCAACTTGTATTTTTAGTAACTTGTGGTACTACCATTGGGCTCTCGGAAACTGTAAGAGTTACAACATTGGTTAAATTAACAAAAAGTTGCATATTTTCAAGACCTTTAAGAATACGTTTAGAAAATTACAAAATTCAAAATGGTTTCAGAGATAACGCAGAAAAACTGAAAATTTGCAATTTCATTTTTGACTGTAGTTTCAAAATGGATTACTTTAGAAAAAAAAAATTATCGAGAAAAATTTTCAGGAGGTCAAAAGAGCTATCAAACGATACCAAACTCGACTTTTTATCACATCGACGCTAAGCGTCGCGACGTTCAACTTTTCATTTTCTTCTGAAGAACCTATAATTTTTCTTGCAAAAACTACTCAGTAGGCTTGTCTAAATTCGGACACCAAACGAGAACTTTCCCACATAAGAAAATAAAAAATTGAACGTCGCGACGCTTAGCGTCGATGTGATAAAAAATCGAGTTTGGTATCGTTTGATAGCTTTTTTGACCTCCTGAAATTTTTTCCCGAGAATTTTTTTCGAAAGTACGCCATTTTGAAACTACAGTCGAAAAACGAAATTGCAAATTTTCAGTTTTCCTGCGCTATCTCAAAAACTATTTTGAATTTTGACATTTTCTAAATGGATTCTTAAAGAACATCAAAATATGAAACTTTTTGCTAATCTAACCAATCTCGTAACTATCACAGTTTCTGAGATCCCAACCTTAAAAAATCACCTTGTAGAGACACAATTATTTCTGCAACCATTCAGACAGACAGAATAAGTTTAATAGTTTTGTAACGAAACATAAACTTTCTTTTATACTGTTACTGAGCTTCGTATTACATTAACTATCGAGAAGTTAACAAACATAGCAATTACAGTAATTAATTTTCACAGTACTTAAAAATCTTCATAATAATCAACTAGAATTATTTGAAGCAGGGACTGTGGTAGTTTGTTTATAACGTCCGAGAACTCTCACTTCAACCTCCAACTTTTTCAAGTGTGAATCTCAGTTAAATTTGGTAAAAGGAACACAGCTTCAAAATGACGTCAAAAAGGCTATCTAACGATACCAAATTCGACTTTTTATCACATCAACGCCAAGCGTCGCGACGTTCAAGTTTTTAATTTCTAATCACGGACATCATTTTTTCACAAATCACACAGCAGGCTTGTTTAAATTCGGATATCGAACGAAAACATTCCCACATAAAGAAAATAAAAAGTTGAACGTCGCGACGCTTAGCGTCGATGTGATAAAAAATCGAGTTTGGTACCGTTTGATAGCTTTTTTAATGTTCTGAAAATTATTCCCGAGATTTTTTTTTCTAAAGTACGCCATTTTGAAACTACGCCGAAAAACAAAATTGCAATTTTCGGTTTTTCTGCGTTATCTCGAAAACCATTTTGAATTTTGGCATTTTCTAAATGGATTCTTAAAGAACATCAAATTATGAAACTTTTTGCTAATCTAACTAATGTAGTAACTATGTTAGTACCACTTTAAAAAAATCACCTTGTAGAGACACAATTATTTCTGCAACCATTCAGACAGACAGAATAAGTTTAATAGTTTTGTAACGAAGCATAAACTTCATTAAACTGTTACTGAGCTTCGTATTACATTAACTATAGAGAAGTTAACAAACATAGCAATTACAGTAATTAATTTACACAGTACTTAAAAATCTTCATAATAATCAAAATGATTATTTGAAGCAGGGACTGTGATGTCAGGAGCTCAAAATTACACAAACACGTATCATACAATTAAAACTTTTAAGTTATAATACGGTAGACGGATACAAATTAAATATTATTTGCCTAAAAACAAATTAAAAATAAACAAGTTGATGGTGGCACAGAAATCAAAGTACGAGTTGTTAATAAAGTATTCCTACACATTACCAACCAACACATAACATTTTTGCCCCATAGAAACAAAATGTACAAACCTCATCTTACGTCACACTCAAAGCGCTGCATTAAAGCTAAATAATTAGTTAAAATAAAAAAAGATAAGAAGGAAACCATACCTTTTCCTTCCTGCTCAGCAGGATCTGCGTTCGTCTCCCAAGCCATAAAGCTTTCGTGTGAAAATATGTTGTCTTCGTAAAGCTTATTACATATTGACAAAAGAAGGCCTTGAAAAAATAAATTAATAACAAATTTTAATTGACCTTTAGTTTTATACCTTGAGGGTGTTCCATTTTATTTATAAGAGATTGCAACGCAAAAAGACATTGTAATTCATAAGTTGGATTGGTATCGACGAATCGCTTGAAAAAGTTGTATTTCTCTTCGAGAATGTCACCTTTAAGCTTCTCGCTAACAATTGAAGATTGGAAACACGCAGTAGCTAGTGTTCTAATAAATTGGATTTCTTTAACGGCTCCTCCCACATTAGCCTAAAATGTATCAATCAATTTTTTACACACATCCAAATCGAATCAACTCACCAATATCCAATTAATAATAGAATCAAATGAAGATTTGTCTGTAAAGAAGGCTAACAACTTGGTGTGAATTTCTTCGTACGATACTAGGGTTTGTTCAGTACTTGCAGCAAAATTGCTCGAATCGACAAGAAAACCAAAATTCTGTAACGAAACATAAAGTGAGACCCTTATTTCAAAGAATGATCTTTTAAACTTACATTATCGTTAATAAAACTCTCAACTTGAGATTCTGGCATAAAATCGGTAAACGCAAAATTGGAATCTTTCCATAATGATTCTACAAAAGTAGGCCCTTTTTCAAAAACAAAGAGCTTGAAGATATAAGCGAGCAATTTGTGTGCATGATTACTTGCAATTGGCTCTTCAAATGCTTTATAGATGTCCCTTAAAGTGGTAGCGTTATCCCATAAAACGGGAGCTAAAATAACAACAAAAGTCACAAATTGCAAGTTTTTAAAACTCCTCAACTCACCAATTAATTCGGCTACAGATTCCCAAATTGTAGGAATATCAATAATCAGCTCCTGCGCTTCGCTCATAACCGATTCCAATCCCCTACAGTAACCTTGAGCCGAAAGCACGCCAGACTTGACTAAGTGCGATAATAAAGTTCCAGTTCGCAATCTGATAACTTTAGATCTTTCTAAAACGTGAACACACCTAAAATAAACAAAAGTTAAGAAATAGTTTCCATTTGCACGTTTTAATACTATACCCTGCGAGAATTAATTGTGGAAGCACAGTTGGGGGAATCGAATTCCTAATATCTTGCTCGCATTCTTCAACGTTACAACAGTTATTGATAAATTCGTCGATGATGTTCTTGAATTTACGTTCCATTTTTTCCAGACTCAATTCGAGGGGCATCGGTTCTGGTGCAGATGGTTCGACAAAAGTGGGTTGAGGTTTAGCGACTGCTTGTGCCGGAGCCACGGGAGCAGCATTGCGTTGTGAAGCTGCAGAGCTATCGCGAGACCTATGTTGCGAACCGGAGCGAGATGAACGACCGTCTACAAAAATTATTTTTTAACAAAAAGGCTGTTGTTTGAGTATTGTTCTAATTACCATATTGTCTATTGTAATTGCGTTCTAAACTTGGGCCTTTCGAATTGTAAGGTCCTTTATTGCTGCCCGATCTAATATCTAAAAAAACAATTTTAGAGTTTTTAACTTTCAAAGTAAAATGGTCCACTTACTTAAAGTTGGTCTCTTATCACATTCGTTTCCTAGAGTATCTAAAGCGGCGTACATATTTGTAGTATTAGTCATAGGGGGTTGAGTTTTTATGCTAGCACCTCGGCCCCAACTTCCAAACATTAAACTACTTCCAAGAGGTTCGTCTCCGGTAGGAGGTTTGCTCTTTAATTTTTCACTTTGAATGCTAAACGATCTATTGCTGCTACGAGACGCAGCGGTAGACCAACCGTCTTCATTGTTAGTGTTGCCGTATTTTTTACCGGTAGTCGAACTACTTTTGTTAGTGTTACTTGCACCTCTTTCGTCTCTCCTCGGAGTTATAGGTACAGAATTTAATGCTTGCTGATTCATCTGTTCATTTTCTGCTTCCTTTTGAATTTGATCCATAGTCCTTGGATTTAAGTCTTGCCTTCTAGGTACCCAGTTTGATAACCGTAAGTCAATTACATCTTGAAGCATAAATCTGCAAAAAAATACCGTTATATTCCGTTTATTAAAGGACCAATTCTTTACCTGACACGACTACTAACTTTTCCATACTTTCTATCCACAATATCCTTCATCACAGTAAATATTGGGTTCAAATCTAATTTTTTGGAATCTAAAACTTGCCCGATAGTAGTGAGTAACTTACAAAGACACTCCAACGACTCTTCGTCTTTAGTTTCTAATAAATTCGACAAACATCGTTGCATAATATTAACCGTTAACATATTCTGTTTAAATAGTTCCCCGATAAATCTTATATTTCCCACAGACTTCATCCTAAGTTTACGATCGTACTCGTCTAATTCCGCTAACATTTCCTTCTTCTTTTCGACATCGGCACAACTGTCGATTAATTCTACTTTAGCGTTTCTAGCAGTTTCATCTATGGAGTTCTTTTCGAATTCCATTTGACACCTCGTAACTAATAATTTTCTAAAATTAACGTATTCCGCAGATCCTTCCTTTTTCGAAACGGCTTCGGCCGCAGTCTCTTCCTTTCCTATTTCGGCTTCGCTATTTAATGGAACTTGCATTAAAGCGAGTTCACGACATAATAACGCGTAAGCGACCGAAAAGTTAGGTTCGTCAACGGCCTTTTCAAATACTAAGTCTATAACTCCTTGCAACCTCTGAGAATTATCGATGTTCAAATTTCGAATTTGATCTAATAAAGTATTGAACTTCTGAGGCGTGAGTTTGTTCAAAACTCCACGAACTTTCTTATACAAATCCTGCAACAAAAAAAATTAATGAAAATTCTTAAAAAAGTGTTTTTAAATAACTTACAGCAGTTTGCTTTTCATATTCAGTCACTTTGTTTCCTGGATTTAAACGTGCAGGACGCCACGCATTTTCGGCCTCGTGTAATTTGATGATTTCGTCTTTGAGAGATAACGTGTACCGAACCTGCGGCTTATTGTTATTGTTTAGACCACCCTTATTAGTACTAATTGCGCCTTGTTGACTTTTCCGTTTTGCAACAGCCTGCGACAAAATTAACTCGTCAATAATTAACCTACACAGTTACCATTACTATACGATAACTTAAAGCTCAGATTTTTAACATCCACATAAGAGTTCAGTTCACTACTTTCATCTTTTATTAAAAATATCATCACAAATGGACTGCGTTTTGCAACAATCAGCTAACCCACACTTTGTTTGCTTTTACAACAAGCAAAATTAATTTAACCAACATTTGGTGATGGAGACCACCACATATTAAAAAACCATGTTTTCAAAACGCCGATTTACTTGAGTATACATACTTGTGGCTTAGATAATTGTTACCATCCAAATATATAAAATAAATTTTAGAAAACTTACACCACGTTGTGAAGATGACTTATTGGGGTAGCTAGTGCTACTAAAGTTAGGACTGAAATCGGGACCACCTCCTCTTCCTCCCATTGAAAATCTACTAATATCACCGACTCGCTAAAAACAACAAAAATTAAATCGAGATCAAATAAAAATATAAATTTCTTACAGCTTTGTCGTCATTTTTCAATATATCCGCGGGCAAATTATCGGGTCTCTTCAAACTTTGAGGATCTTTACTTAAAGCTAAAAGGAAGTCTCTAGGATAAACCTTCTTTCCGTCAGTGTTAGCAGGAGACCATTGATCTAAACAGAAATAAATCACATAAATTCACCCATAACTCCATAGCTCGGAAAATTACGTTTTAATAGAGCTAAAGTTCAATTTTATTCCACAAGGTGCGCACAATCCACGGTCCCAAACGTCAAATTACAGTATTACCAATTACCATGGTAATTACCATTAATTACCATGGTAATTACCTATTACCATGGTAATTGGTAATACTGTAATTTGACGTTTGGGATCGTCGATTGTGCGCACCTTGTGGTGCACAATCATTACCATGGTAATTGGTAATACTGTAATTTGACGTTTGGGACCGTCGATTGTGCGCACCTAGTGGAATAAAATTGAACTTCATCACAACTGATACTCCATCGATATCTACTATTAATAATAAAATCTAAAAGCTTACCATCTCGATAACACAAACGAGATCGAACTTCGTTTGTGTTTGCTTCTGTTGGATTGGGCTTAGTATTAGTATCGTTTTTCGTTTGAACTAATTTATCGCCTCCTAAAATGGCTGAACGATCCGTTTCGTCTTGCGATTCTAACGAGTTTGGTGCAGTTGTTGATTGTTTAAATGTACTTAACGCGTTTGTAGTGGCACTATTAAACTGACTAGCTGCGGCTGCAATAAATGGTCTAGGAATGTCTACTACGATATCGGTCACATCAATTTTTTTTAATACGGGTTTTGTTTCGATCGGTTTGATTGTCACATTATCGCTAGTACTAATTTCTATTGTTTTATTCGTATCACTAGGAACTACGACTGTAGAATTGCTAATATTCACATTATTATTGAGCATTAAATTGTTACTATTATTTATGTATTCTATTGTTTCTGAATTGTCGTTAGTCGTATGATTAACGTTAGTAACATTTGCTGTCGTATCTATGGTAGCAGAAGTGGGCTCATTATCAATGATGTTATCATTGTATGCGTCCATATCGGTACCTTCTTTTGAAGCTCCTTTCAAATTCAGCTCGCGCATTTTATTATTTTTATTTGTCGGTTTAGACGGTTGCGTTGCTGGAACCACCACAGGTGGCAACTGAACTGCTTTTTGCGGTTGTGGAGCTTGCATTTGAACAACAGTTGGTGGCAACGTCGGTGGTGATTGTTTGGGCACATCTTTCGGCTTCTGGGAAGAATTTGATTTCGATTTCGCTATTTAAAAAAAAAAGAAAGTTAAAACACGAAATTTAAGAATTATTCAGAATACAGTAGAGCTGTGTTCACATACGCTTGCAGTGCACGATCATTTGGATTGCGTTTTGCAACAATAATCTAAACCACACTTTTTTGCACAAAAATTAATTTAACCGACATTTGGTGATGGAGACACCATCTATTAAAATGTTTTCAAAACGCCAATTTACTTAACTATTTTAACAGTTTTATTAATTTGTGGGTTAGATCATTGTTGCAAAACGCCATCCATTTATCACATCATTAGGTCCATTCACCGCACAATAGTAACGCTAGTGACGTAACACTTGGTTCCACAACTGTTACGTCCTGTGAATGCGTCCATTGTTTACTGTTCAAAAGTCGCTCGAGAATTAACGAGAACAAGATGGCGAAGGTAGACTAGTATTGCGAGTATCACGGAGCACTTTCAGACGGCCGACCCTGCCCTTGGAATTTCATCTACTTTCATTTAACGAAGGCTTGCCGATAATCTACTAAGATGACGTAAAAAGCAAAATCTCAGACATGGTCGACCCTTTATTAAGAGCCGCGTTTTAAGAAAGCGAATACCTTGCTTAATTGGGGCGTTCGAGAAGATCATACATGTGGAGAGGACAAACAACCGATGCCCGGGTTTTGCAGTTTAAAAACACTGGGCACGGCTAATTCGAAATCAGTTGAGATGCAAAAGGTTCTTCTTAAAAGACTTGGTAACTTTTTTTGAGGAAACAAGCAATTTGGGCCGTAACTCTCTCAGATGTATAATGGACCCCACGGCTAAGTGTACGAGCAACCTGCGAAACCTCGAGTCAAAATTAGAATTTCTCCTATTTATTCCTATCTTTTCAGAATTTTCCCCATGTTTTTCGCATACTACCCCTAGCATACCGCAACTTCGTCTTCTGTTAAAGTCCGCAGAATATTCAAATTCTTTGGAAAAGTGTGCCAAGGATGTTGGGTAAAAACAACATCCTTTGTTTTTTTAAATTACACCAAGTTCAATTTGACTTTTCTCACTAATTAGGCTCGTATTTCCTATATTCAAATATGTCATTGCCCTCTTTGAACCTTACCCTATCAGGAATTATGACTATTTGCGATATTAACCGAATATTAAAGTCGCTAACGGTTACGAGCGGAATGTCTAAATATCAACTTTCGCGCCCATTTGTTAAAAATCCGCCCTCTTAAGTCTTTAGAGTCTTATGGTCGGTTGCATGAAAGAGAATTATATTTTAACCCCAGAATTAGTTTTTTAACCCTTTGATATGGCAACACTGTAATGTCAAAGTTTGACGTTGGTAAATAAATATTAAAATCTGAGGTAAGGTTCTTTGTGTTAAGGAATCCAAACCACGTGACAAAACATGGCGCCTGATGAATAACAAACGTGCAATGTGGTCATGTGGTATTTCCACCAACAGCCATATTATTAAATTTGATTTGACAGGTGTCTGGATTCTCTAATTATTATGAAAACAGTATATCAAATTGTACCTTTAATTAATTAATTTATTTATTTATTGTGTAACGTTGCCATATCTAACGCTCAGTTGCATAAAGGCTAATTATATTTTAATATGAAAATTACATTTATAATCCGCAGATACGGAAACCTTACAAAATAAATAAATAAAAATGTCAAGGTTTGACACAAACTTTATTCACAAAAGTAACTTGAACTCAAATTTTAATTTACAAACGTCAAACCTTGACATTACAGTGTGCAACGTTGCCATATCAAACGATTATAAATCTAATTGTCGGATTAAAATGTAATTCGCTTTTATGCAACCGAGCGTGAAGATTATAAATTTAATTCTCGGATTAAAATGTAATTCTCTTTTATACAACCGAGCGTTAACAAAATATTTAGCAGATGAGTATTAAGGAAGACGGACTTATCTGTAGAAAATGTTCGCGTACCTACAGAGCCAATACTAGTGCAGGCGATAGGGATTGCCGTAAAGATTATCTAGAGAGAGTAATGGCTGCGATCGAAAGCATTCTTGCGTGATTTATCGAGTCACAGGCTATTTCACACGAATGAAGCCTATTAGTACTGTTGCTAAGCCAATTAGTACGATAATAAAAGACTATCATTACTGGAAAGCGCATACGTAATCCCAAAAATATTACATTACTAAAATGGTCCAGTTATAATTTGAAACTACAATTGAATGATTCAAAGATACATCCACGATATTTTTAGACAATTGGCACAAACGCAAGAATTTTATTACACCAATAAACAAATGAACAAAAAGTTTGTTCAAAAAAATTGTTGCTTAATAAACAGTAGAGCAGTTATTATTTAAATCAATATTCATACAAGGTTGGCGAACTTGAACTTTAAAGAATCGAATGGTAATCGAAAAAATTATAAATTCCATTATGGAAACGGAAACTGTAGGTAGATGGATAATAGTGGAAAACAATAGCAGCGCGTCCCTACGCAACTAAATAAAGCGTCTGATGCTTTTTTGGTGTTGGTAAGCACCAAAAATTTTGATTTTTAGCAAAGAAATTTATATGGGCCCCATAGTTTAAATAAACCTTGCCCTTTCCACGTTAAATAAAAATCAAAGCTACGTGTATATTGTTTTAAGCTTTAATAAAAAATAAATTTTATTTATCAAACTTTAGATAGGTAAGTTCAAGGAGTTTGCCCTCTTTTTATCGGACCAATTTTACGATAGGTATTAAAAATGGATCGGTGCGATTTTTGAGATTCAAAAAAGTTAGATGGAAGGAAAGGAAAAAACCGCAAGTATATTGATTAGAAATTAGAAGGACGCCCGAATTTTTCCAATATGGTAAAGCAGGCGAGCAACTTTCTAAAGTGGGCCGCTCCGTTTTGTTACGTAACATAATAATATTAAAAGCGTATGTAATTAAAAAAAAAGATTACCCTTTATAGTTTGCCACATGGCGACGTATAAATTGGTATTTCTATTCTTAGATATGACTAGCGGGGTGCACAAATATTGGGCCAAGTGGAAGAAAACCCTTTTAAGGTCACAAGTCCAAAATTACACAATAGTCACTAATGCACCAATTAAAACTTGCAGACTTCCAAAAAAATTAAAATTCGACTTAGTAACTTCACTTTTTAAGTAGTAACGGCGCACGAAAGGTCGGCAACTAAATTTAATATCCCGAGTATGTTACGTTTATGGCAAAAAAGATCACTTACAATCACAATTTAAAATACAAAAATATTTGTAAAAAATTAAAAACTTATTAAATATTTTTTGTAGACTTAAAAATAACTTAGAAAAGGGTTTTAAAAAAAAATACAGTCACCGTGCGTGCGACCCATGTGGTCGACGCCGAATAAATTGCATTCGCCATTTTGATTACCAACAGCCAAAAGAACGACCACGAGCGAAGAACTACGAATAGTGTTTATGACCTAAAACGAACACTAATAAAAAACTTTTAAATTTAGGGCCCCTTACAAATAAATTAATTCAATTAGACATCTTAAAAATATCTAAAAAATCACTAAATTCGTAAGCGACAGTTCCATAGAGTAAAACTAACAAAAATTGCAAATAAATCATTCCTCACAAGCGACAACCATTTATTTCTATAATTAACGCTGCAACGTTAATTTAAAAACTCAAAAATACCTATTTAAAAAAACTTACATTTCTTTTTACGACCCATTCTAACTTCCCACACTTTTACAAAGCTCAACAGCTGATTGTTAAAAAATTAACAAAAATTAACTTTTTTCAAATTAAAAATGCACTTTTGTTTAATTAAACCAAACTTAAATTATTAATTACACAAAACAATAAGCTAAAATATTATGTGAGGGTTTTTCAACAACCCAACACTAAATTTTGCTGAAAGAAAGAAAACCAGCGTACTCAACTTAATTCTAACCTCAAAATTTGCGCAAGTCATTAAAGCTCCGAACTACCAACATTTTAAAACCAAAAGTCCCAACGAGCGAAATTTGAAATTTCAAAAATGCAAAATTAAAAGTAAAGACGAATTTAATTGATTTAAATCGATTAAAATTTCAATAAGTGACTTGAAGAACAACAGTGTCGGGATTCACTAACTTTTTCGCTAGCTTATCGTGAACTAGCGATTGAGGTTATGTTTCTATTTTAAAACTCAAAGTTTTTGATTTTTGTGGATAAAAGGTCTATAGCTTCCGAAAATCGTTAATTATCCCTATTTTCTGGGTACCCAACGACATTTTCATCCTCATAAATCGGAGTACAGTCAATTAAGTAAAATTAAAAAAGACTTACTGCTGTAGAAAGTGGTGGTTTCGGGAATTGACGAAGGTATCACAGGCCCACTATCGGACAAACTTTCTTCACTAACAGAAACGCATGGAGATTGAGACGGTTTGACATCCACTTTTTTCTGAATTTTCTTGTCATCGCGTTGACTAACTCCATCTTTATTAGTTCCTACACTTAAAACTACGTCTTTTTGTATAACATCGTCTTTATTACAACTAACAACGTTTAATGGTTTATCGTTAACCGGTAAATCTTTAGAAATATCTTTTTCTTTATTATCGCGTGTAACAACAATGTGTTCTCTTTGTTTACGACTTTTTGCTGGACTTTCCCTGTCTTTAGGTTTATTAGTTATCGTGACTTCCACTGCATCCGTTATCGCAGATACAACAGGGGTCGTTTCTTTGGCAGTTGTAAGAGAGGCGGGTATAAATTCCTTTGTAGCCGCCTGCAATTGTTTCTTTGGTTACTTTTAGAAAGTTTTTATAAATTAAAGCATACCTGTAATTTACTAGATTGCACTAAATCAATTCTCGCATGCACAGCCTGAGTCGGAAGAGGATACATATGATGTCCCATATGTTCGTGAACAGAAATTTGATGATCTAATTCGTCTATAGGTGGTTCGTCTTTACCGATAGCTTGAGCTACTTGTTTCGCAAAAGCAGCTTGTACTTCTTTGTTAGGGTTAGGTAGGGGTGGTTGTGGTGTTTGTCTCGCCGACGATTCGCCAGAAGGTGGATGCGAACCGTCTTGTTCCTGTTCGTACATTTCGTTTAATCTATCTCGTCCTGCAAAACAACGACCGTGAACGTTACATCTAATCGAAATACAATTAACAAACCTGTACTAGGATCTATTATCGGTATGGCGTTTGACCGCCGTTTGTTTTTTGTTACAGTAGGATGTTGCGGTACCGGTTGTGGCATTACCATATTTGGTGCGGGAGAAGGTTGGGTGGGATTTTGAGGAGCCGTCGGAACTTGAGGTGCAGTTCTCGATATCAGTTGCGTAGGATTGTAATAAACTAAAATACGAATAAATAAAATCGACCGTCGCATATGGAAATGTTACTTACAAGATGGAGGATGAGCTTGTGGTTGTGGGTACGAATATCCCGGTAATTGTGGACTTATCATTTGATACCCTGACGTTACATAATTCGGAGGACGATTATTACTGTTGTAGTACTGTACCGTCGGCGACGCGTTAATATACGTCATAGGATGTGCTGATAACGGCATTTGAAGGTACTGAGCAGGTTGAGGTTGATATATCGCTTGTTGACCCTATAAAAATATTATTATAAATTAATATCGTTGCGTCTCGACGAACAACTAACCTGACGATGATTAGGAATTCTTGTTTGATTTGTCGGAGCTGGCGGCCGAGAAAAATAATTCTGTTGTGTTTGAGGTCGCATTTGTGATTGTGGAACATATGCCTAAAAATATCGATTAATATTTTTAGACCATTAATATTTGGAATGTCGAAAGGCTACTTTCAAACTCTACTCATAGGGTGTCCCCTTGTAGTGTTAGCGAAACCTCCCTCATAATATAGCTCCGACTCGAGTGCACGCATTTCAAACGTAAATACGCGACGAATTAAAGAGTCAAGCGAGTAATTAGTTTATATTTTATTTTTAGAGTAAATCCTAGGAATACTTACAATATTCATAGGAGGTGGTTGCGACATTTGTTGCACTTTTAAGTCGTTATTCGGCGGAGTTGATGCTTGATTTGGTGGACCCGTTGGTGGCATGCCTCGTAAGGGTTGAACCTGGTTGTTCACCTGATTTGGCGGTGGTTGTTGTTGAACGTACGTCGGCGGTGTCGCTACATGATAATTGTCATTTCCTAAAAACATTTGTTTCCTCATTATTAAATCGTCGACGATCTTAACGCTCGAGAAGATACTCAAATACTGGGTTATTATCAATTTGAGAGTGGGGTGGAAATAGTTGTTTTTTTAAAGAGATAAAATTTTAACAATTATCGTTATACAATAGACAAAATATGCTTTAAACGGTTTTAAATGGCTTTTTGAAATTGAATACTCACTTTGTGGTGTATGAGGCCTTTGTGATACGTATCTATTACATTTCTAAGTCAAGGAACATATTTAAATTTTGTTTCTAGTGTAATTTTAAATAAAATTGTCCTTTTAACGTTACAAATTTCTCGAAACTTAAAAATACTTTGGGTTCAATTTCTATTGTTCAAAAAGCAGGTAAACATTTTTTGGAAAAACGAATAAAGACCCACAGATAAAATGCATTAACTTGTAATTTGCTCAAGATAAAATTATCTTAATACGTTGTCCCTATGTACCTACTTACAAATTCCAAAGTGAAAATAATTAAACACACGAGTACAGTAATGAGAATGAGCTGATTACAAAATTGCAGTAAAATAACTCTTAAATAACAGTTTTGGACCAGGTGTTGGTATAAAGACAGTTGCACCAACAATGTAAAGCACAACAATCGCCAAACAGAACCGGATTAAAATGCACCAAAATCTAAATTTCCAGGTAAAAAAAAATTCTGCAAACTGACGTTTTTAAGACCAACATTACATGACTCTTCAACGCTGTTAGAGACGCTTTTTGTGACATTGTTCCTCCAGTTACATCGAGCATTAAAAGGCTACTTCCACCCTCGTCTTTCAATGAACTGTTTGATGAAAGCATTGTTCTAAAGGCTCGTTCACACACACGTTCATAAGTCTCGTCCTATTTAAATGGCTGTAGATTTATGCCCCACTTTCCATGAATTCATTTATCAAAATTACGGAAATAAAACACTAACCCTGAGTCCTATAAAGCTTGGATTAGCTTAGTTCAACAAGTAACCTCAAAATGGAACTGTTTATTTAATAATAATCAATGCTGTTTCATCAAAAACAGCTGTGGGCAAGTTAAATTAATTGTAATTCGCCATTAAAGTGTTATAGTACCGGCTGCAGCAGCCGGAAGAACAAATACCAAGTTCCATTTTAAGGTTAGTTGTTGAACTAAAGCTAATCCAAGCTTTATAGGACTCAGGGTAAAGCTAGGTTCATAGCTCTCCGTTGATACGTTGGCCAATCAGAGCAGAGTATTTTTTAAATTCATCGGTCAAATTTGAAAAATGCTCTGCTCTGATTGGCCAACGTACCAACGAAAACGTATCAACGGAGAGCTATGAACAGAGCTTAAAAAATGACATCCTGATGCTGATGATGAAAATCCATCTTAATAAGAAGCTATCTGAACTCGAAACCATCGTGCACAGAATAGAAACTTTTAAATCGGCCAATTAAAAAGTTGCTAATTCAAGCTAGGCTTTGGGCCTTAATGTGTTTTTCCGACTAAAAAATGACATCCTGATGCTACAACTTCAGTACAATCCATCTAAATAAGAAGCCCACATCAAGTCTCTCAACTCAAAACCATCGTGCACAAATTAGAAACATTTAAATCGGACAATTAAAAAGTTGCTAATGCAAGCTAGGCCTTAATGTGTTACACATGTGTTTAAACGCACACATGGAACGACCCTTATGATCGGTTGCATTAAAAAGAATTAATTTTAATTTGAGAATTAGATTTATAATCCTTTAATTGGGGGAAATTGAAATTAAAATTTGAGGTTAGGTAATTTTTGTGTTAAATTGTGAATACAGTTTGTCAAACTTTAACATTTTTATTTATTTATTTATTAATTTATTGTGTAACGTTACCATATCTAAGGATTATAAATCTAATTCTGGAATTAAAATATAATTCGCCTTTATGCAACCAAACGTTACAGCATTGACTTTAATTTATAGGAATTTTGATGGCTACATAAGTAGAAATTGGGAAGAGCAGGAGTACAATATTACTCAACTATTAACTTCACCTCCAGCATAATCACTTTGAAAAGTATAATCCATGAATTAAAGCCCATATCGCCAAACTGTGTATGATTCTTTCTACAGACACGTCATTACCCACATCTCCCATTGCTTCGTACAAAAAGCAAACGTTAACAATAGTGTTTGAAATCAAAAGTGAGTTTAATCTTAATCGGACACGTGACCCTCAAAATATGTAGATCCGGCCCTGACCAACATTCCCGTTACGTCATTCTTACAATAATTTCATTTAGCTTTCTCTCAAGCCAAACGTCAATACAAACTTACAATCTTGACCTAGTTATCAATAGAATGAAACTACATAGGTATTTTTAGCTTTGTGAAAGAAAAAATACAGGATGTAACAACTGTTATTGACCCAATATATAAAAAAAACGATTTTATTAATGAACGACTTTCGTTGAGTGGAGTTATGAAATTTACAGCTAAAATACGATTAAAAATTGCAATTTAACTAATTAAATCAGAGGCGTACTCGACAAATATCACCAACACGTCATTCAATAGCATACGAGCGTCAATAATAAAGTGTATTATATTATATCTTCATTTTTAACTTATTAAACCGTCCACCAGTTTAGTTTGAATTCCCTATGTCAATTCGTTTCGGCTTGACCGTTGAATAAATAGCCGCTACTCTAACAGGAAAGAGTATTTCAGGTAAAATCGTATGTGTATGCAATGGTTGTTTAAATATAGCGATTTCCGGTCAATTTCTCCAATAGCAGAGGTTGCTTACTTAAAAAGAGAAGATCGTGACAGTCAATGATAATGTAAGCTCCACAGAATGACTGAGTCATCCATAGTTTTTTAAAATGGCATTTCCGACGCATTTTCTCTTATAGGCAACCGGTTGCTAAGGTCCTTGCTGGACCTTTATATTCGAAGGTCCCAACTGAATGTTTGAATTACTTCAAACTGACTTGAACGGATTAACTGAACAGAAAGTTTGTGATCGCGCGTCAGTTCAGTTTTTCAATCGGAGTGTCAAATCTGCAGTTAGGGCATTACACTCTGCAACTCCACTGATGCACGCACGCAATCTTCCGTTCATTCCAGTTTGAATACTTTCAGTTGCAACGATCAAGTCGAAACGAACTGACGAAGCTGCCATACAGAATTTTGTCAGTTCAAACCAAATTGACAGTTCGATCGGTTAAAAATGAAGGTCTATGACACGCCGTATTTTATGCAGACTTCCCCTTTCACATACGGATTTCGAGGATGGGGGAGTATTTAAGAATTTATATAACTTTCAACACGCTAATGAATGCCCCTCTTTAAAGTAGTTCCTCAGTTCACTACTTATAGTTACGCCACTGTCGATACGAATTAGTTTCGAAAAATATCTAAATGCGCTCCTGCCTCCGTTGCTAGTTTTATAGGATTAGGTAACCACCTTTTTAGATTTAATAAATTCTTGCATATCCTGCTTTACATTCGAATTAAAAAAGACAATTCCATTGAAGGTTAGACGTACGATCATGTAATCACATCACATAACTTCCGGGTACAAATCTTATCAATTAGGTAGTCAAACAATAAAGAAAAGAATGTTATTTATTCAACTTGGCGTTATTAAGGGTAAATATTGCTCAAAGGCTAAAATGACCCTAAGGGGAAAGTTTTTCCACAAAAAGCTGTTCCAAGGTACAACGGTGACAACTTATCAGTTGCTAGGATAGTTTTTCAAGGTCGTTTTGGTATGACAAAATAGAATAATATAAACATTTTTTTTTTTTTCATAACCATTTCATTAGTATTTGTTAATATTTCTCATTGGTAATTTCTCATTTCTCTAATTAACCTATACCAATGAGAAATATTAACAAAAAATAGAATAAAATCGGAATAATGCAAGTTGCAAGAGAGGGATGGTGTGGCGAGGAAAAGGGGGTTGACCTATTTTTACCACAATAATGAAATTGCAAACATTTCCCCCACTTAAAATTGACCCTAATCACTAACTCGGTGCATGTTACAACCATTTTCCCCCAAAAAAATTATCCCAAGAAACAAAAACAAGTTTTATGACGAATAAACATAATTTATCCAAGGTCGCCCAAATACCCCAAAAAATAAGCGAAATTAACTTACGTTGTGGGTGCATCATTCTGAAGTGTTGCGGATGATGAGGGGGTGGTATTAAGCAAATGCCCTCCTGTTTTAGGGGTCCGTTTGCTACATATCGGGATACCATCCTTGCCAAAATTTTGTAAAAAATTACAACTTGAAGGTTAATTTACGTAATTTTAAAAAATAAAACCATGTGTAAAATGTTGACCTTAGAATTATCTTTTAGTCAATTTACTCAAAAAGGAGCATAAAATTATTCACATCTTATCGAAAGGGTCGGTATAAAAAGTAAAAAATTGAGAGAATGCCATTGTAAAATTAGAAGACGAGAGTAGTAACTTAATGATAAAAACGGAGGGCATTGCTTTTAAAATTCGGTCGCCGTTGCATTGCAACCACGCTAAGATTAAAATCACAACCACCGTGTGACTGTCAAAAAAATTTCCACAATCTTGCAAAGTCACCGATGTTACTCACAAAAACACAATGAACACATTGGTGGATTGTTTAAGAGTTTTTTAAAAACTTTTATTTAGATTAAAAACGAACGGTACATGCCGAGAGCACGTCTTCATGCACCAAACGGCACAAATCGATAAGGGCGTTTTACAAATCACTTACAACTAATTTACATCACGTATTTTCGACCGTATCGCGCTTTCAGATACGGATTCTTTTACGCGCAAAACGCGCACCAACAAATAATTCAAAAAATTGTCTTTTTAAAATACAATTAAATATCAATTATAAAGTTTTTTTTGGCAAACGTCAAAAAAACTACAATTTCCATCGACAACGCCATTGTATCGACTGTAAAATTTGGTTCCAAAATTGACCGCCAGGAATTTTAAACGCATGCGCCAATCAAATTATCGCTAAAAATTAAAAAACTCAAAAATCCCGATTTTCAAAACATATTCCTACAATTTTCAATTTTTAAAATTATTATAAACTCTTATCAATTCGATAAAAGTGTGGGAACTAAAATAAGAAAAGCGTCAACTAAAAGAGAGAAAGCAACATGTGATAACGATTCTATTGTACGTCCTAAAAACGTTCTCCGGCACGTATTAAAATAAAAGCAATTAGTTTTTTAAATCAGATGACGAATTACTTAAAGCAATTAGGTGTTGAGAGAATCCGTAAAAATTGAAGAATTTTTGTCAAACTATCAGAAATTGAAATTAGGACAAATTCGAGTGTTTAACCAGTGGCGTAACATCGACTCAGATTTCCATTCGAAACGTAACAATTGAAATAAATTTCGTCAGTCGACGGTAACTATAAACGTTTGTTTAAAGGAATTCCATTACTACCGTTGTTAATTGACCAGTTTAACCAGTTTAACCAAATTTGACCAGTTAAGAGCCACATCTTTTAGTAAGTCCAAAAAGTACCAAGAGTCAGTTTGGTGGTTCAGTTGCAACACTGGAACCGGACTGGAGGCTTATTTAGTCTATAGGGAACATGTTAAGCCATATATCGATATTAAAATCTATAGTTGAAGCAACTTTGGCCCTACTTGAAAAAGATCAAGCGTAACATCACTTTGCGTGTCGCTGACATACAGTTTGGCCAATTGACGTCAATTCGTGGATCTTACTTTTCACAATGTAGTTTAGTTTTAATTGGACGAGCATTGATGCAATTCTACTTCATCCACTTTCAACTGTAATGCAAGAATAAAATTTCTACGAATTAAAATCGGTTGGCCAAACTGTAGTTTTCTATCGGGTGCTTGTAAAATGATCAGGTTACCGTCTAACTAAATCAAATGGTCTGCAATATTGTCAAGTGGTTAGCTGCTCAGGGAGCTTTTAATTTCTATGGACATAAAATGTTCGCATTGGGACACAAAAAATGTATAAAATCGCGTGGTCTCTTCTCTAACCAATACCTGTTTGGCTAGATTTTTACCCCCTTTTTCTAGCCCAAGCAATAGAATCAAATAGTAGCACTGGAACTAATTTTTTTGACATCAGCTACTAACTAATCGTGTTCAGAAGCATTAGCAGGCCTATCTATGTAACTTCATTAGGGCAGGGAAAATGATCTTGTAAAGCAAACTGAAAATGACACTAAACAAATTAAAATTGATGAAGAGCAAATGGCCCCATTACAGATAAGTTCACGGAAGAAAGGTATCGATATCCACATCATTACAGATAGATTAGATGGGAAAATTATCTTTAAAAATACAAAAAAAAGGCCGATAAACAATTTTTACAAACTCAAAAACCACTTTTGAGCTTACAAGTAATAATTAAATTCAATTAACTTCGTTTAATTGTTTCTCGAGTTACCACATAATCTAAACGTTAAACTATAGATAACTTTCTTGACCTATATTTTCAATTTTAGTTATTTCCTCTATACGAGTAAAAATATGAGAGGTTGAAGAACAAGTCTATTCTACAAGTACTTTGCTTTGTTTCAGGATTTCTTGTGCAAGTTCTAAGGAAAAAGAACATTTATATTGTGAGCGGTTACATTAGAACCAAAGTTCCCATCACGAAGCGACCCCTCGTTAGTCCCACCACAGAGTACGCCAATGATGTAAATTTAAATAATTTTATTAAAAACCTATCGGAATTTCTAAAAATTCGAGAAATTGCAACCTTCCAGCTATGCAAGTAAAATGACTTCATAACTGAATGGCATGAACAATAATTATGTACTAACGTAACTAAAAATATTTGCTCCCATTACTCTCACCTGAAATAAAAACATGCGTACGCGTGGCAAAAATTTATGTCCTAAATGCAATTATTATTTAAATTAAAAGTTTTAGCGAAATAGGAGTCGTCATAATTGTAGGAAAAGTAGAAATATAAAATACGATTAACTCACATAACTCGTTTCCATGTACCAGTTGGATAACCTTTGACTTTATAACCTCACTTTTTTGCAAATTATTAACTTAACGTTAAAATGCGACAACAATTAATCAAATTAATAATTTAAGTTAAAAGTACAGGTTCTTTCATACCTTTTCATATAGGATGTGGCAATAATTTAGTTCACCATATGGTTTAAAGTTACTCAACAGTCACTTTTTGACAATTAACAACATGTAACGTCAGGTGAATGTGATTCATTATAACAAATCATTTTCCATAAGGCCTATTTAAATCAAAATCAATGTCACTTTGAAAAATTTCAAAAATTTTATAGATGAAAAATTTAAAAATTTTTCTTGCCATGCACAAACTTGCTAGAATATTATTTTTTTTACAAAAAACTATAACTTTAATTAAAGATTTAAGTTCAGCTGACAGCAGCTGATGCTGTACTGACAGATGGGCGTAACGTTAAAAAGAAAAAGGATACTGTGTTTGCTGGGTGTAACGCGGCTGCGACTGAGACACCACCGAAGGCGGCTGCTTCTGGTTGGCACTCATAATTAGCCCCTGGGCACTTGCGGTCCCTTAAAGCAACCGCGGTGGATGTCGTCCTTTTCTATACATATATTCCACTCAATATTCAAAAATATCCACGTCGCAAATCACTATTTTTTAAATGTAATCCCAGTCATTAAATCACCAGAAACACCAACAATATCATTATCATAAACCAACACTCTAACTTTATGTAATTTCCTGTTAAAAAAATGTTCGAAATTCTTATCCAAAGGTTAAAAAGTGTTACGTTCCAACATGGCGAACGAATTAACCAGAAACATGTTTTTTGTATCGAGTTCAACTTACCCTTATAAAGGGAATTATCACGCGCGACCAACGACACTAACGTTTCTATATTAATTTTTTAACGTATAATTAATAAAATGACAACCTTAAATTATAAATTAAAAAAATTACTGCATTAAAAAATTGACACGCGGCTTTCACGTTGCTACTTTAGCACATCAAGCGGAAAAACTAGAAACTGAAATATCAACAATTTCCACCAATAGTAAATCACCAAATAATGACGTCATTAAATCAAAAATTTCAACGTGTAAATTTTCACTTATCTCCCTCTGTGAATTTACACATATAGCAACGTACGTCGGTTCTTGCTTAACAAAGGTCATTCATTCTTTCCCGACATACATAACCTATAAATATTAACCGTAATTGAAACTTTAGCGAATTTATTAAATAAATGGTTTCCCACGGTGAATTTGAAACTCAAAAATTAAAAGAAAACCTATCAAATCAATTAGATAGGTTGGTAGAGCAGCTGTCAGACTTGGATTCTTGTCGGTTAGTTATAAAAACCTTATAAAATAAACATTTAAGTTTCATTATTTTATAGAGACGAATTAGACGCTGGCGAATATGAAGAAACTAAAGAAGATACAATGGAACAGCTTAAAGAGCTCAACGAAAGTTTGAAAAAATTAACCAATGGGGATATTTCTCTCGTTAGTCAACTAGATGCCATACAACTTGTAAGTGCTAATCGACTGCTTAATCCGCAAACAAACGTACTCCACTTTTGTCTATCTAAATAGAGATTGGCGAGACGTCGCTAGAGAAAAACGCTTAAATTCCAACGAAGACTGAAAACGTACAGAAATTGTTAGTTTTTAAATTAAAGTTTAACTGTTGTAGGCGACTCAAGCTGCTATATCGGAAGCGTTTAAAACTCCAGAAGTAATTAGGTTGTTTGCAAAACGTGAACCTATGCAGTTACGTGAACGATTGAAAAATTTGGATCAATTTGTTAAGCAAAATAAGCTCAACGAAAGTGCGAGAGACAGGCAAAAGGCTGAAATATTAACTGCTTTGAGACAGTTAGGGGAACAATTGAGTACTGACGAATTACAATTTTTAGAGAAGCACAACGATATTTCTAACGCTTTCCAAAATGTGGAATTCGTCGAAATTAACGACTGATTATTTTACAGGCTTTTGAATTATTAAATAAAACGGCGTAACGTTTAAAATTTATTTATAAGTTGTAACATTTGTAAAGTATCTACGTAAATACTATTTTACCTAATTTATTTTGATCCCACTAACTTGTTAATTGTAGAATTAGTTTAAAAATTTTGTACTAAACATATTTGATAATATATTCACTTTATAAAAAAAACAGGCAATATTAAATGAACACGGTATTTTTAATTGAATTAAAAACTTGCATTTTGTGCTATATGTTCTGCAAAATCATTAAAAGGAAAGGGTTGTAGCAAGATTAAATAAGTTTAGTGGCACGCAACGTTCATAATTAATGCCAAGGCACTTACATAAATTATTTAAATTCAAAATAAAAATTAAATCCGCAAATTATTATTTCTTGCTAAAACCCCCAAAAAGTGCGCTACTTGTGCTTTACAAATACATATCTAAAGATGTAGATATTCTGGTTTTACAATATTAAACACTCTGTCTATAGGTAAGCAAATAAAAGTGAATTTTTGTGGAACGTTATAAGCAGAATGTTCATTGGAAATAAGCAGAAATTATTAACAAAGCAAAGTTTTTCTAGACACTCTGTATATAAATACTAATTACCGTAAGGTATTTACAGTGTTTATAAATCAAATTAGAGTAACTATTAAACAAACTGGCAAAAGTGTAGTAACGATGTAAAAAACGACTAAAAACTAATCGGTACAACATTTTACGTCAAATTAAACACAATAGTTTGATGTAGTTACTAAAGCATATAAAAAAAAAATAATAAATTTTAAAATAATGAAACTCAAAATCAACATTTTAAAAATATATCGCAAGCCCCCATTCACAGAATATAAACTTAAAAAGAAGATTTAACAAATTCACCTTAACTTAAATAGACTTTAAAAAGAGTAAACAGATAAGTTCTTTCGATAAATTAAAAATTTATCGTTTACGTCGACATACTTTTTTGTGTTCGGCTTGCCAGTGGTGCTGCTGACAACTCGGCGAACAGTAAGCTGTGTTCCAACAGCAATGATATATGGCATCTTGTTCACAATTGTAACACTAAAAATAAATAAATTTTTAATTAAAATACGCTTAGTAAGCAACCACAGCAGGACCGGCGAAAAATGGCATCTCAGAAAGCACCTCACAGTTGGAATTTAATAAAATTGTAATAACTCACCCATTGTTTCTTTTTGGTTTCCGAAATTTGATTATTGTGAGACTCAAATATTTTTTTAAGGTAATCATCTCTATCTAAATTAATCCTATCAATTTCAGCTTGCATACACTCGAGAGCAACTTTAATAAGTTGCGGTTTGTCACGACACTGTTCCAATTTACGCCTCGTCTTTTCAACAGATTCACTATATTGTCGATCAGTTTCTGGCATAAGAGCATCGGAAGCTTCTCTAATTTGCTCTGTTGAACTACTAACTTCTTCGTTACTTCCGTCACATCTAAAATTATCCACACAATAAAAAACACATAGATCATCGGAAATGCGCAGTAAGGTCCGAAAAGAGGGAAGTAGGTTAGGGATTGGTTAGAGAAAGGAGTGGGGGAAGTATGATAGGGATTAGTTTTAAGAAATCCACATAATAAAAAACACATGGATCATCGGAAATGCGCAGTAAGGTCCGAAAAAGACAGAAATATAAAAAAAGAGATAGAGAGAAAAGGGGGGAAGTAGGTTAGGGATTGGTTAGAGAGAGGAGGAGTGGGGGACGTAGGATAGGGATTAGTTTAGAGAAATCCACATAATAAAAAACACATGGATCATCGGAAATGCGCAGTAAGTTCCGAAAAAGACAAATATAAAAAAGAAATAGAGATAGAGAGAGTGGGGGAAATAAGTTAGGGATTGGTTTTGAGAAAGGGAGATTGAGGAAAGTAAGATAGGAATTGGTTTAGAGAATAAAAAACACTTGGATCATCGGAAATGCGCAGTAAGTTCTGAAAAAGACATGAATATAAAAAAAGGAGATATAGAGTGGGGGAAGTAAGTTGGGCATTGGTTAGAGAAGGGGGAAGTGGGGGAAGTAGGATAAGGATTGGTTTAGAGAAATGGGGAGTTGTTTGTTACCATAGTTACTATGTATCAAACGTCAATCTGTCACCATAGTTATCATATGTCAGTGTCGTTATAGGGACACCGTAAGTCAATGTCAGAGGCGGATTCATCTGTCACCATGGGGGGGGGGGGCAGCTGTCATTCCATTTGTCAACCTATCTAACATTCTATATGTATCAATCATTCCATCTGTCATATCATTTGTCCATCATTCAACCTATTATTCCATCTGTCATCAAACCTGTAATCAAATCTGTCATGCCATATGTCATCTCATCTCACAGATGAGTGACAGATAGAATGAGATGACAGATTAGATGGAGAAGTGAGATGATAGATGAGATTAAATGACAGATGAGACTGACAGATAATACTGACACATAAAATGAGATGACAGATGAGATGAATAACCTAAACAAATGAGATTGACAGATAATGTTTATAGAATAGAGAGAGACGGACAGAGAGAAAGTAGCGCGCGTTCATGATCTAGTAACATAAAAATCGATTTAAAAATAAAAAGTTTTACCCTTTTTCAAACTCTTCGCAAGTATTTTGACTAAACTCTTCAGAATCGCTCTGCAACATGAAACTGGAATCGTCGAAACTACCCGAAAGCGAATTTTTGGAAACTTGAGATTCATTTTTATCGGTTTGATTTTGATTTGGTGTCGAATGATCGAGACTTTTGGTTGTAGCTTAAAACAAAATTTAATATAATTTCTCAAAATCAGTAACTTTAAAGTACCTTTAGGTGGTGGTGTTGGAAGTTTTTTGTTTCTAAGGTTTGATGGTTCGTTAGAATCAAGATTTGATGAGCAATCATCAAAATTGTACACATCAAAACTTTCCGATTCATTTTTATTTGCTTCACTTTCGTTTGTGTCGTTGGTTTTTAATTTCTTGGTGAGACTTTTGTTAGATTTTGTCGTGGATTTCCTTTTTTTGTTTAATTTGTACTTTGGTATAGCCGAAGGATTTTCTAACATTTTTTGATGAAGCATTAATTCTTCTACGGATTTATTGAAAGATGAACTTTTTTTAATCTGTCAGAGAGAAAGTTAATTGAAGTTTTCTTGTTTGCACTGAGACTTACTTGAATGTTGTTCTTGTCAACAGTTATTGGCTTTACATATAATTTGGGTAAAACTGATCTTTCATATTTTCCACCAAAAAACCGTACGTCGCACGTATCTTCTGTTTCTTTAATGACCTTTAATAAGAAGATAATTTGAGTATGTTAAGTAAAGATTTTTATATTTGCGTTCGTGGATAAAGTATAGTATTCTACTAGCGGGTAATGCTCATTCCTCACTAGTCATACGGCTCGTGTCGCAAATTTTTTCTTGTGAATAATGAGCTTCGTTACCCACTCGTTAGGTAATGTACTATAATACGCATACCTTTGCGGGCCAATAAGGATATCCTTTTTGTTTAGCCCATACTAATTTATGGGGATTTCTGCAAGGCAAACAAAACCAATGATTGTGAAGCTTTTCATTGCTATGTTTATAACAGTCGACGCAGTTTAATATTTCTGAAATATCGTAACAACAGTCCTTCAACATATATTCTGCAGCACCAACTTCTTGAGAGTCAGCTAAAATTACTACAACTTATATTATGTTCAACAATGAAAAATGACACTCACGTCCGTGATAAATAAATACGTTGTGTTGAACAGTTAGGACGTCGGCTTTAAACTCATTTAACGTATTATATTCTTGGGCATCTAATTTTGATTTAATTATATCCATATCCATCGGTATGTAAAACAATTGTAGCGCTCGCCATTTTCTGTCAGTGTCTGTATGCCATTCGGCCTTTACTTCTTCAGACGACATTTTTTCTGTTATATTTCTCGGTAACTATCAAAATTCAACTTTATTATGAGAAAGCTAAATATTTGCATAAATCTATAATTATGTGTTGATGTACTACAGACTTGCTCAAAAGTCGAAAAGTCTCATAAAATCTCGTGTTCGCGTGTCAAGATATTTCAAGTTGAAGGTCATAAAAATCGTTTTTTGCAAATATCTCGCTACCTATGCATCCTACCTCATTAGAGGTTCTTACAAAACTTGTAGAGCATAAAATTATCTACAAAATTGATCCGATTCATTTTTTTGTGCGAACAACCGTTCTGGAAATATAGCGCGGAGAGTGGGAAGCGCGCTAACACTAACTTTATTTTTTTTATAGTTATGGATTCTAAGAAAATTTCTGAATCAAACTTTATAACATGTTCATATACCTATTTTCAACTGTTTTTTAGAAAAATTGAATTTTCTAAAAAAAGTGACGTTTGCAAGCCTTTCTTGAAAATTGCATACCAACTGTACCATGATAACAGGAGCTACGTAATTTTCAGAAATTTTCCAAAAACCTTAGACTAAGCTCTGATTTTTCTTAAATATTCTACAGGGTGTTCTAAAAGTGCTGACTTTTAGAGGAAATTTGGAACCTAAAAAACTTTTTAATTCTAAAGGAACACTCTGTATTTTTTTGACAGTTTTAGATGCAGAAATAAATTTACTGTCGTTCTGTATTACCATTCCCTATGCGTATCGTTGATGCTTTTTACATTATTCTATATCCTATATAAGAGATTGCGGTAGTGCCACTTTCTTCGCTATATTTCGAGAACGGTTGATTGCACAAAAAAATAAATCAGATGAAATTTGTAGAGAATTTTATGATCTACAATTTTTGTAATAACTTCTAATGACATACGATGCATAGGAAATGAGATATTTGCAAAAAAACGATTTTTGTGACCTTTGCCCTTGAATATCTTGACACGCGGACACGATATTGTATGAGACTTTGAAGCAAGTCTTTAGAACCTCAAAATATAGCTTTCTGACTTTCATTCAGAGGTTAGCCCTTCATTTCATCTTATTTGACTGTACTATGATGAAAATACTGAAAGTACACTTACCCAAGAGCAAATTCGATGGTATACAAAAGTCAACAAATAATTAAGCTCGTCCTTTTTAATGTCAATATTTGGTTCCATTTTAGTCTTATTACAAACACTACAACGGCTCTCATCGTAAACAATTTCTTCAATTTTATTAACCAAATTAGTTTCATCTTTGGCACCTTTGCTATCTTCATTATTCTCAACTTCATCTTCACTTTTTAATTCTTTCTCCTCATTATCTTCTACTATTTTATCTGATTCTTCCATTTTCGCAAGCTGCTTTTCAACATTATTAACAATAAATGACAACGAAGCCCCTAAAGTATCCATAACATCGGAACTATAATCTCCTTCTACACTTGGAGCTCTGTCTTCTTTCAAACTTGGACTCGTTCTTTTATTATTTTCCAAAAACGATAAAGGTACGACTTTTTTAACTTTAGAACAAGTTTCGTGATAGACACGAAAGCAACTTTTACAAGCCACAACATCACCGGGTAAGTGACAGTCGAAACAATACCAATCTCGACCATCTCTAACGGCCTAGAAAAACTTATAAGTTTGAACTTTAAAGGCACTTAAGTACACTTACTGTCGGTTGTTCGTTTATGGGAATTTTATAACTCTCAACTTGAGTTCCTAATTTTGAGCCCTTGACAGTTACTTTTTGCAACGATCTAAAAGTTGAATCGATTAAGTCTTATGATGAAGGGAAAATTTAAATAACGCACATTATGAGACCGTCCTCGAGTGCTTGTTTAACGTGAAGTTCGGCTTCTAATTGTGTACAATCGTACAGCCTTTGTAAATATTTTGATATTCTTGTTAAATCTGCCATTTGTCTTTGTGCATGGTATGAATATATGGCATCCCATATGTGCTGGACCCATTTGGTTTCGGCAGACCGTCGAACTGGCATTTTAATTCATCTAAAAACGGATTAAGAGAATAACGATGATAAAAATTAGCCCTTCAGTTGCTTAAAGTGAGCCAAACGTTATAATGAATGCACTGTGGCCAGCACTACGCGTATACTCCCCTATTAGAATATTGTTAGCACGCATTATGCAAACGTATACTCTTCAAGAACTGAGTGTACTCTGAGGTCGACAAAACGCCAGACGAGTCCGGAATTTGAACTCTGGACCTATGGTCTATAGTCCAACCCCACACCAGTACATTAAAACAAAACTTAAGGGTACAACTGCTCTAAAGCGTCTTTATTATTAAAAATAACCTGCACAACCCTTAGATATTCCTTTAAATGGTTAGTTGTTGGGCATCTAATAAAATAATCACCGAAAAAGAGATTTGGTATGTGCGAAGTATGCACAAGACAGCATTTACGACAGTTGTAAATAGGAAGTTAAGAACTAATAAAAGGGCTTGAAAGAGGACACGAGAGTTAGTCGCTATCTGGCTATGTTTATAGTTAGACAGTCAGTTGGGATTGAGAGGATGAGGAGCCCTAGTTAACTGATTGTAAGGGAAACGCGAATTTAACTCGTAATTAAGTGTAAAGGGTAACAACAGCAGAATGAGTAAGAATTTATTATTGTAATAAACACGTATATCATTTATTGGAACTCTTGATGTATAATTATAAAGCTCCAAATATCCTGGTACAACCTGCGAGCCCCTCAGGAGTCACGAGAACAGTCGTGACATATGGTGGAGGCGCCGGGCTTCCTGTTACCAGGTTTCCTTCCGGGGTCTGTTACTTCAATGCCAAAATAGAGTCAACTTTGAAGTCATGGTACCAGGACTGTTGTAATCAAGATTTGATTACAATGAAATTTATTTAGGTGAACCAGACAAGGGTCAGAGGGTGAAACAGACGTGTAGGGCGTAAAATAATACGAAAGCTAACGAGCAACAAGATCCAGCATTGCTCATGAAGATAATTATATAAATCCATGCCCATCATTGACCCATCAACCCAATTTTAATAGTCAAATTGTCTATAATGAGGCGATTTACATTTCTCTAACAACAAAAATTATTGATTTTCAGTAATTGATAAAAAATCAACAGTTAATAATACCCACATAAACACAAACTTAAATTGTACTGTTATGCCAAACTTTTAACAAATAATTTCAGTTTTATAATTGAGTTTAAGTAATAAACAGTTTGTTACGAAAAACCATTAAAATTTAAAATGCAAGTGACGCATTTAAGTACAGGTTGTTTACTATCGTTAATCGGTGTAATAGCAACAATGTATTTTATATATTTTTCAAAACAATTTACACATAAAAAATCAACCCATTTGTTAACATCCCAATCAATTTCAACCATATTAATTGGATTATTTTACATCTACGCCTCCCTAACTATGCCCAATCTTTTATTAAAAAAAAATACATTCGACAATTTACCACACTTCGATTTGATCGACAATTCAAACACCACAAACGAATACAAATTTCTACAACAACCTCCAACTGCTAATAAAAGTGCTCCGCCTATGTGTATATTTGAAACGGCATATTTAAAAGAAGCGATGTTAGCTTACTCGTTTATCCAAGGATTTATTAGTTTAATCGCAGTGGCACTCGATTGTAAAGAGTGCATTGAAAGTGAAGCAACTGACACAAATCGTGATTTAGAAGGAACATCAAGCACTACTGAAGAAAAGAAACCAAAAATAAACTTTAAACAACTTTCTCTCGCTTTAACATTACCACTCAGCCCTATTATTTTTATAACTTCGTTATACTTCATCATGAAGTCTAATTCGTCTATAATTGCTTCAAACACTCCAGTGATTCCATTACGAATTGATAACATTGAACAGTTTACAAGAAATATTTCGACACCATCTAACGAAACCCAAGTGGATGAAGTTATCGAAAACATTTACAGGCTTTTAAGTGTAAACACCTCAGCAGTACCCCATTACAACTTAGACAACTCGACTCAAACAGTTATTACATGCAACACCACCAATTTGTGGAAAAAGGTTTTTGCTTTTATACTTTTCGTTATTGGATTTTCTTTAATTTTAATTTACACCCAAACAATTTACTTAAAAACCAAAATCGTGCACGATGGCAACTTAAAAACGGCGAACTTTAAGAAGGCAATAATTGGATTCGGTCTGATGTGGTTACCAAGTGCTTTAGATATGCTTGTAAGAACCCACTTTACCTACGAACTTCCAGGATTAGTCTCCGAAAGCTTTCTAGCTTTAGGAAATGCTTATAATGCTTTAAGCAATATTGTTAATGTTCTAACAATGCGAAAAATTGTACAACAACAAAACAATATCGAACCCATAGAACCTAAGTAATAAACTTGTAATCCAAATAAATTTTTAAATTACTCTTAAGCTACTAACTACTTACATGATTATATTATACGTTTTAAGTTACAAATAAACTTCTTTACAAGAAAATAAAACAAACACTTTAAACCTTTAGTCCTTGAGTTTTGTTAGGTTATGTTAAACGTCATTCTCGGAATTTGCTAAAATGTTTCATTGAAGTACGTAAGTTTTTAAAAATAATAATTAAAAATGCTCGCCGGTTTTATCTGTATATTTTGATAAGAAACGGCTTATCACTAAAGTTTAATTTTCAGAATTAGACAGCGAGCGCCATCTAACGTCGAAGTGTTAAACTAAATGTCACTATCTGTCAAATGCACTTTTACTTCTATTTCACGTCATTCTCGGAATTCGTTAAAATTTTTCATTTAAGTACGTGGGTTTTTAAAAATAGTAATTAAAAATTCTAGCCGGTTTTATTTATTTATTTTGATAAGAAAAGGCTTATCACTAAACTTTAATTTTCAGAATTGGACAGCAAGCGCCATCTAACGTTGAAGTGTTAGACTAAATGTCACTAAATGTCAAATGCATTTTTACGTCAATTTTGAATAATTTTAACCTCAAATAATGTTCTATTTTTATATTTTAAATTAGGCATAAATAAACAAATAATGTAATGATTAAGTAAACAATTTGATAAAAAAATACTTTTATATAAGCTGTAATAGTTTTGACGATTTCAACATTCCATCGATAAGATAATTTTTGAAATAATTTTTAATCTAGTTTTGTTTCGTCATAGCTCATGAATTAAATATGGCTTGGTGTACAATTAGAAACATAAAAATGTAAGGTTTTTTATTTCTTAAATGTGACAATAATTGAATTATGTTTAGGAACTACCACAACATAATAAGATGGTCTCACACGTATAGATCAATAGACAAGTTGTTAATAGCCAATCGAGGCGAAATTGCATGTCGTATTATGAAAACTGCACGTAAATTAGGAATTAAAACAGTGGCAGTTTACAGTGAAGCAGATGTTAATTCTATGCACGTTCAAATGGTACTAATTTTTTTATTGAATGTAACAAAACTTAATTATTATGTTTAGGCAGATGAGGCTTATTGTATAGGACCTCCGAGTTCACAGCAAAGTTATTTAAGAGGCGATAAAATTATCCAAGTTGCCAAAAAGACAAATAGCCAAGCCATTCATCCCGGCTATGGATTTTTATCTGAAAATGCTGAATTTTCTGAAATTTGCAAGAATTCTGGCATTGCTTTTGTAGGACCACCGGCTTCGGCAATTAGAAATATGGGAATTAAAAGGTATACTTACTTTATTCCTTGTTGAATTTTTTAAAATATAGTTTACAGTACTTCAAAAGAAATAATGTCAAATGCCGGTGTTCCAATAATTCAAGGGTATCATGGTGAAAACCAGGACAAATCTTTTCTTAAATCAGAAGCTGCTAAGATTGGCTATCCTGTTATGATTAAAGCTGTACGAGGAGGCGGTGGTAAAGGAATGAGAATAGCCCTATCTGAAAAAGAATTTGACGAAGCTCTCGAATCTGCTCGTAGCGAATCACAGAAATCTTTCGGAGATTCGGTTGTTTTACTAGAACAGTTTGTGCAAGAACCACGTCACGTTGAAGTTCAAGTATTTGCCGATACTTACGGAAATACAGTTTACTTGTACGAAAGAGATTGTTCTGTACAAAGAAGACATCAGAAAATTATTGAAGAAGCTCCAGCGGTAAGATGATGATTGTTAAATGATTGTAGTACTATTTATTTGTTAGCCAGGAATTTCTGATGCAACGAGGGCCGAATTAGGCGTAGCAGCTGTAAGAGCAGCTAAAGCTGTTGGGTACGTCGGTGCCGGTACAGTTGAATTTATTTTAGATCGAAACTCACAAAAATTTTTCTTTATGGAAATGAATACTAGGTTGCAAGTTGAACATCCTATTACGGAAATGATTACAGGTAAATTCTGTGTATTTTAAATAAAAGAAATTTAATTTGTTGGTTTTTTAGGTACCGATTTAGTCGAATGGCAGCTTAAAGTTGCATCTGGAGAAACTTTGCCGCTTACACAAGAAGAAATAAAATTAAACGGGCACGCATTTGAAGCACGAATTTATGCAGAAAATCCAGAAAATAATTTTCTTCCAGGTGCAGGTGTTTTGGATTATCTTGTAGCTCCACAACCGAGTTCAAATTTTAGACTGGAAACTGGTAAATTACCGAGTTACCTTTTAGAATAATTTTTTAATGCTTTGGTTTGTAGGGGTACGTCAAGGAGATGAAGTTTCTGTCCATTATGATCCGATGATAGCTAAATTGGTTGTTTGGGATCACAATAGAGCTAATGCATTAAAGCAAATTAAATCAAAACTCGTCGATTTTAATGTAAAAAAATACATTTGAATCAGTTATTGTGATCTAATAATTTAAATTTTAGATTGCCGGTTTAGAGACTAATATAAACTTTTTATTAAGTTTATGTAATCACCAAGAATTTGAATCGGGAAACGTTCACACAAATTTTATTAGAGATCACAATGAAAGTTTGTTTAAAAAACAGGAATTAACTAACGAAATTAAAATTCAAGCTGCCTTAGCTGTTGCATTTAGTCAAAATCTCAATAATCGCGAGACTTTCAATCCTTTTGTTGTCGAAGGCTCCTTTAGAGTAAATTCAAAAGATGTTAGAATAATAAATTTAAAGTTTAAAGACGATGGTTAGTATAATTATGATCTGAAAAGTATTTAGAAACTTTTTTGATGTTTTTAACGAAATTTAGAAGCTATCTTTATTGTTTTAAAGGCTTTCAAAGCTTCCTAAATGGCGTTTTAACTTTCTACTTTCGTCTGTAAAAATATAAAAATGAATTGCAAGCATTTTAGAAGCCTCTATTATTTTTTAATGTTTTTGTTGTAGATGTAAGAGTGTTGTTAAAGTGGATTGATCATAAAAATGTAGAAGTTTCCTTGGATGATGGAAATACATGGTGTACTGCAACAGGAGAGATTGAACAAATCCAAGATAGAAAATTGTTAAAATGCAAAATAGATGATTTTACTACAACAACTACAATTTATAAAAATGAAGAAACTATTTTATTGTATAAGGAGGTAAAAAAAAGAAAACACCATAATTAAAGGGGCCAAAATATTATAATTACGCTTTATTTTAGAATGGAAAATATGAATTTGAATTGGAACAACCTAAATTTTTATCAGAAGAAATCGAAGCACTTTCTGGATCTAAAAATGTGGCCGTCGCTCCCATGCCTGGAGTAATAGATAAAATTTTGGTTAAAGCGGGAGATATTGTTAAAAATGGCGACCCATTAGTCGTATTAATCGCAATGAAAATGGAATTTATTGTTAAAGCTACTAAAGACGTCGAAATCTCAAATATTTTATACAATGTCGGTGATAATGTTCCTAAAGATTCCGTTTTGGTACAATTTAAAGTGTAATTTTTTGTTAAAATAAATACTTATTAAAGTTGAACCTTTTCTTCATCTAGAGGTCACAATTAAAAATTTTTGTTAACAAAAGATTATATTAACTATACAAATAGAGATTTAATTGGCTAAAGTACACACACAGCATGTAGGAAACCAAAAAATGTCACTGTACAATTGATTTCCTGTTTCTTCTAAAGCAATGAGACGCCTTTGAAGATATTTTTGTTCACAACGTGAACTGTAACCTACCGGTAATTGGCACAAGCCGCTACATTCTTGAGATCTAAAATAAATTATTAAGACAAGAAATTATTTTTAATCCGCTACTTACATGCACGTTTCACTTCTAACTAACTGCATGTATTTATTATCGAGTTCGGGCATGTTAACTATATACATCCAATTTCCTTTGTGATTAACAGCTGCACGTGGCATAATATATTGACTACGAGTTTCACACAACCTTTGTCCACTTAAAACGCTTTGCCTTTTTACTCTTTGCGAATAAATAAACCTTTTTCTTCGTTTTCTACTTGCGTAACTTTGCCATCGAATTAAATCTGCTTGTCTAAAACTACCTGTTAATTTTATTCTTAAATTGGAACGTTATTTCAAATACCTTTTTTGTCTATTGTGCGAGTAGTATTGCGAAAATGCTCCTCTATTAGAAGGAAAATGATCTAGGTGATTAAAATGCCCATTTTTGTAATTATATAAAGGTAGACGTTGTTCCGGATAACCGTAATAACTATTATTTTCTTTAGGGGGATATAAATAGGAGTCTTCTAATTTTTGTACAGAGGCCGTGTAATAATCGTAACCGGAGTTTGGTGCTCCATAAACAGAATTGGGTTTGTTGGGTATAAAATAAGTGCTGAATTCTTCTGTCGATTCGCTGGTTAGTAGAGTCGAATAATTAAATTGCGATTTTTCTATTAAGTAATGGATGAGATGTCTAAAATTAGAAGCGTTTAATAATCAATTATTCCGTGATGGTGTGAACTTAGCAATTAAGCTGTAATTAATAATCTTACAAAATGTAAAGCGTGATAAGTCTTGTTTTAGTGGTTTTAGTCTTCACAATTTTTTATTTTGGAAGAGAGGGTATTATAAATGTTAAATGACTAGCTCTTTAATGGTGGATCTGACTATCTGAGGCTAATTTTACACCTAATTAAAATTATGAAGTACAACATTGTCTATCTGAATCAGTAAAGGTATCTGATTTAGATGCTACAATTAATCTATGAAAATAAATTTTAATAAGCCGGACTTTAGTACTTGGATCTCTCTCGGCTCTAGCTTATTAAGGAGTGATCTGACGGTAATTTTACATATAACAAAAATTATTGAGTATAAAATTGTCTATCCAAACCAATAAAAATATCAATTTGGGTTGACATGATTAATTTATCAAAATTAAGCCACTGTTTACAGCCTACACTGTCTCGCCCGGCTCTAGCTCTTTAAAGAACGATCTGAGAGTAATTTTACCTCTAATAAAAATTATAGAGCATAAAATTATCTATCTAAGCCAATAAAACTATCTGTGTTAGTTGCTATAATTGATCTGGTAAAATAAATAAGAGAAAAAAATATGGCTTCAACAACCTACAGTGTCTCTCCCGGCTCTAGCTTTTTAAAGAACGATCTGAGAGTAATTTTACCTCTAATAAAAATTATAGAGCATAAAATTATCTATCTAAGCCAATAAAACTATCTGTGTTAGTTGCTATAATTGATCTGGTAAAATAAATAAGAGAAAAAAATATGGCTTCAACAACCTACAGTGTCTCTCCCGGCTCTAGCTCTTTAAAGAACGATCTGAGAGTAATTTTACCTCTAATAAAAATTATAGAGCATAAAATTATCTATCCGAGCCAATAAAACTATCTGTGTTAGTTGCTATAATTGATCTGGTAAAATAAATAAGAGAAGAAAATATGTAGTAAGCTGGCATCAACAACCTACAGTGTCTCTCCCGGCTCTAGCTCTTTAAAGAACGATCTGAGAGTAATTTTACCTCTAATAAAAATTATAGAGCATAAAATTATCTATCTAAGCCAATAAAAAAATCTGTGTTAGTTGCTATAATTGATCTGGTAAAATAAATAAGAGAAAAAAATATGGCTTCAACAACCTACAGTGTCTCTCCCGGCTCTAGCTCTTTAAACAACGATCTGAGAGTAATTTTACTTCTAATAAAAATTATAGAGCATAAAATTATCTATCTAAGCCAATAAAAAAATCTGTGTTAGTTGCTATAATTGATCTGGTAAAATAAATAAGAGAAAAAAATATGGCTTCAACAACCTACAGTGTCTCTCCCGGCTCTAGCTCTTTAAAGAACGATCTGAGAGTAATTTTACTTCTAATAAAAATTATAGAGCATAAAATTATCTATCTAAGCCAATAAAAAAATCTGTGTTAGTTGCTATAATTGATCTGGTAAAATAAATAAGAGAAGAAAATATGTATTAAGCTGGTTTCAACAACCTACAGTGCCTCTCCCGGCTCTAGCTCTTTAAAGAACGATCTGAGAGTATTTTCGCCTCTAATAAAAATTAAAGAGCATAAAATTACCTATACAAACTAATAAAAATAGTTGTCCAAGTTACAATAATTGATACTCAATCATCCGATAGCGAGATTCGCCGCTGATCGTTAAGACTTTTTGTAAAGAAGAACCCTAAAAGTCTATGTTTTTAATCCGAGGCAGCTCCTGACAAATTCTTCTAGCTTACATAACGCTGTTATACAAAACCAATTAGGTCTTATTATTATAACTTTATTATTATTAATAAGATGGCTTTCACTTAAATTGAGTATTAGTGTCAAGAGTTCTCACAATTCATTCAAATTTAAATCATAAATTATAGATGAGACAAAAAGTGAAAGTGTTTAAAAAGTTAATGCGCGACTTACATATTTCAATTAACATCTTTTTGCTAACAACAAATTACCTTCTTGGAAAAAGCAAAATTTACAAATTATTGAGTAATTTGTGGAAAATTTGCTAATTGACGATTGCTAATGGGGTTATTAATTATTAACTAACCTAGGATAATGTACAGGGTGTTCGCAATATGTGTATCCTGCTCTGGCACAATAGGGAGATTTTCCAGGTGGCGCCGGTGTGTAAATGCACGGTTTTGCTCCATAATCAGTCGAGCACGCAGTTAAACATTCTTTTCCAAAAATTAAAAGAAAAACTAAAATCTACAAACTTTTCTAATTAAAACAATATTTGTTCAAATTCAAAAACTTACCAAAATTCCAGTAGTCCTCATTTAATCCTAACTTTATGTCTTAAATTAATCCTAATAGGCAATAGATGAAATTATTGTTCACATTTCGAATATGTTGCAAAATGGCACTAATCGAATGTTAATAGTCTCGTACATTTTAAAAACCACCTAATTGGTACACTTCGTATGAGTTAATAAGAAATAATTCGTTTGAGAAAAGCGACACAAAACTCTAACTTATGACAACAAGTGAATGTTGCTAAAAAATATTTCTTTTAACGCTTTAGCTGCTGAACTAAAGGCTTAGTAAGTGCTACAATATAGCAATTGATATTACAAAATAGAAATTGAAAGACAAGTTCACGATCAAACATTTTTTAATTTTTTCAAACAACAAACACAATTAGTTATTAACACATTTTTTTTCAAATATATTTCACTAGAAAGTAATTAAAATTTTATACACAATCGTGTGGGAATATAATTTTTGACTGGTAATTAAAATTTCGCAAAAATATTTTGTATGAGTTACTGCTGATTATTTAAACCGTAACAAGTAGGGAATTTTTATTTATTTAATTTTAACAAAAGAATTTTTTAAATGTTCATATAGAGTACGTAAAATTAAGTAAATGATGGAGAGGTTTGCTTTTATCTACCTACGGTGTCTCTCCCGGCTCTACTTCCTTAAGAAGTGATCTGATGGTAATTTTACGTCTAATCGAAATTATAGAGCATAAAATTCTCTATCCGATCCAATAAAACGGTCTCTTTTAGTTGCCATAATTAATCTACAAAAATAAATAAAATAGGAAAAAATATGTATTAAGTAGATTTTTCCAGCATATGATGTCTCTCCCGATTCTAACTCCTTAGGGTAATTTTACCCCTGATTAAAATTATAGAGTATAAAATCATTTATGTGAACCAACAAAATGCTCTGCTTTAGTTGCTATAATCAATTTCTAAATTTAAATTAAAAATAAGAAAATATAGTTTAAGCTGACTTTATTAACCTATGGTGTCTCTCCCGTCTCTACTTCCTTAAGGAGTGATCCGAGAGTAATTTTAAGTCTAATCGAAATTATAGAGCATAAAATTCTCTATCCGATCCAATATAACCATCTGTTTTAGTTGCCATAGTTAATTTACAAAAAAATGAGAAATGCAAAAATACGTATTAAGTAGATTTATAACAAATGATGTCTCTCCCGACTCTAACTCTGTAGGAAGTGATCTGAGGGTAATTTTACTTCTGATAAAAATTGTAGAGTATAAAATTTTCTATCGGAATCAATAAATATATCTTAGTAATATTTTCTAGTGAGTTTTGTTATCCAAGACGTGTAAGCTATAGCGTGCCACTTTATTGCACAAGCTCAAGAAAAATTTATTTTTACTTTTCGAACGGAAGTTTTTGGTGTTGTAAAAGCAATTTTATATACCTACCTAGTTTGTTAACTTTTTTTATTAGTTTAACACACAAAAACTACCTTTTATTAAAATTGTGTATAAAAGTTTCCCACTATAATAGTGTGACATACTTTTCTCACATTAATAGACATTAAGTAATAATAATTACGATTATTGTAGCATTTCTTTAGTCTGATTAACATATGTGTACATGTATAATGACGGTTTTAAGCCAATAGTATGAATTTTATGAAACGTTCCAGTTTGAATTTTCAAATTTGATCCTTCGGTTACTTTTATACCTATCGATCGATTTTTATTCAATTTGTCAATTTCGCAAATTACCGTACCGTGTAAGACTGTCAAAGTTACATTTCTCAAATCAGTAGAGAGAAAGTTTTCTAAATGCATTCCTAAAATGTTAATAATATTAAAGACGTAGTCATTTCAAAAATATAAAGGTGAGTACACACGAAACTCGACTCTCTCGTGTGTACCTACACCTACCCATAATACTTAAAAAAATTACCTGGAAAATCTGCAATAAACAAGACATCGCTATAATTTGACCAAGAGTAAACCTGAACTTGTATCTCTTTTAAGGTATTTCTAAATTCTTCTTTTTCAAACAATAACGGCAAAAGCCATTCCACCGGTTTAAATGGAGACCAATTTGCTTTTAATAAATCGTAATTAGGATCAAACATTCTTTGTTGAAAGCGTCCATTTAAAGAACACCACACATCGATGTAAATCGAAATGTTTGTTGAAAATTTCCTTTCCGATGAAGTATCTAATTTGGAGTAATAAAAGATTCTTCACATCAAGTTTTATACAAGAATGGATTATTTTGCAGTGGTGGAACCAAGATTAAAGAACTATAGAGGCACAACTGGCCGATTCTTACCGTTTAAATTTTGAAGATCGTCTTTTAAGCACTGAGCATATTGTAAACTCATATCGCCATGTTTGCTCCAACGCTCATTGGTGCTCAAATAATCTGGACTAATATAAAAGTCTTTTCCAGAATTATTATCTTTTACTTGAACAACAACTAAAGCTGTATTCCACGAATGGACCATCATGTCCCAAGAATAACCGTATAAACCATTAGTCCAATTGTTAAAGCCCTTAAAATAAATTCAGTTTGCAATCATATCTTGAGATGCTTTTGTTTGGGGAAATGCTAGTAAGGATCCCAATTGTAGGCACTTTCGCGGCCCGAGTGGTCACTAGTGACCACTAGTGATCAGCTGATTGAAAACTAGGGCTCTCTTCACCCTTATGGTGATTGAAAGCCACGCTGTAGCGTTTATAAGAGCCAATAATCTCTCTGATGGAGATTGATGTAAATGGAGACAATTGTAGAGATTGTAGCAGGTCAATAAGACTTCTGATAACTTAAGACAACGCTATTGTCCTTGTGATTGCGATAGAGGGAAATAGAGGTTGGATAGTGTCAGCAAGTGACCTCGTAGAGTTGTAATGGTGTCAATAAGGCTCGCTTATCTTAGTCGAAAACCACGCTGTAAAGCGTTGATATAAACCCAAAACCTCGGTGAATGTGATTGATGAAAATGTCAGCCATAGGCAACGCTACGGCGCCGGCGTTGATACGATCCTAGAACTATATGGCTCAAAAACCTCAATTCCTCTGTGTCTGTGATGGAGGAAAATGGAGGTTAGGTATTGCCATTAGGGATCTCTTACAGTTGTAAGGTTCATTAGATGACAAAAGGGGTCCCTTATAATGATTAAAGATAACGCTGTTATGTTGATACGATCTTAGAACTATGGCTCAAAAATGTCAATCCCTCTGTGTCTGTGATAGAGGAAAATGGAGGTTAGGTATTGCCATTAAGGGGTCTCTTACAGAGTTATTATAAAAATAAATTCTTGCCTTTGTTATGAAGTGGGAATACGGAAGAAAAACTTGAAGCAAGCAGTGAAAAATCAGCAAAATTGTTACACCCCTTTGTTTCCAATTTATCTCAATTTTCTGAACAGGTTTTTCTTTAATATTCCCAACTTTATCTTTTTGTCCATCACTTTTTCCCAGTAAAACCTTTTTTAACACTTCGGGCCAATCATAGTCACAAAATATCGGCATGGTGACCATACAAACGTAAGGAAAAACGCCTACAATATTTATTTTTAAATATTTATAATCAAAAATTTATTTTATTCACCAATACTAAAAAGACGAGAGTTCATTATATGAAAAGCCATTCCAAAAAACATGCCAAATGGTCGAGTTTTATCAATCAACAACCAAAATCCCAACGTCAAATCTAATAAAAATCCAAAACAGTGTACCACAAGATAATCGATTTGTTCAATAGTCAAAAAGAACCTAAAATTTTAATTCACATTTGTAGATTTTTAAAATAACGAACAATCAAAATAAGATTTTATCGAGAAGGCTTTGAGAAAACTTTTGTTATTAAACAATTCCGAGCCTTCTGGAAGCGATTTTATTTTGATAGCTCTTTAGTTAAATTTTATTTCCTTACTTGAATACATCGAATACCCAATGTTTGCTCAAATTTCGCATAGAATATCCATTGAGCCATTCGCCATCAAATTTTTTCAAGCCGGCCATAAAGTAAAGAATAAAAAATTGGTATCTCAAAATAAAATAATTCCAAAATGGAACTCCAGGTTCTTTATTTGACTTTTTAAAAATAGAATCTAGAGAGCTGAAACTTGCTATAAAGTACGTAATTTCAGCAATTATTGAAAATTATTACTATGAGTAGTTTGCAGATGATCCGATGAGAAGAATTGAAATTACACCAAATAAATAACTGTGATTGTTCCAGTAGGATTTATCTAATAATAAAATCAACCAATAGGGAATGGCAAATAATACGGTGCTCACTTTAAATTTGTAGCCTAACGTTATGCCTAAAGCTCCTAAAATTATATTCGTTTGAAATCCAGTTTTATGTACAAATTTTTATTTACCAATCCACATCACACCATAAATTATTCCAATCGTAAACAATCCAGGTGTGCGTAAATGGAAGAATAGTGGAAAGAGGCACGTTTTTGGATGTCCCCACCTGGACATCATTTGCCTACCTCCACGTTCGTATAAAATATCGAGAAGCATCATTAATCCTAAATAAAAAGTCATCGTATCTGCGCTTTCAATAGGCAAGATTTGGGCGGATGAGGGTAGTTAGAGAATCAGCTGAATTTGTGATTAGTAAAAAGCTATTTTGAAGTCATTGTGGGCGATATTATAGGAGAGGGTTGGTTCAGCTTTAACTGCTTAATCAGTAACGTTTGCTATACAATTTTTGACTTATTTAAAAATCTTTAAGGTAATCAGGAACTGATTGAAGCAAAAGCCTACTCTACTCTATTGGATACTAGTGGTCCTGTTAGGAATCAATTGGACAGTGGAATGGGCTCTAATCAACCTCTAAAGATTTTTTTGCGATTGATAAAATGTTTCCAGCACTCTGAGCATACTGAGCCTTCTCTTAAATGTAAGAGACACATTCAGCCAATTCTCTAACCTTTTGTTAAAGCAGCATTGATCGATGGCAAAATAATTCAAAATCATATAACGGAATGGAGCCTTCTCAAATTTATCAGGCCTTCCATATGGGAACGCTCCCATCCATGATTATATGATATATCCAATTAAACAAAAATGTAAAATAAACTCCCACCAAGTACAAACTTCATTCGTTTAATTACAAAATAAAAAAATAATATTCGGAAAGCATAAACTACAAAAGCAAACAACATTAATTAATTAGTGTTTACAACATCGAGAGCTTTTTTATCTCACCAAAAAGTATGCGGGTAATTCCCAAACTACTCGAATTTTTATTCTGATAGAATTTTTTTGCAATTTCGTCCAAAATTAATCTCATCTTGTTCTTAAAACAACTGAACATGAGATTATTCCACAACATCACCCCAATAACTATTCCGACAAACAACTCATTCAAGATGCGGTTGCTAGGAGAGAAAATATATATTCTTTTACGGTGTTAAAATCTAATCGATAAATAAGAAAACACACGCACAATATCTAATTTAAATTTATTATCTACGGAATGAGGAAAAGATCAACAATTAAATTTTTATTTGGGTCGATCAGGATTTTAATTTTTATAAGTGTTCTAAGTAGCTTAGATAAAACATTCGAATTTAGTATCTAAGCACTTACATACGCATAGTTTATAGTTAGGTATAAATTTATACGATTTTTAGGTAAGTTTTTAATGGGTAATTTCGAAAGTGCGGGTAATTAGGGGATGTGCCGGAAAGGGTTAGGCTCCTGCAACATAATTTAAAAAATTCAGATGTGGGCATAATAGGTAACGGGACTTCTTTAATTTGAAGCTAATGTACGAGGTTTCAAGGTGTCCGGTTTAACCGGAAGCGTAGTTATAGTACAGTCAAATAACACGATATAAATAATTAGGGAAAAACTGAATTTTTCAGGGATAAATTCTTAGGTCATATATAGTTGGAAACCGCTGAGTTCCCCCGCCCCTCCTCTTGCGTTGTCCTCAATTTTGAATTAAAGATAACAGATTTGATTAAATTTGATTACGCCGTATGTCATTAAGTAGCAATTCGATTTAAATGATCTATTTTTAATTAGATAGCTAATATAGTGAGTAAAGTTTTTTTATCTTCCTATTTATATCGAAAACGCATAGTGAAAAAAGTTAGGAGCCGATTTATCAAAATTTTCATTTTCAATCCTTCTTCTTTTAACCGTAAAATGTAAATTAATAAAATAATTAAAGAGACTTCTAGATAAAAGATGTAGCTCACGTTTGATAGAATACTTTTCTTTTATAAAATTTTATTCTAGGTTAATCTAAAACTGAGTAAATCGCGAAAATTGCGGTTCTAGTGCCTTATTTGCAGAGTTGGGCAGTATCAATGATACATGTATCTTTGATACTTTTGTATCTTGTATCTATGATACTCGAAGTGAAAGTATCTTGTATCAAAGATACTGAAATTGAATTATCATGTATCTTGTATCAAAGATACTTATTAGCCTCAATGTGCCAGATACTTTTTTGACACTTTTTTCAAAACTTAATAAAGTTCAATAAAAAACAACAAAATTAAAAAAATTTTAAAAAGCCTAGAAATAAAATTGTCAAAGGAGCAGATATACAATATACCAATTTGGGTAGTACGGACATTTAAAGTCTGCTATTGATAAATTGGTAAACTATTGGTAAATTCACGGAAAAATAGAAAAATGAAAAAAGTATCAAATATCAGTATCTTGTATCTTTCGAACAAAAATTAAAAGTATCTTGTGTCTTGTATCTATGATACTTGAGGTGAAAGTATCTTGTATCAAAGATACTGAAACTAAATTATCATGTATCTTGTATCAAAGATACATTTTATAAGTATCTTGCCCAACTCTGCTTATTTGTATGGCTTTATGTGGAAGTAAAATAACCAAAAACAGTGGAAATAATTAAGGGAAAGCTGAATTTTTCAGGGATGAATTCTTAGGTCATATATACTTAGAAACTATCGAGTCCCTCTCGCTCCACCTCTTGCGTTGTCTATAATTTTGAATTAAAGATGACGAATTTGGATTTATAGTACAAACACAATTTCGATAAATTGACTCCTAATTTTATTCCCTGTACATTTTAGAAAAAAATAGAAATATTAAAAAAATTGCCCATTAAATTATCTATAAAACTAAAAAAGAATCATTTAAATCGGACTGTTACTTATGAAGATACAGCGTAATCAAACTCAGTCAAATCCGTTATTTTTTATTCTAAATTGTAGACAACGCAAGAGGTGGAGGACTCGGCGATTTTTATGTATATACGACATAATAATTTATCCCTAAAAATTCAGCTTTCCTCTAATTATTTCCTTTAATTTTTGGCTATTTCACTGTACTTTAGTGTCAAATAATAGATCCTTTTGTGCTCACTGCTTCGAAAGTGACGTTCGACACACTCTGTGTGTTTTTGAAACTGAGAGCGTTTTTTTTCGAAGCATGACTGCCAGTGAGTATAGTAGTAATTTACTTCTACCGAATTTTGACTTTATAATCCTTTTGTTACCTTAATAAAAGAAAAATATGTCACAAAAGAAAACAACTTACCAAAGGTGTAAAAGGATTTGTAATTTATCTGTAAAAATATTAGTTCTTAAAGCAGGGTCGTATTTTTTTCTAGTAAATATTTAATATTCATCAAGGTTAACAAAATTTACCTGAATTTGCTATTTAAAGTCTTCATACTACAGAGAAAGTGCAGCCCTGTTACACGCCACGGGGGTTTGGTCAGGTACGTTCAATTTATTTTAATTGTCAGGGTATTTTCTTTTGTTGAATATTTAAAAGCTTAACCCCTTTTGTGAAAGGATTATAAAGTCATTTCGGTAGATCTTAGGTTTGCCTATACACAAAATATTGTACAATCCTCATGCGTGAACAATTTTCCCGTGTTAAGGCAATAATGAAGGCACTCGCTGCTACGTCGCTCGTGCTTCAAAAACGCGCTCACGCGGGAAAATTGTCTTCCCGCACTCGGTTCGTAAATAACTATTATAGGATTAATATATGCGCCAACTTTCAAATTTTTAAATACCTACTTTAAAAGCTCGTAAAATTAGCTGTAGGATAATACCAACCACTTCATTAGTTCCGGTTTAACCGGCAATATGAACAACTTTCTTAATTTAAATAGATTACCCTGTATGTTTGGGATGGTTTTGGAATATTTGGAAAACTATTATTGTAGTAAAATTATCTATCTGATGATACCAGAACCAGACGCTTAATATAGGAACTTCCTGTTTAACCGGAAATGGGACCAACGTTCTTATTTTAAATGGAACTGTTTTGAAATCAAGCATAAATTTTTTTGATACTATCTTTAGTTAAAGGGCACCCTGGATATTTTTGAACAATTTGAAGAAACCTCGTAAAATAACTTTAATGCGTAGGTATACGAAGAAAGTCACGTGATAAGCACATTAGAATTTTATTAAACTAGTTTGTACTGAGAAAAGTACGAGTAAGTATGTAAAATTGATTGGTAATTAATTCTTTAGTTAACATTATTAATAATAACAACAATCTTATCTGAGGTCATATTTCAATCAAATTATTTATTTTCAAGAAGATTTCAACTCGTTGACGTGTAAGAAAATTTGTGTTAAAATTTGGTGAAAATTTCCGATGCCAGTATGGGCCATTTAACCGAAGGAAATCCGCTAAGTTGGAAAGAAACAAAAAAAGTATCTAATCACGTTCGTATGCATGGTGTTGCGCAATTTATCAACGTACACAAAAGATTAAAAAATAGAAAAGGAGACGTTCTCAAATGGGGTGACGAAATTGAATATGTAATTGTTAAATTCGACCATGACAAAAAAACTGCCAAAGTCAGCTTGAGAGCTGAAGAATTGTTAAAGGTTTTGAGAAGAAAAGAATTCGAAGATCCCGATGGAGCCAAGTCGTTGTGGAGACCCGAATATGCCGCTTACATGATCGAGGGTACACCGGGAAAACCCTACGGAGGACTTTTGTCACATTTTAACACGGTGGAGACAAATATGAAAATGAGAAGAGAAGAGGCGTCTAAATTATTGTTACCTGACGAAGCGATATTTTCGCTTACGAGTTTTCCTCGGTATGTTCTCATTTATTAAACCCCTCCCCTATTTTTTAAAATTTTACTTCAAGGTTAGGGTGTGACGACTTTACTTATCCACCAACAAAGCCAACTCCAGGAAAAGGTTGTAGTTTTTCTAGATTTTTTCCAGATGAAGCCATTTACGGAGGTCATCCACGCTACAAAACTGGAACTCGCAACTTACGCAAACGTAGGGGTGATAAAATAGCAATAAATATACCCGGTGCGTAACAATGCAGCATTTTTATTTCAATAACAAACCATTGCTTCAGTTTACAAGGATTTAAACACAAAAATCCCAGTAGACGATTCCAACATTTACGACAAAGCAGCTTTAATAGATCACGTTTATATGGACGCGATGGGTTTTGGAATGGGTTGCTCTTGCTTGCAGTTAACGTTCCAAGCTTGGAATTTAAACGAAGCTAAAATTTTGTACGACCAACTGATACCCTTATGTCCCATTATGGTAACTCTCACATTTAAGAGAAAAACTGTTTAAAAACCGATAATTTTCAGTTAGCCTTCACGGCGTCGTCTCCTCTTCAGCGAGGTTTCATAACAGACGTAGACTGTCGTTGGAACTTAATAGCGAACGCCTGCGATTGTAGAACGGAGGAGGAACGTTCTTTAAAACCGTTAAAAGAAAATAAATACGTAATAAATAAGTCGCGTTACGATTCGGTAGACTCTTACATTTCTCATTTGGGAGAAAAATACAACGACGTAAAAGTGGTTTACGACCACAACAGTTATAACACGTTAAGAGCCAACGACGTCGACCATTTATTAGCCCAACACATAGCGCACCTTTTCGTCCGAGATTCTTTGGTCGACTTCAAAGAAAAAATTAACCAAGACGATGAGAAGGAAACGGATCACTTTGAAGTGAGTGAAAACAAGAGAAATGGTTGGAGAAGCGATCTTCCAACCTTCTCGAAACCATAATTGTTGGAATAATTACTTTTTGAGTCTTTAGAACATTCAATCGACTAATTGGCAAACTATGCGATTCAAACCACCACCTCCAAATTCGGATATTGGTTGGAGAGTAGAATTTAGACCTTGCGAAGCTCAACTGACTGATTTTGAGAGTGCCGCCATCGTGTGTTTTGTTGCGCTACTCACAAGAGTTATATTATCATATCAACTTAATTTACTCATTCCAATCAGCAAAGTAAGAATTTAAAGAGTAATTTGAACGTTTATTGAAAGAATTTTTAGGTGGACGAAAATATGCAAACTGCGCAAAAGCGAAATGCTTGCTTGAACGAAAAATTTTGGTTTAGGAAAAATTTAACAAACGATTCCAACGCCGAATGTGTACTTCTGAGCGTCAGTGAAATAATTAATGGAAAGGTAAGCTTTTTCTTTCAATTGGAATACTCTATCTTCTCATCTTTTACTCTTATTCAGTTCCTGTCTCATTTGCTTCCCTGTATCCTCATTTCCAAGCTCTTCCATCCAGTTCTTTACTACCATTCTAAAGGTGTCATCTATCCATAGTTTCTCTTCGTAGAGTATTTAGACTCCATTTTGTCAATTCATATTTGTAACCACTCTATATCCACTGTTCCTCTAATCATCTATTCATCGCCGCATTCTTGCTCCTTCCTTTACTCCTGGTATTTAATACGACTTTTAATTTTAGGAACGAACCTTTCCTGGTTTCATTCCACTAATTAATCGTTATTTGGAGAGCATGGAAGTCGATCCAGACACACACTGCAGCATTAAACATTATCTTAAATTTATAGAAAAACGATCGTCGGGAAAAATATTAACAACTGCTTCTTGGATACGAAAATTTGTTACGGAACATCCAAACTATAAGTACTGAAAGGTGCAATTAATTTAAATGCGCGTATATTAATTAAAATTATTACAGAAATGACTCGAAAGTAACAGAGAGAATTAATTACGATCTCTTAACGACTATACAAAAGATTCAAAAAGGAGAAATTGAATGTCCAGAATTGTTAGGAAATGAAATTGTTACAAAAACTCGAGAGGATATTCCAACGGCCTTTTACAAGAACTTTTAATTAGAATAATTATCTAATACTAATTACACTACTAAAATATTTTTGCTGAGTGAATATTCCGAGGGGTTATCCACTCTCTACAGTCAATGTACAAAAATTGAGCTGTCAACAGTAGTCAACTGTAGTAGTCAGTGTACAAATTCAGAATAGTGGTTGACCCCACGGAGTAATCTTAAGAATTGGTCTCAAAGTAGTTTTTAATGGTTTAATGGTTTTTAAAATGTCACAATTGCCCTTAAAGGGGTTAGAGGTCGTGTTTTCAACAAATCTTCATTTGTTTATTCATAAAACAAAGAAATAATTACATAAAATAAAACGAGTATTATCCGTTCACAATTTATTTGCGCTATGGTTGGCCATGAACTTTTATTTTTTGGTTTGCCAAAATAAAAAGTCCCTATTAAGTTGACTCACAGCTCTTGACAGTACTAAAAAAATGACAGACCATTGACAGACCAACTATTAACACAATTGAATAAAAGCCGCTACTCTACAATACTTAACCTAAATGATTTCTTTCTAATATATACCGGGTGGAATCTGTCACCCTAACATGGCCAACCATAGCGCAAATAAATAGTGAACGGATAATAGGTAATTTTTTAATTTGGTGTATGTTGAGTTGCTATATCTAGGCGTTTAATTATTACAATTTTAAATATAAAGTGACGCTGGGTCAACTTGATCCAATACACTAAAGCTACAGTCAATTAATTATAAATCTAATCTGTCATCTTTCTATCAAGCTGTATGTCATCTCATCTGTCATATCAGCTGTCATTTTATATGCCATATGACAGATGAGATTGACAAATAAAATGAATTTACAGATAGGATGAGATTGACATAATGAGATGATATTTCGTGGAAATTTCAGTCATTCTATGTGTCAACCCATCTGTCATGCCATATAGCATTTTTTTTCACTGAAGGGGTTAGCCGAATCCCCAGACCTGTCCTCAAGACCTATCAGATCTTTAAGGAGAGACTATCTGACTTGGAAGACACGGGAGGGTTAGCCGATTCCCCAGATCACAAGACCTGTCCTTAAGACCTACCCAGACGTTTGTGAAGAGAACACCTGTCCTAGAAGACACGGGCACAGAGTTAGTTCCCGCGTCACCAGGCCACTAGACCTGTCCTCAAGACCTAACCAGACCTTTAAGGACGGAGATCACTAGAGATAACAATTTCTAATTTTATGGGTCGTTTTTTTCAAAATTTTGAGTTTTATATAACAAATTTTTAATGGATTTACACCCTTTGTTTTATCCATTTAGTACGCGAGGCATCGGGAATCGGCCTCGGGAATTAAAAAGTGTACTTACTAATAAAAATAAGAAAGTGAGTTGAGCAGCTTCTCTGAAGTTTGCTGCCAAAAACAGTTATTACCCATGGTTTTGAAAAATTAATTTTTAACCCATGCATTATTGCCAAACGATTTAAATCCTATAATCGTTTGAACAGTCAGCCATGTCAAATCATCCCAACCCCAACCGCTATCAATAAAAATTTTCTTATTAGATCACCCTTAGGAATTCTAATTAATTAGAAATTTTTTATATAAATGATAACTAATAATTTATTACTTAAATGCAAATCAAGAATTTATAAAAAGCCTGTATTAATTCCAGTTTATCCAGAATGTTTTTCTTTTCATCTAACTAATAAATTATATAACTTAGTCATCAAAGAATAAATTACAATAAGGTTACAGTTTATGCGAGTTTTTTTAAGGTCTTTTCGATGTTAATTAAATTTTTTACATTTGTTATAAATAAACGGTGCTTCTGATATTATTCGTCGTACATTTTCGCATTAGCTCTTGTTCAAGTGTGTGTTACGCCTTGAGCATAAGTGTTAAATCATGGGCCACGGGTCGCTCGATGTTAAAATTTTATCTTGGAAGAAAACCAAAAGAATTTCAAATTACGTTCGTAGGCGCGGAGTAGTTCAATTTATAAATATGTACAAAAAGCTCAAAAATCGTAAAGGAGATCCTTTGAAATGGGGTGACGAAGTAGAATATACCATCGTTAAGTTTGATCACGAAAATAAAATTGCTCAAGTAAGCTTAAGATCTCCAGAATTGTTGGATGTTTTAAACGAGAAAGAAAGGAATGATCCTGATGGAGTCAAGTCGTTGTGGAGACCAGAATATGCCAAATATATGATCGAGGGTATGCCGGGAAAACCTTACGGTGGACTTTTGCCGCATTTTAATACGGTCGAAGCAAATATGAAGAGGAGAAGAGAAGAAGTGTCCAAACTCTTGTTACCAGGAGAAGCTGTTTTTTCGCTCACAAGTTTTCCCAGGTCAGTACAAAACTCTTGATAGTATAGGAAGATTTTTACGTAAAGAATAGGGAGGAGCCAATGCGCTATATCGAAAATGTGTTTGGTAATCAGTGGTGTGTTGTAAGCAACCGGTTATTTATAACGTCAACGTTGAGTCGTTGAACGAAGCTGGATATATGTCTGTTGCATTCTATTGAATAAAGAAAAAAGACTCAACGTTCGGGTTATATTATAACTGGTTGCTTACAACACACCACTGATTATCTGGTCGCATCAATTTTAAAGATACAGAGAGAGAGCACTCGCCCCCTCCATCTGTACTACGCAAGATACTGGCTACACCCTATTTTTTACGTAAAAATCTTCTTATACAATTGAGTAGCTTTTAACAGATTCTTTATTGATAAATAACCTTCAGATTCAGACTAGAAAACGGTGCAAATTAAAAAAACTGTGATGTAGCCGTAACAGGACTTTTTGTACGTATTAAAGCAATTTTTCCGGTTAAACCGGACATCGCTATATGACTTTTATAATACTTAACATTAAAAGAGGATTATGACTGGCAAGCCGCAGCAGAGCCTATCACCTCTTCGAGCCTGTAAAAACAGTTAACTTGCGTGTAATGTGTAATAACTACTTTATTCGTTACTCACGCTTAATTCACTTACAAATTCATTAAATTACAATTAAACGAATTCCGTCAGTTGTTAGTTGCGTAAAAAATTTCCCTTAATTGTTTTTGGATTTAAGACAGCTTAGTCAAATGAAGTTTTACGATTGAGTAACAAATAAAAAAATTTTTAACTCCGGTCCTGTAAATAATTGATGAAGTCTACTAAAATTCCGTTTCTGCGAACGGAATTCATTGAGTGCAACTGTACAATTTTTTGTCAACAGTGAATTATATTTATTTATATAAAAATTATGCGCTCAATTTTATTTTAGGAAGTGGACGACCTTGACATTATCTAAAATAATGTCATTTGAATAGAAACTGATAGAAATCTACTGTTACCATACTCAATAAATTGTATAGTGAGTTTGTGGGCGTCCTTCACTAAGACTATTGACAAGTTCAGAATTTTTCAAAACTGTAATTATTCATACTTGGTCACTTTTGGAATCCATAAAGACTTTATTTTTACACATCATTTATCACTAAAAGTAGAAGCCCTTATTGCTACCGTTCAAGACGCAGAACAGGTGATGGATTGCTCATACTATCTCTCTGTCTATATACTTGATGATGTCTTGAACGAGGCAATCGGGACGGTTTGAACCAGGCACGTAACTACGGGAGGGCTAGGGTGGTCCCAGACCCACTATAAAATTTTCTGGACCACCCTTGAACCCACCCTGATAAAATGACAATAATAAGCGAAAATTCAGATATTTACAGTGTAATTTGAATTCCACCCAAAATATTTCATCTTTAAAAAGTTTTATGGGCTACATATTGTGTATTCGGTCCATCCCAAAAAATTTGTGGCTACCAAGTGCCCACCTGATTTTAAGAAGCTAGTTACGTGCCTGTGTTGAACTGTCTCGATGGGCGTTAGCTCACCACTGACATCCTTCAAACGTTAGCTCACTATCACTTTTCTTACAGATTAGGATGCGAGAATTTCACTTATCCGCCAACAAAACCAACTCCAGAAAGAGGACTGACTCAATCTTTATTTTATCCCGATGAAGTAATATATGGCCATCCTCGTTATATTGCAGCGACTCGCAATTTACGTAAACGCAGAGGAAAAAAAGTGGCAATCAATTTACCTGGTATGTATGAATGGACACTCTTCCTTCTAGTAGTGCATAAAACATTTTTCAGTTTTCTCCGACGTGAACACAAAAATACCACTCGACGACTCATATTTACACAGCAAAGCGGCCCTCTTGGATCACGTTTATATGGACGCTACGGGATTTGGAATGGGCTATTGTTGCTTACAAGTGACTTTCCAAGCTTGGAATTTAGACGAAGCTAAAATTTTGTACGACCAACTAGCACCATTGTGTCCAATTATGGTAAATTAATCGCACTTTTTAATTGGAAAATTTTTTCAAAAGTCCCTTTACAGTTGGCCTTCACAGCATCTGCACCTCTCCACAGAGGATTTATAACCGATACCGATTGTCGTTGGAACATAATTTCCAATTCCATGGATTGTAGAACCGAAGAAGAAAGAGCACTAAAACCACTGAAATACCATAAATACGTTATAAATAAATCGAGATACGATTCGATCGATTCATACTTATCGCCCTTGGGCGAAAAATACAACGACATCAGCTTAGTTTATGACGAAGACAGTTATAAAATGTTGAGAGAGAACGACGTCGATCATTTATTAGCTCGACACATTGCTCACCTTTTCGTGAGGGATTCTCTAATTAACTACGAACAATCTCTATACCAAGACGACGAAAACGAAACCGAACACTTTGAAGTAAGTCGAAAGATTTGTCCAAACAAAAAATTAATAACTTTTTTCCAAAGAACATCCAATCTACAAACTGGCAAACCATGAGACTCAAACCACCACCACCAAACTCAAATATTGGTTGGAGAGTCGAGTTTAGACCTTGCGACGCTCAAACTACCGATTTCGAAAATGCAGCCACAGTTTGCTTCGTAGTTTTGCTCACGAGAGTAATTTTATCCTATCAACTCAATTTTATAATTCCAATCAGCAAGGTTAGTATTTATTTATAAAAAAGGGTCTTCCATAAAAAAAGAAAACTTTCAGGTTGACGAAAATATGAAAACGGCCCAAATTAGAAATGCCTGTTTGGGACAAAAATTTTGGTTTCGTAAAAACACCACATGTGGTGCCACCTCAGACGAGTACGAACCCATGAGTATGAATGAAATATTTAATGGAAAGGTTAGTATATTCAGCAAGCGGTCAAGGTACAACCGCAAATATCGTACCAGGAGGCATCGAGTATACAGCTAGCTGCTTGTATACTCGATTGTATACAAAAGACTGAAATCTCTTCTCCATCCATTCCTAAATCGTTTTTCATGCGCCTGTTTGTTCTTTCCACTGCACGAGTTTTGGTAAATTCTAATTTTAATTTTAGGAAGGCACTTTTCCTGGTCTCATTCCACTAATCAATCGTTATCTACGTAGCATGGAAGTCGATGCGGACACACACTGTACGATCAAAAAGTACTTAGAATTTATCTCAAATAGAGCATCCGGAAAAATATTAACAACCGCTTCTTGGATAAGAAAATTCGTAACTGGTCATCCGGATTACAAGTAATAACAATTTATATTTTCAATAAAATTTCTAAAGCTGTTCTTTTTAAGGCAAGATTCGAGAATAACGGAAAAGATCAATTACGACTTGTTGAATGCGATGCGTAAAATTCAAAATGGAGAAGACGAATGTTCGGAATTGTTGGGAGATAAACCGATGACTAAAACGCAAGACGATATTCCAAGAGCTTTTCAGAATTTATTAGAAACTAATTATTAATTAAATCTTGATTTTACCGTAACTATGGTTAACTTAAATATAATATTGGGCGAATTCAGACGACACAACAGTTGATGTTTTCTATTATAAAAAAAATGGACGTCCGAACATTTTGGTGGAGCTATGGGAAAAGTTAGACTATATGGGATTAGGTGCATGATCACTCTACTGTTAGTTGACTGTTGTGTCGGTTAAATTCGACAATTAATGGTGTCGAATTGCAATCAACTACGTGTTGAGATTGCGCGAAGATGTAAAAATAAATTGTAGCTAAAACCAAATTTTTTTTGCAACAATCCCAACCCGTAATTAATTTAACAACCCAATACTTAAAATGACTTAAGGCAGGCGCGGACTGGCAAAGAGCGCTACAGCGTCCCGAGCCTCTGAAGTTATGGCAAATCCGAGCTCTCTCGAAAATAATAATTAAAAAATTCCGGCATTTCCAGATTTATACAGGGTGAAGCTTCTTCAGATCTCGAGACGACTGCTTGGCCGGTGGTGGTGACTTCTAAAAGGCTACAAGAGTATAGTATGTAGTACATCAAGAGAATCGACATGTAAGGGTGACCACCTACAATTTTGGAATCCACGCATGCCCAGTTTATGGTACAGAATCTTCAAAATTAGTTCTGATGTATTCAGTATACATCTTCAAATGGCAATCTTAAAATCTCCACGAATCACCTTAGTACAAGATCGGTAGCCTAGGAAGGCCTTTAGTTTTTTGCATTATGTTTTAATGGAACCACCACCCTTCAGGAATTGTTTGGGGCAATATTCTGCTATAAAATAATCCCCATACACTGCCATAATTCTTGGGTCTCGGGTGGGCCTTTTCAAAAATGTCAGAAGACTAAGTAATTCAAAATTTTACATTGCGGGCCCCTAGAAATATCTGCGCCCCAGAAAAAGTATAGTCAGTCCGCGCCTGCTTTAAGGACTCGACCTATATCTCCCCTATCGCGTCCTGATGGACTTAACGAAGTGGAGGGTCCTTTTAACATAATTGGAAGTTTATATTTGATTTGTTAAGCCGCTTTTGGATATTTTTGACGTGTTGATTACTCACAGAAGTTCTAAGCTCTAGTCGCTTTACCGCACTCTCGACTTTTACCACTGCTTGGTTGACAGCAAGGATGTAAACATTAGGACCAAGATGCAGGGCTGGATTATCCATAAAGGGCATGCTTCGGGGCCCGGAGGAAATGACAAAACTTAAAAAACCTATAGGATATTAAACGGTGGGTCCTACGAAAAAAATTAATTTTAGCAAAATGAAAGTTTATCAAATTTTCTACAAGAATGTTGCTATTTATTTTTTCTCCATTCCTTTCACCTCTCTTCCATGTTCTCTAGGTATAACATCTTCGTTAACTAGACCTAGAGTGTAAATTAACATTTGTTTTGTGGATTAGCAGTATATTTTTGGAGGTGCCCATTAGCGCCTCAGGCGAGGCCCCAACGTTCTTTGATCCGACCCTACCAAGATGTACTAACTCATATGGATCGACAGTATTGGAGTGATAACTTTGAGTAGTTTTCTTCCAAGTTTAAATACGTACACAGTATTTAAGCTTACCAATCTTCACTAATAATCGGCCCATCAAAGATCAAAACGTCAAGAAATTAAAAGAAATTTTTTTCTACTTTCTCAAAGTAAAATGCTTTCCAAGGAACTCTGTGATCAAATTCTTTAGAAATCTTTTTTTTTAAATTACATCGAGATCTGAGCTTTCCCACCAGGTGTTACCAGAGCTGGATTATCTATGAAGCGCACGCTTCATGGCCTGGTGTTGTAAAGAGCCCGTAAAAAAATAAAATAGTAATAATTTTAATAGTAATAAAATAGTAAAAATAGTAATAAAAATAGTAAAGGAAATATAATGTTCTTTAACTTATTTTCTGAAGATTTTACTTTAAAACAAAGGGCTGATGTGCTAGAGGCAAAAGTTTGATGCAAAACGTGAGGCAAAGTTATTTTCATACATTTAACGGTTTTTGTGGGCGGGTTTCTGGGAGCGGCTTAGCTGCATCTGTTCGCTGGATAGAGACTAGAACTGGGGTTTTTTAGCATTTTTACCTCCTAATTAATCAAAACATATTTATACAGTAAAATTCCAGCCTTTTTCATGTGCTTTCGTTGACTAGTTTATAAATAAACATTATCAGTAAGTTGAGCTGCAGCGTATTTTTGTAGGGATCCGAAAATAATTAGCGCTTCGGACCCCAACTTTCTTTGATCCGGTCCTGGGTGCTACAGGTGAATTTTCCATCTCATGGGGATTTGTGATAAACTATTGTCATAATCACCGATGGGAATGAGGTAATTGGAGTTGAATTCACTTCTCAATAAACTATTATGACGTACAGTAGCAAATAAAACATCACTTTGAACTAACCATTTATTGCGAAAAATGGAATCTAAATTTACAAGTAAAAACAAATAATTATATTAGCAAGAGACGGAAGCTGAAAATGAATTACAGGGACCTAAACTTAAAAAGAAGTTCTATGAGTAAAAGACTTAATTAAAATAGGTACGATCAACAAAAGTCCTGACTGTGTCTCTAATTATTAAGCCTGCGCCACACACTTAGGCTTGCGTAAACCGGAGCGCCTGTGTATGTGGCGCGACCTTTATACTCACTTATTTATTTCCATATCATAAGTCTTCTTAAATTCTTTAATGGTTTTGCGCTTATGACTGGGTGTAAACGTAAACCAGGTCAGTGGCACCTCCAGAACTTTTTTTAATATTTTGAGATATCTGAAATTTTAGGCCGCTAATTAAACGCTTTCATCACCAAAGTTTCTGATCCTGATTTGGTTTACACCCAACAATTATCGTTTTGGGCTCCGGCACGTAAGTTTCATAATCTCTTTTAATTAAAAAAAATACTTACAACAGTCGTCTTCAACAAACATTCTTAAAAGTTGCTTTCTTCAACCTAAGAATAAAAAGAAAAAATTTAAAAAAAGAAATAAAGCAATTTTTCAAAAATAATCATCGTAAGGTAACACTTAAGATTATTAAACAAATTTTCTACTTCTTTCGTAAATAATAATTTCTTTGGAGTGCATATAAAAATATTTTTTTAAATCAACGCTCGTCTAAACGAGTACTTTCTGTGTCAGGTTAATAAGAGAAATAATATATGCACATTTTGTAATTTTCAAAAATACAAAAAATTTAAAAAAATAATTAAAATTAAAAAGATAGTTAAAAAAGGATAGTTATAAGTATTAAAAATAAATTGGGAAAATACTTTACCTAAGTTAAATTACTTCCACTATTTATAGTGTAAGAGGCAGGCCACTTAATTATATCGGTTGATTTTGATTTTTTTAAATTATATTTATTATTTTCTCTTTAAATTTCTTCTTTAACAACTACTTTTCTCTTGCATCGGCAAAATTTTGCACTTTTAATCACTTTTTGATTTTTTTAGTTGTGTGTCCCAAAAATTTACTTTCTCATTAAATCAGAGCACTTAATTTTAATCACAATTTTGGCCCAAAATTTATTTGATAAAAAATTTTTACGTCTCGAGACGTTTCTTGTAACTCAAATTTGATTTCTTCTGTACCGTTGTACTCTTGGAAAATTTATCGAGTAGGTACATTTAATTTACTTATCTATACAGAGTGTGACTATAATAGTATACAAAAAAGAAATTGTTTCTTTATTAGTACTTTAAACTTTATTTGAAAAGTTCACTGTGGATCTTTATTTTAACATCTAGAAAAAAATATTTTTTATTGCATTTCTCGACGTTTTGAGTCCCTCTGATTCTAAAAATGTAAAAAAAATTCTTAATTTTTTTTAAAATGGCGACTAATAAAACGATCGTCCCATTTTGTGGTTTTTCCCTAATAACTTGGCCGGTAATTATTATTATAAAAATGTTAAAACGGCATTGTACAGCCAAAATATAGAGCTTTCGTTCTAACCAAGTCAATTTTTAAAATTGTTCCAAAATTGCCTACATTTAAGGGGCCAAAGTAGGTCAAACTTTTTAAACGAATTTTTTTCAAAAACTGTCCCGGCCAAATTATACACATTTGTATATGTTATAGATAACGTAATTCTCTACCGAAATGTAGATTTTTATCAAAATCGCCTGAGCGGATTCTAAGTTACAATTTTTTGAATGTCAAAAAAATCTATAATTTCTTTCATAATAAAAATAACTTGAAAATTCATGTACGTATCAATCCCATGAATATCTATTATTTGACACTATTGTCTTTTCGGTTAACAAAACACTTCCAGTTAAACCGGAAACTACAAAAATATCAATTTTTTTCCTACTAGTATATTTTTAAATATTTTCAAAGCTCGTAAAATTAGCTTTCTGAAGATATAAAATTAAATTAATAATTATAATTAATAAAAATTTGACGGGCCAGAAAACGTTCCTCGTATGGCCACATCCGTTGTTTTAATTATTATTACTAATAAAGAAGCAATTTTTCATGCAAAACTATTTGGCAACACAGTATAAATAAATTTTGGAAATTCCTTCTGTTCTAATATTAAAGACTTCTTTATGTTTTGACAAACCAAAAGTACTCAAAAGAGACTTTTTGAAAATTTCTTTCAACCTATTGCAAAATTCGATAATTTCGATAATAACACAAAGTTCAATTTCTTTATTATTAAATTTAAATTAAAATTTTTTATTATTACATGCAGTGAACAGGTACAGGAAAATTTCTTTCTAATTGTAACAGCTTCAGTACTACTCCCAATTTGCATATGCGGCCTAAAACGGCCTGTCATTTTTCTTTCTCTGAAAAATATTATTCTTAAACCAATTTTTTTTGAAGCTTCAATTTGTAAACCTCGAAAACTAAGAAATTATTCGAATGTAAAAATTCACTTTTGTTTTAAAATTTTGTTAGCACTTAATACAACAAATTATTTTGAAATGTCTTTATATTTTTAACTATAATACACATAAACTTAAAATAATAGTTTGTCTATTTTTTGAAAAACATAAAGTAAAAATTATTATTAGTTCGCATCTTGCATCAAATAATACGATAACTGATGTCGTAAATCGTTGTTCGTTATTTTTGTACATAAAATTAACATTTTTTTTCCTTCTTTTTGTCAACTCGTTACAAGATCAAAAATTTGCAATGTACAGGGTAGGGCAAATGTATAAAATAACGAAGCCCACGTTCTATTAAAAAATGGCCGTTTTTGGGAAATGTCTTTTTGCAAAAAATCATTATTACATACATTTGGCTCGCCCTTCTGCTATTTTAAAATTAATTCTTAAAAAGTAAATTTGAAAAATAAGATTTATAACATAAAAATTAATAATAGGGACATTCATAATTTTTTAAAGCAAATAACACTACACATAAATATTAATCGAATACAAATTTAAACATTGATTTTTGCTTTGAATTGAACTTATTCAGGATGATCCTAAATTTATATTACAGCCTTTCGAGGATGTTCGACCAATGTTTTATTTAAATTACGTTGAACAATTAGTACTAAGATGATTCGGAAGTATTTTTAGTACCTTGTACCTGAAAATACGGATGCAAAATCTCAATTATTTTAAATGTCGATATCTTAACTTGTGGAAGGTTTTAACTACAAATTAAACAATTAAAAAGCTACATCATGCATTTCTCATTATCGTTTAAAACGGGGACACATCAACTTTAAAATTATTTTTCTTAAAAAGTAAAAGGACTGTAATCTTTCTTTGTATACTGACACAGTATTTCTTTTATTTTTTTTTATTTTCTTCATAAATTGACGATAAAAAAATTATTTAAACAAAATCATTAATTCTTTTGCACTTCCTTTCACATAAAATTGTGCTCAATTTCTAAATAAAATCCTCGATTACCACTTACCAAAATCTTTGGTGCCATAAGCGTCATTTCCAGAGCTACCGTAACCACCTTGAGATTCTGAAAAATAATTTCACAATCACAATCGTATAAAAATACTTTGTTAGCATTTTTAAAACGCAAATTAATTTAACAACTCACCATAACCGCCTGTTCCGTATCCTCCACTACTTCTCGTGTCGTAACCGCCCGACTGGCTACTGTAACCACCACTAGGACCACTGGAATAACCTCCGCCGTAACCTTGTGTGTTGACATTTTGATTCCCGTAAGACGAATAAGAATCTGGAGCATAACCACTTGATTGCCCGTACGAACTTCGATCTGCACCGCTCGTTTGATATCCACCACCATAATTTGAACTCTCGTACTGTCCTTGCCCACTACCATAACTAGTATAACCTCCTTGTTGATTTCCATAACCTTGACCATATTGTCCGTACGATTGTGCTTGGTTATAACCACCTCCTCCTCCGCCGCCGCCACCACCACCACCACCACCGCTCGGATAAGCTTGAGATCGACTAAAAAAACAAATCAATAGCAATACACAAATTTCCAAAAGAAAAAAACTTACTCGGCTTGTCCGAAACCATTAGAACCGTTGTCAAAACGTGGTCTTTTCGCTCCCATCGGTCCACCTTGTCCCATATTTGTAAGACCAGGTCGTTTATCACCACCTTGCGAAAATCTCTGTCCACCAAAACCACCTCTAGGCGCACCACCTGCAGAACGATTTCCACGATCACCCATTCCACGTCTTTCGCCACCACGACCGCCCATTCCACCGCGTCCTCTCATTCCTCTACCACCGGGAGGTCCACCCCTACCTGGCATACTCGGTCTACCGCCTCTAAATCCACCCGGACCACCACCACGACCTCTCGGAGTATATCCTCCACCTCCGCTATTCGAAACTTCCTTTAAAGGTTCACCTTCGGGAATTGAATCACCTCCCGGACCGCCACCACCACCGGGTGCATTACCACCTACAAGGCAACAATCAATTATAACAGTTTAAACAACAAATAAAAACTTACCAGGTGGGAATCTACCTGGAAGACCACGGGGAGCTCCACGAGGTGCCCCTCTGAAACCGCCACGACCTCTCATCATACCTCGGCCTCCTGGAGGTCCTCCCATTCCACTTTAAAAGAAAACTTTAATAAAAAGTAAACATACAAATATACATTCTTACCGTCCCCTCATAAAACCTCCACGACCTCTAGGTCCTCCACGACCAGGTGGTCCACCGCGCACAAAAGGACCGCCACGGCCTCGAGGTTTTGGCGGTGCAGAAGCATTTGACATTACAGGAGCATCGGTTTCATCACCCATTGTGTTTTGCTACAAACAAATCAACACGCTATTAACTTAAAACGCCGCTATTGCGTAAGATAACAAGCACAAAAACACAAAAAAAATACGGCACTGTACTTCTAATTGAGGTTAAAGTACTCAAACGTATAATAAATTACTTACTTTTTTACGTAAATTAGGAAAAAATTATAACCGGCGTTATTTATAACTACACGAGATCAAAATTAATGATGGCGTTGCGTCAGGCAAACTGAGCGTCCCCAAACTCGGCTTCCTATTGGTTGCTTCGATGCCATGCGTCAATAACTTTTTGGTGGCAAATTTAAAAGCTGTAATTTGAATTTTTGTATAATTAAATCGTGTTTTGGTTCGTAATTAACTTTCTTTTGTACGATAACCACTGGAATTTGGTTTAGAATTTAATTTTAATTATTATTTACAATTATTTTAATTGAAAAACGACCACAAAGATTATTGTTTGTTTAATTTATCAATAACTTCAACAAACATTAAGACATATTTTATGTTTACTTTTAAAACTTTAATAAATATTGTTTTACGTACAATAAATTAGGTACTTAGATCAGTCTAAATTAACACTACGTCATGAAAACATACAAATTAAATATTCAAAGTGGGATTGTGATAACGAACGTATTTCAACAAATCTTCATTTTCTTCGCAAACGAATGGTTTACGATGATGACAAGCAACGTCGTGCCAATTGACACCATCTTGATAAAAGTTATTTAAAACCGCCAAACAATTTTCGGTTGCACCACCTTGTTGAGCTTCCCTATTATCGGGTTGAGGTTTACCGATACCGCCAGTTGCTGACCAATCGCTTTGATCTCTTTGCGTCGTAGGAGCTAATTTTTGTAAAACGGCAGTCCAAAACCATCCATTAACTGCAAGAGGTTGTAAATCGGGTCGGTCGCATCCTTTAAAATCACACAAACGCCCAGATGTCCAAATATATTTGACCTGAAAAATTAGCAAATAGAAAATTAGCAAATTTATGTCGAGGTTCTAATCGTTAAGTTAAATAATTACGTTTTCATTTACAAGCTTGCGTTTGATCCACTCATTTTCAGCACTCGTTTCGATGGAGATGAGGTCCATGCAACGTTGTCGACAATAATTACGAGCTCCCAACCAATCTTCTTCTACGCCCAATAAAGAAGGTTCTCTCCAACTTAACATGTAACCTTTGCCTAAATAAAAATGGATTTGTAGAATTAATTTTTGGAAGAAATTGCAAATTTACCATCTGGAGTTCGGTCGTGTGTTACTCTTTGCGCGCAAAGGGCCGGTACTGGTGCTTCTAATATTCTTCCATTTGGAAATTGGGCCGATGTAAAATAAAATAGCCCGGATAATAAGATTAAAATTTTCATTTTGGTGCCTGAAATTAGTAATTTAGTCACAATTAAATTAAAATTGTAAAGAAATCAATGCTCACCTCTTTGGTTTAAAATTAACAACTACAACTGGCTTAAGTGGAATAAATCATTAAATATATGTACAAGTAGAAATAAGTGGGGTGGATAAGATAAAACAAACACCAATTTATAATTAAAGGTAAATTTGCTTTACCTTGAACTCTTTAACACTCAAAGATTTTTCAAGAATTCCATAGGTGAAAGTGCTTACAATTCGGAATGATGCTTGTAATTACAAATAACCAAAGGGCTAATATTTTCCATAATGAATCACAAGTTACATTAAATGTTTGTACACTTTCCCTCATTATTTATTCTTCAATACCATTATCAATAGCATTCATGAATGTGTGATTTGAGTACTTAAAGTTTAAAAATAAGAACTTTCTTTGACCTTGCAATAACGCATTTAATTTTACTTTTTTTCACCCAATTAAATTTTTTTCCTTAACTTGTTTGCCTACATATACCTACATGGCTAAATACGCTTCAGATCACTTCTTTATGCAAATCAATTTTGATTATAATTAGCCAAAATGCAAACTACCCTAAAGAAAATAAATGAAAAGTAAAGGAGGAACTTACGCTGAACGCTACAAAAACGATTATAGTTCCATTCACTAAGGTCAGGAAGTTAACTTTAAAAGCTCTACAGCTACAGGGACAGTTTCCCAAAGAGGTAAAGTATCTAGGGGTAACTCTAGATGCTATAAACTCAACTGAAAACCTCATATAGAAAAAATTCTTTCCAAAGCAACACGAACTTTTTGAGCGTGCTGTAAACTCTTTGGAAAGACGTGAGGGCTAAAGCCAAAGATGATCTATTAGTCATATACATCAATAATAAGACCCATTGTCACATACGTTCGTATGGTGGAGAAAAACTAATGAAATCACAACGCAAGTTGCAGAAATTGCAAAGCTTAGTGTGTTTGGGTGTAATAGGAGCTATGAGCACAACCCACAGCTATGGAGCCACTTTAAAATCATCTTGACTCTTAACCAGATCCACACAAAAACTGTATGGGACTGCCTAAAAGACCTCAAAGATATGAAGCACCACTCAATGACATTTAGTGTGAGGATGTGAGCGATGAAAAAACGGACCAAGTGGAAAAGGGAAAATGGTTCTTAGAGCCAAAACCTGTGTTCGATGTAAAAGAATGTTGTAAGAAGAAAGGAGGTAGATAGGTAACCTACACTTTTCAACCGACGGCCATAAACAATCAAAATTCCCTCCAAAACAGAAACACAGCATGTTTGGCGACAAGCACTTATAAACTTGCCAAAGAAGAACCTGTAAGTTATGTGATTAGAGAAAGAAATAGCTTCAAAAAGACTCATTTGAACTCTTCGGAGCTATAAAACCAAATGGGGTTATAATTCCAAGGAATGGATTTACTAGAAAAAGGAGAACGGGAACAAGAGGTAGTACAATTGAGAGAGTCGGAAGTAGAATAAACTAAAATAAGCTAAAGTCTAAATAAATAACTCTTCTGGGAAAATTTACTTTAACAACGCAAAATCCAAAATCTACATTTTTATTTAGAATATTCACCGACAGATGGCAGCGGTGGTATTAAAATCACTTTAATCTCTTTGCTGTTCTTTGCTACCAAGTAAAATCTAAAATGTTACATCTATTTTCAGTTTCTGCACATTTCACATTCTTTTTCTTAGATCCCTTGGCTTCTGACCCCCTCAATTAATCATACAGGCCAAAGTACATAGGGCATTATCCACCACCAAACCAACATAATAATTAATAAAATTGATTATTTACACTGTCAATTAGATTGTGACCATGTTTGTGTGACACAGTTTGAGGAAGACTTAATTGGAAGCTAATGCATATTTAAAATAAAACTGTAATTTGTTTGTGTTGGCCATTAACTAAAAAAAAATTTAAATTAAAAATAATTTGAAATTTCGTAAGTTGGGTTGCATAACCTAACATTTTAAAGTAATTCTTTTAAATAATTTAATTTTATTTAAAACATTTATATTGCAAATGAACAGTTTAAGAATTAATTGCTATTTATGTTTAAAAAATGTTTAAATACAATTTTGATTTTGAATACTAGCGCCTAATAGCACTTCGATCTGATTGGTCGAGGCAGATAACGATGATCTCATATTCGGCGATTCGAAAAAGTTATAAAGTTAGCCATGGTTTTTATCAACATGGTGGCTACTGGTAAAGCGCGCTAAAAGAATCGAATTTTCAATACATTTTTGATATTAAAAGTTTGTTATAAAGTGAATAAATATAAACTATTGAGTGTTTTCAATGTATTAATCGTATAATTAGCCTTTGAAACGTTTGAATAAACTTTTTAAACGAACTTTTAGGTTGGTGTTTCACACGGTCTTTTAACGCGGTTTTTTGTGTGTAAGATAAGGATTCCATAAAGTGCATAAAACTAATATTCAGTTCTTGACAATAATTAAAGTGATCGTGATGTGTTTCTGTCATCACAGTTGGATTGAAGAGATATTTGTCGGTGAGTGCATTTTATTTTTTTTACATCGGAAAACAGAAGGTGGTTGCAACTTATGAAGTTGCAAATTAAAGAACAGTTTGCTAATGTTAATAAGCGTGATGTGAAAAAATAAACGAGCTTGTAAATTCATTAAGTTGCTATACCTTTTTTGTATACCCAATCTCGCATATACCTACCGTAGACTTCTGTTTTTGTCCTTTGCTTGTGTCGAAGCAATACGATGCAATTTTGAAAAAATACTATTTGGTATCGGTGATACATGAGTTACATCATGATGTAAAGTTTGAAACACTAGAAGTCCACTGTGTGAAAACTAGTGGGTTTTTAGAAGTATAAAATAAAAATCCATCAAAGAGCTTTGTCTCGGTAACACACAAAAACAAAAATTAGTAGTAAATGGTCAAGCTAGAGGGCTTGAGGGAAAACAATGGAAATCACACCACAGCGTAGCTAGACTATAGGTGCTTTCCATTTGATTTTCTGAACTGTACCGTACTGTACTTTTGGAACAGCTAGTCGTACCAAAAAGTAGGTAGGTACGATAGGGGGCAGGGGAATGTAATTCGGAACAGTTAAAAATAACTAGTCGTACCAATTCAAATGGAACACCAAAATATTCAGCAGGTACTGTAGGAACTGTTCGGAGCTGTACTTTTCAACAAATGGAAAGCACCTTATGTTATCAGGACCAGGCTCAAAAAATTTCAAGGCAGCTAAAGGCTAACATTTTCCACATTTATATCTGCATACATCAAGAGCATCTCTTTCGCAATACTCTTTCCTTGATTTTGTTCGTATTTATACATAAAATTGCATGCAAAAAAGACCAAATTAGACATTCGTTGGTGGCACATAGAGAATCGCTTTGGGCGGTTAATCCTTGTCAACGCAGAGAAAGTAGACTCGCAAATAGCTATGCTACAGCCAAAAACTATGGCAGTCGTAAGTAAATTATATGTTTCGGCGAATGCAGTGCATTGTTGAAAATGATAACGAAGACGGTTAAATCGGGGTTCTCTCTCTCTTGGGTTTTTATAAATCTGTTGACCGCTGTAATCTTTTCTGAGGATGGAAGTTTTATGCTCAAAGTTTGCAAAAATTTTACTTTCTCCTTTCTCCTATGCTTTCTCTAAATCAATGTTTTCTTCTTCGGCACTGGAAACTTTAATTAAGAGCTTATCGTTTTATTATTATTGCGAAATCCTTAGCAAACTCTCGCTAGGACAGGCTCAAAATTTTCCAGGGTAGACTGGGTCTGCCCTGGCGTACCCTTGGCTATAGCCCTGTCACACCGCGATAAATGAGGGCTACTTAAAGGAAAGGATAATGTGTCTCAGTGTAGTCTTTTTACATCATCGAAATTTATACCATTCGATGCCTCTTCTCGCATCTCGCTCGCATCTATCACCACTTACATAATCGCATAAAAAGCGTTTATGTAGAAGATTGTTGATAATCGCAGATATGAGTACGAAACGTACAGAGTAAGATGTACACGCCCACCAAATAATAAGCTGAGTCCTGATTAGTGCTAAGAACTTAGTGGTGGAGAATTAATAACTATTCGACGTGCATCAATTTCAAGACAGTCCGTGTGAGAGTCCGTGACCGTCCGTGCTGATCCACTGTGCCTGTTTGTGTTTAGTGCGATCTTCGTGTGCTGTGGGTAGTTGTTGGTCTGGCGTCCCTGCACCAGTGGCTATTTCAAGGATGTGTCAACTAGTAGTAGGGACGTGAGCATTGATATAGATAGTGTGTTGTAAGCTCCTCTTCCTCAGGTTCTCTTTTCAGCTTGTTGTTAATTCATCCAAGAAATACAACTTCTGCCTCTTTGTACATTTTGTTTCGACCTTCCCCTTAATCAAATATGCGAGAGAATAATTCCACCATAAATGATTCTGTCAGCCCATGTGATGAGAAGAATCCATCTGTATGACCACATCCAAAGTGCTTTTATTCGTCTGAACATTTACTTTTTATTAGTCCACCTCACTCCTTTCATTAGATTTAACCAGATATAGTCCAGTTTATCTTAGAATGCGTTTTTGAAGTTTCATAATGACAGCCCAGGGTTGCCACATACCAACAAGTCAAGCTAAAAAACTTTGAATTTCAAACAAATTAAGTTGTAATGTGACTACTCTGTACAGGGACGCCAAATTAAAATAGTACCCTGCTCTTAACATGTCTCCTAATATTAACATTAACTCTCAACATTTTTAAATAACTTTAGGTTTGCTCCGGTGTCAAAAACGCATCTTTAGATAGTCTGGACTATGCCAGACATAACTTAAAATCAATAAGCGAACAACGAAGTTTGCCGACTTAATACTGTTTTTATAATCGTATTTTTATGGCTTACGAGATCAAATTTTCAATTGGGTTAAAGGGGGAGGCGTGGGGGGACTTTGAAAGTGAAAAAAACGCAAAGTTTTATATAAAAATTAGCAACTAAGCCGTCCTTGGATTGCAAGAGTTCAAATTTGGGAGGGACGTAAGACACACCCACAGCTATCCCCTCTCCAAATTTCCAACGAATCCGAACGATCCAATTTTTTTTATAGGTTTACATTGGTCAAAAATTCAAAATGGTCGAATCCGTGCAAAAATCGAGATTCGGATACTCTTACGACTTCTCATAAATGCCCTGATATTAATTTCCAAAAATCGCACAACATGGCCGCGCAGCGGCCGAGATAAAATTTCGAAAAATCGTCGTACAACTTTGAAAAGCTGTAAAAAGAAATCTAGGGCAAAATTTTAAAATGTAGTTCACGGTTGAACGTTAGACGTCATCTGGCTATCGCTTCAGACACGATTTGGACCGATCTCTTTGGCGGTTACCGAACGTAAGGAAACCTCGGAATTTCGGCGTAACCAAAAAAATTATTTTTCGGATCGGATTTTAATTTCGGTTCTGACGTTCCTAGGGGGTCTAGATCGTCGTTCCGCTATCGGTTCATCGAGAGCTCTCACACCCACCCCACGGAGGGGGGAACAAGAAATGGCCCTTGTGTCAAGAAGCCCAGGGCTCTACCTATTGCACCTGTGGCTTTCGGATCGGTCTCGAAAGTTAGCTCGAACTTTCTACTAAAACTGACCGTAAGATAATTTCTACGATTCCCGTACAGAAGGCGCTGCAATTTTCACAAAAAGTGTCGATTTTTAGCCACAATTTAGGGATAGCGGGAGAACGCGGAGGCCTTCGGCGTTCCGCCTTCTCTCAGAGAGGGAAGGCCCGATTTTGTAAAGTATTTATATAATAGCTCTTTCTTAACATTTATTCAAAGAGGATGCAATCGGGGATTCCGCCCGATCGGACCGCTGGTTAAAAGAATAATTAAAAACCAATTAAATAAATAAATCTCATTTAATTATAACTATGTCATAAACGCGCTCTATTCTCCCTCTGTCCGCCTCTCTCTGTTTATGCCTCTTCACCTCTTCTATCTATGAATATCATCAGTCAATCTCATCTGTCAGTCTCATATTATGTCATATCATCTCATCTGTTACTGTTATTCCATCTTGTCAATCGCTTCTCATTCTCCTCTTTCATCTCATCTCATTTTATGTGTCAGTCTTATCTGCCAGTCTCATCTGTCATTTAATCTCTACTGTCAATCTCATCTGTTATCTCATTTGTCAATCTCATCTGTCATCTCATTTGTCAAACTAACTGTCATCTCGTCCAATCTGTCACTCATCCTATCTGTCAAACTCATATGTGAGATAAGATGACAGGTTTGACGACAGATGGGATGTGGGATGACAGATGAAATGACATATTGGATGACAAATGGGATGACAAATGACCCCCTGACATAGGAAATGTCAGGGCATAGCAGTTGACCCTCCCTCCTATGGTAACAGATCAACATTTGACATATAGGCTGCTTTCTTTCGTCGCGAAAATTGTGATCCAAACGCGTTTGGATTCACTGATCATGGGCCAACGGACGTGGTTATTTTCAGATTACCCCCACTCCTCATCTCTCTAAAATTGATAGATAATTCCACCTGACATGTGGAATTATTTCATGACAGATGACGACATTGGCATATGGTAACTATGGTGACATATTGACATATGACACATCGTAACTATGGTGCACAGCATTACTTTAAACTAAACCAATCTATTCTACTTCCCCCACTCCCTATTTCTTTTTTTATATCTCTGTGAGGATACTAGCCTTTTGAAATTTGGAAGTTTAGGTGAGTGGAAGAACAGCAATTAAGAAATTTAAAAAAAAAACGACACCTTTTGAAAATAAAAACCATATTAGCTCAATTTTAGTTACTTGTCTGTAGAATGCCGCCTTCAAATTCCTTTCATTTTGTTAACGGGGTAGCAGCAATAGATAATAAAAAATTTCAAAATCCTTTAACCTTTGTTAAATACAACCATACAACTCATATTTTTGAGTCAAAAATCATCAATATCGATATTACTTTAAAAAGTTAAAGATTAAAATTTTGTTCAATAAATATTGTTGCCACCCCGGAAGGGGATCAAACAAATTTGAAGGTGTCATTTATTTAATATTGCTTTTCTATTCAAACAGTTTACGAATTTTTTGAGTCTCCAATAAATATTTCCGCCACCCCTAACCTAACCTAACCAGATTTAGTTGTTTATTTTGTACAAGATCTCCATGCTCTTCAGTACTGCACTACTATTCTCTTACGGAAACTAAAAATCTAGCTTGCCTCTTACAAACCAAAACCAAAAATGCTCCATACCTTACATACAACGTAATCATTTTATGTAACAAAATCGGAATTAAATGTAACAAAACTTGACTGTAAAAGCAAATTAACACGGATAAATAACATTAAACACTAATTATTCCTGACCATTATGAATTCTTAGAATATGTTTTTTCAATGCATATTTTCTTATAAATGTGGCATCACAATTTCGACACTCGTAAGGCTTGTCATTTTTATGAATAATCATGTGATTCCTTACATAATCTTTACGCGAAAATTTCGATCCACAAACATCACACTGAAAGGGTTTCTCTTCGACGTGCGTTAATTTGTGCCTCTCTAAATCAGTTTTACGAGAACATTTAAATTCGCAAACAGCACACTGATAAGGTTTAAGACCTGTGTGCTTTGCCATGTGAGATTTTAAATTAGTACTACGTTTACTTCTAAATTTACAAATCGTACATTGATATGGCTTTTCATCTACGTGAATTAATTCGTGGTCTTTTAAATCGTTCGCTAGTGAACATTTAAAATCACAGTCGGTACATTTAAAAGGCTTTTCGTCAGTATGAATCAACATGTGATCGCTTAATTGATGTTCGTGTAAAAATTTAAATTCACATATCGTGCATTTGAACGGTGTTTCGTTTCTGTGCTTATTAAGATGGAGTTGGTAGGTGTAATTTCTTTTGTAAGTTTTGTTGCATTTTTGACACTTGTACGGTTTTTCACCAGAACACGTTTTGTCACTTTGTGAAGTTGTTTTGGCACGTAATTCTTCATTTTCATTTTTAAGGTACTCTAAATTACATTCTTCTATTTTAATTGAATCTATAAAATGTATATTTTTTATTGTCAAGACCTTGTTTAAAACCAACAAGAACTCTTACCTTCGTCTTTGTCATTTGGTGTTTCTCGCGTTTCTTTAACATTTGCAACGTTTGTCTTGAGATTTTCTAAATTAAAAGGAATTAGAAGTAGTAAAGTTTTAAATAGTAGAAAGGTCTATTTACCAACAGCTACTTGATTACAGCTTTTAACTGTTACGTCTTCGAATACTATTTCGTTTTCGTTGGAACTTGTTTCGACTAAGTAGACGTTATAAATTACGTTACTCATTACAACTTATGAGATTAATAACATAACAATTTATTTATAACATTTAAGTTTAAAATCTTTTAATTGTAAATTTACATTATCCACGTTAACCTTTGACTTATACCAAATAAATACGATACCTGTATTATCAACATAGCATTATGTATGGTTTGTACCACTAGAGGTCGCTAGTAGTACTAAATTGTTATAAAGTGATTATTTAGGCGCATATTTGCAAATTTGGGCCAAATTTGTTTTTATTAGGTTATAAGATAGTAAATCTGAGCCCCAATTGAAAAAAATAATTTCAATTTTTCACTTTTTCCAATCCAAGAACCCAAGAAAAATTTTTTTTTGCATTTCTCGACGTTTTGAGTTACGCTGATTCCAAAAATGCAAAAAAATTTTTTACAAATTTTTGAACCAAAATGTTCATTTGATGTATGTATGCCCCCCCCCCGAGCAAAAACTACTGAACCGATTTTGATGAAATTTGATTTTAACTACTTTAAAATTATTTTATATGCAAAAGTAGCTTATACAGGGTGTCCAAAAATAAAGTGGTTATTTTGGGCGCATACAGTAGAACTCCGTTATAACGTACCATCAGGGGCCGAAAAATTTGGTACGTTACAACCGGAAGTTCGTTATAAAAACACAATAAATAAACAAAATATTAAAATGGGACCAAAGATTTAGTCCGTTATATGCGGAAAAACGTTATAAAGGGGTACTTTATAACGGGGTTCTAAATTCATTTCTTTTTGGCTATAAGATAGTACACGTGAGCCCTAACTGTAAAAAAAATTTTTTAATCCAAAATGGCAGCCAATAGTTTTGTCTCATTTTGTGATTTTTCCCTTATAATTTGGCCGGTAATTAGTATTATAAAAATTTCAAAACGGCGTTGTATAGCCAAAATATAAAGGCTTTCGCCCTAAAAAAGTCGATTTTCAAAATTGTTTTAAATTGCCTACCTCAAAAGGGCCCAAGTAGGTCAAAATTTTGATATGGATTTTTTCAAAAACTGGTCCGAACATTTTTTAAATTTTTTGATATTTTATTGACAACGTAATTATCTATCTAACTTTAAATTTTTAAAGACTTGTATGGTGCGAATTCGGAGTTATGATTTTTTGAATGTCAAAACTTCAATAATCTCCAATTTCTTTTGTAATAAAAATTAAAATTTGAAATTGGATATTTATATCAATCCTATAAATGTCTATTATTTGACACTATTTTCGGTTAACAAAACGCTTCCGGTTAAACCGGAAATTACAAAAATATCAAAATTTTTAGGAACTGTATATTTTTCAATATTTTGAAAGATCGTAAAATTAGCTATTACACGATATCAAACACTTGATATTTGGACTTCCAGTTTAACCGGAAATGGAATAAAATATCTTAATTTAAATGGAACATTTTTTAATATTTTGAAAGCTCGTAAAATTCGCTTTCTAAACATATAAAATAATGTAGATTAATTATACTTTACTTCCGGTTTAACCGGAAATGGAAATAGTTTGGAGGGAAAAGTTCTTCGTATGGCCACATCCGTTGTTTTTTAAGATGGTCCTTTAATAAATCTTATCAGGTATAGGCAGTGTAGCAATTATTGATGTGAATGTGCACAAAATAATGGGACCCAGAGCCTTAGGATAATAAGATACATACAGGACCGTTCGTAGAACCCTGAGTGCTGCCAAATACTATAGGACAATCTTTGTTCTATACTAATCGCTACTGCTTACCTAGGTTTAAAGTTATTAATTTTGATACAGTATTTAAAAAAAATTTATTGAACAAAAAAAAGTACACTATAAAATAACTTAAATATGTATATGACGAATAAACCGATTAAGGCTTTTTTTCATTATGAGTGAGCATGTGTTTTTTTAGATAGTAATTGCGCGAACATTTATATTCGCACAATGTACATTTGTAAGTTTTACCATTGGAAAGTGTATGAGTAGCCATGTGACGTTTGAGATCACTTTTACGCGAACAATTAAATCTACAGTCGGTGCATTTATAAGGTTTTTCACCTGTATGCATATACATGTGATCTTTTATATAATTGCTACGAGAACTTCTAAAATCGCATAACGTACACTGATATGGCTTTTGATTTGTGTGAGTGACCATGTGTCTTTTTAAATCGAACTTGCGCAGACACTTAAATTCACATATTACACATTTGAAAGGTTTTTCATCGGTGTGGACGAAGATGTGATCTTTTAAAGATTTTCTGTATGTTGTTTTGAAGTCGCATATTGTACAGTGGTAAGGCTTTTCACCGATGTGATTATTCATGTGCGCTTTTAAACAATATTTACTTTTGTAGTCCTTGTCACATATTTGACATTTGTAAGGCTTTTCGCCAGTGTGGATGAACATGTGCTCTTTTAAGCATGTACTGTATGATGATTTGAAGTCACACATATTACATCGATAAGGTTTTACGCCAGTGTGGCTGTACATGTGTACTTTTAAAGAAGATTTACTTTTATAAGCCTTTTCGCATTTTTCACATTTAAACAATTCTTCGCCACTTTTACTGAGTAAAGTTTTCTTTTCAATTATTTCATTGTTTTCGTGTATTTCCTGCTTAAGATAGTCCAAGTCGCATTCTTCTATTTTTATTAAATCTTAAAATTTGGATCGTTAAATTAAGGTTAAGTTAACGAAGACTTTCTTACTTGAATTTACAGGTTCGTCCCCGGTTACTTCTGCCACATTTACATTTTTTTCGCGTATTTCTTCTTTAAGGTACTCAAAATCACAATCTTCTATTTTAACCGAATCTAAAAATTTTATTTTTTACTTATGAAATCAAATAGCTAGATAAAAGTCGTACTTGCATCGTCAGTGTCATCTTCATGTCGTTCTTCTTTAATATCTACATTTAAATTTTATCGGTTACTTTAAAAGTTACACATTTCATGTAGTAACTTACCTACGCAGACAAATACTGGGTTGTAATTTTCAACAATACCATTTTCGATTTGTTCTTCTTTAATTTGTGCTTCCATTATATTTTAATAACTAGGCACTTGTTGCCTTTTATTCATAAGTCCACCAACCGAGGCTACTTTGTGGCAAACTCGACTGTTTTGCTCTCTCGATGAGAAAATCACCAACAAAACTTCCTAATTACTATTTCAATACTCGTCGTTTAACGATTGTAAAATAAAGTTTTGAATATAAATTTTGATTCACCTATTTGTAATTCGCACAATTTGTTTACAACAGTCACTTGATTATGTTTGTCTTTGTAATTTCATCAATAACACTCCCACTCCAGCTGTAGACCTTAGAATAGTTTGTCGTTAACCCGTACATAGGATTTGGGGCGCTCTTGTAAGTTGTAGTCCTTGATACGTTTTCTGATTGGTTCTTCTACAACCGCGACAGTTTAAAATAAGTTGTTTCTATGAAAGATAGGGCTTCAAATACAATTTTCTCTTTTAATAAAAATACGAACGCTCTGGTTAGTAAAATTAAATCTGTTGATACATGTAGCAGTCTTCAGTCTTCTTCTAAGTTTGGAACAGTTGAAAGTATCGTGACTTATTATTAAATGCAATTAAAAAGCGATCCAGGGGCGGATCAAAGAACGTTGGGGCCTGAGGCGCTAATTATTTTCGGCACCCTACAAAATAATGTTTATTTATAGTCTAGTCAACGAAGAGGTTAGATTTGTTAAATTAGCAAAAAGTTGCATATTTTGATGAGCTTTTTTAAGAATCAGTTTAGAAAATTTCAAAATTCAAAATGGTTTCCGACATAACGCGGAAAAACTGAAAATTGGCAATTTAGTTTTTCGACTGTAATTTCAAAATAGTTTACTTTAGAAAACAAATTCTCAAGAAAAATTTTCAGGACATTAAAAAAGCTATCAAACGATACCAAACTCGACTTTTTATCACATCGACGTTAGGCGTCGCGACGTTCAACTTTTCATTTTCTTATGGCGGACTTATCATTGTTAATCAGGTAAGTTGAACAGAGGAAATAAAAATAAATAAAATCATTATTTTTTAATCTTAGTAATATAATTTTATTTCCTGATTAACTTACTTTTCTAAACTTTAAAAACTAAGTTTTAGTCGTTATTTTTCATCGTAAAAAATAACACAAAGTCACATAACATAACCTGAAAAGTTGTGTAACTTAAGAAAAGTACAAGATAGAAATTGGTAGTTTGGTATCTGAATTTAGACAAGCCTACTGAGTAAATTATTACAAAAAAATTATAAGTCCGCCATAAGAAAATGAAAACTTAAACGCGATCCTGATCAACAATGATAAGTCCGCCATAAGAAAATGAAAAGTTGAACGTCGCGACGCCTAGCGTCGATGTGATAAAAAGTCGAGTTTGGTATCGTTTGATAGCTTTTTTAATTTCCTGAAAATTTTACCAAAGTTTTTTTTTTCTAAGCCATTAAAAAAAGCCATTTTGAAACTACAGTCGAAAAACGAAATCGGCAATTTTCAGTTTTTGTGCGTTATCTCGGAAACCATTTTGAATTTTGAAATTTTCTAAACGGATACTTAAAGCTCATCAAAATATGCGACTTTTTGCTAATTTGGATGAATGTATTTGGGTTAATTAGGAGGTACAAATACTAAAAGAACTCGGTGCTAGCTACATGGCTAAGGGTGGGATGGGGTGAAAAGGCCCCGTTTTTGAGGTTTTCGTTTATATTTCGAAAACGGTGTATCATAAAATTACTCTTGGCAAAATAAAGCTTATTGAAGATTAAGATTGCTTAAGATTGCTTTTAGTCATATTTTTCTATTCCTTATAGTTTTTGAGATACCCGCCCACAAAAATCGTTAACGTAGGAAAAAAAAATTTGCCTCACGTTTTTCGTCAAACTTTTGCCTCTAGCACCTCAGCCCATCGCTTTCCAGTAAAAGTCTTCAGATGGAAGTGGTCGAGCATTAACTTTCCTTTACTATTTTGCTTTTTTTCTGGACCCTCCACTTATCCACTATGCGCTTCATGGATAATCCAGCTCTGAAGCGACCAGCGCTTGCCATGCGTCTGCTGGTCTGCTGTTATTTTTTTTAAACTAATGGGCGTTTGCACCGCTTACATACTAACTGACAGATAGTTTATCTGCCAGTTAAGTTGTCAAAATATAAATTATTTGCCACATAAACTAAAATCGGTGCAAAAGGTCATAAATAGAAGGTAATTTTGTAGAAAATGTATTCGTCAGTTATTTGATTTATGCTACAGTAGCTGAAGGTGCAAAGGTTTTTGACAACTTAACTGATGCCAGTTAAACTATCTGTCAGTTAATCTGTAACCGGTGCAAACGGTCATTATAGTAGCAGTAGTAGCGTCGTGAACAGTTGACTTTAGCTTTATGAAACCTGTCACTACTTTAATCCCAATTTAATAAAGAATTAAACCTGTGAAAAGTAGCCATATAGTCCGTTCGGGATACCAAAACCCGTGCGTTTTTTGAGGGGATCTTTTTTTATGATTGATATTCATTTTTGACATGCTAAAAATGCAATTTAGCGTGGGTGACACTTTTAAATTTTTGGCGTTTGGCCGCTATTTTGAAAAATGGAATTTTTGTGGGCCCTTTGACACTCGGAGGCCCAGGGCTTAAACCCTTTAGCCCTTAAGGATATGTATGTAGATCCGCCCCTGCTCATTACAGTCATTACTTACCAGATCTAAAGCAAGACAAAAAACACGTGGTAACGTGGTTTAAGAGCATATTTTCAGTTTTAAATTACGTGCATAATATTTTGAACCCCTTGTAGTTTCTAAGATTCCAATGTTAGTATCACTTAAAAAAATCACCCTGTATAGTAAGTTCGATATTTTCTATACATACATGCATATTGGCAGAGTAAAGGCTGCTCCACACACACAGACCTTGCCTTCCGGTTTGCCCTGTAAACGCTGCCCAGACGCTCCGGTTTGGCGTCAATTTCCTGGTTTGAATCAACAAATGTTAGGGCCTGATGCACTAATTATTTTCGGGCTTCTCCAAAAATACACTGCAGCTCACAAAACAAATGTTAATTTATACTCCAGTTTTAGTCAACGATAGTGTTATCCCTAGAGAACCTGGAAGAGGGTGAAATTGTTTTTCAGGAATGTGTTTGGATTAGTTAAGAGGTAAAAAATTAAAATACTAAAAGTTCACGGTCCTAGCTACATAGCTAAATTTTGGAGGGGGGTGAAATGGCCCTGTTTTGGGGGTTTTCGCTTATATGTACTTCGAAAACCCTAGATCCTAGCGAAAAATTACTCTTAGCAAAATGAAAGCTTATGAAATTTCGTATAAGAATGTTTCGATTAATTTTTGCCCTATTTCATTTAATTGCATTTGCTGCGTTGTTATTGCATTGGTTGTCGAGTAAACCTGCGTTGGTCGCCGGATTTCCAATATAAGCTCCCACTCCATTTTGATAAAGAACTTCTCGTTTCACCATTGTGGTGAGCGGGAGGGAGCGCGCTCTTATTAATTTTCCCCTTTAGTCAATTTCTCCTTGCCTTCAGCAAAACCGTGTTAATTAATTATTTTTTCTTTTACATCTTGTTATAATTTTCGGTGTTAAATTAATTAATTAATTATTATTTTGTTTACCCTATTGCCTTCAGCAAACCCGTGGATTTACATTTCGAAACCTAGGACTATTGATTTCTCTTAGAAGAGAAGCGCTTTGAACTATTAATTGATCTAGGGAAGAGAAGTTTTCGTGTCAGTTTTTTATCAGGACTATTGATCTATCTTAGAGGACCACTGTAGATCTTAAAGAGATGACTATTGATCTGGTGGAATACGTAGTGCCTGTTTCTTTCTTTTAAGGCTAGTGGTCTCTCTTAGAAGACCAATTTAGATCTCCAAGAGAGGACTATTGTTCTGCCCTCCTGTGTCTCATCAGGTCTATTGATCTCTCTTAAAAGACCAATTTGGATCTTAAAGAGAGGACTAGTGAGCTGGTAAGTGAACATTCTCTTTTCATTAGGTATAGTGATCTCTTTCTTAGGAGAGAGGACTAGTGATATGGTGGGAAAGAGCGTCTGGAGTTTTCTACGCCTAGTGATCTCTCTTCGTGGACCGGTTGAATCTCGAAGACGAGGAGTAGTGGTCTGGAAGAAGATCTTGTGCAGGCGGCCTGCACAGACCAAACCGGAAGGCAAGCCTGTGTGTGTGGCGCAGCCTTTAGTGGGTACATACGATATTTTATTAAATTAAAAACTTGGCATAGTTGCAGATAAATAATAAATAAGTATACATATATTTTTTATTTTTCTAGCAGCCGAACCGTCATGGTCCCATTAAATTAGTCCTTATCGTAAATTATTGTTAATTTATCAAAATACCTATAAATATATTGATTAAAATTTAGAAACTGCGAGTGCAACGTATAAAATAAAGAACAACAAAATTACATACTCGATGTACAAAACGTAAAACAACGAAACGCCCTAAAGAGACAAATAGAAATGCATATGTTCATATAACCGCACAAGTTAGAGTGCATGTGGTCTCTCGTTGAATATAAAGGCATATCCAACATGAGGCCTTTTTCTAAATTGCCCCAGTTGTAAAAAAATAGTATATGTAAGACCCCCCACACAGACCCCCCGAATAAGTCGTTCGCAATATTCTACGTAAGCATTTGTTAGCTTTTTGTCTAAAGTCAAAAGTTTTAAGGCACCCCTTAGATGATAAACGGACCTCCTGGTATCAAGCAACCATTTAAAGGACATTTGCTGTTGTATTTGTGTAAAATATTTGTGTTGAAATCATTTAGCGTGAAATTGCGATTTGTAAAAGTTAGAAATCTCAATAAACATGTCCAAATTTTGTTAAATATCTCAACTTTATGAAACTTGGGGAAAAATAAAAATCTAACTCGCTTTAACTCGAAACTTATTGATATGTCGTGACTTAATAATAAGTCTCGAAGATATTTCGATATTAAATTCCGAGATCAAAGGTAACCAGCTTTTGCTGACAATGCCGAAGCGGGATACTGAGCCCCCGGTGCTTGTTGCAACGAATGTAACCCCGTAGGGTATTGTCTTTTATCACACGTGCTGGGGGCCCCCACGAAGCGTATGTAAGTTCTTAGGGCACCCGTGCGCTACCGCCTTTACATACTTCAGTCAAAAGTCGTCGTTCTTAAAAAAAAAGTCCAAGTGCTTATTATAGTTCTTTACAATAATATTTTTACAAAAATTATAGTACGAGTATGAGCACAATTCTTTTGTCGAGTGTAAAAAAATTCACCCCTTCGTTACAACGACTTTCCTAATATCAAAGTTGTAAGTACAGTAACTAACGATTTTCTTAAAAAAATGCTTTCTTGATGAAAAATCGGCATTTTTGGTTTATAGAATTTATTTTATCAAAGAGAAAAGATATTCTTTAAATTTCCCATTTGGTCTTATTAGTTATTAATGTGAAGTGTGAGTTAAAAATGAATCCAAAACTAATCTTTTCAACACAAAGAAAGGCACCAAAAATTTGTCAAAATCTCCCACAATTTTGAATTAACTCCAAAGATATGATAGGTGTGCCAGCAAAACAAAATAAATCAGTAGTTGTTAAATAATTTAATAATAATTATTTTCTAAAAACCAGATGTTCTTCCTCTTCCTTTCAGCCATAATCCATTGGCTTTTATGTATTTTGAAAGAAAACAAGATGAAAATTCAATAAACGAAACAGCGTGAATTCTAATCAATTTAGAAACAACAAATTAAGAAAGGGCACAAAATAACAAAACTAAGATAAAACGGGGTTATAAATTAATTCCTCTTTTTTTATTATATTTTATACGTAAGCGCATTTGTCATAATTTGCAGACGCAACGCAGATGTTATGTCACTCTTGTCTGCAGAAGAATCACGCTGTGTTTAAGGGTAGTTTTTATTGTAACTTTTAACAAAGGATTACATTAATATTACCATTATGTTTTTTACATTGTCTTATATACCTTACTTTAATTTAAAATATTTGTCGCTCTAAAACATAAACTATTTTAAATTATTAAAAGGCTTTTCGCCAGTGTCACTTCACGAAGTTAATGTTTTCATTTAATAAAGGGTACCTACGATAAAAGTAAAATAAAATTGTAAGAGTTATAAAAACTAACACAAAGAATTATTTTTAATTTAATTAATAATTAAAATAATAATTTTTTATTTACAAATCTTTTCGCCAGTTTAAAAACAGTAGGTTGGAACGTGTTTAATTAAGAACGTTAATTTATTATAAATGCTATTTTAATAGTTTATTTTTATTTACAAAGTACCACATTTGGCTGATAATTTAAATTTTTATTAAAATTGAAATTGTTGGTGCGCGTTAGCAGATAAATATGGCGTTATCAGTTATCAGTATGAAAATGAACATAACAATATGGCGAATAATAGCACACAAAGTGCTTTCTAATTAATACTTTGTGTTGAAATTATTAAATAAAGTTTATTAATTATTGATGTTGATGTAATTACCATTTATAATTGATACAAATGGTGCTTTAATTAAGTGACGCGATTCTTTGGACTAATTAAATCTTCTGAACTATATGATGGTGTTTCTTTTGGTGTTAATGATGTAAGTAATTTTTTAATTACATTGGAAATTATCCTTAATTTACTGATTATTGCTTTCTTTTATTATTGATTCTATTTCCAATTATATGTAATACCTAATACCTACTTCAAAAACTTTTCCAAATTTTATTTTATTGTATAATAGCAGTGCTACGACAGTAGCAATCAGGAATGTCAATAAGTAAAAATATACAGAGTGTTACGTGTGAAAATTTTGGGAAAAAATGCATTTTCTCTGATGTAAGATTAAACGTGTGAAAAACCTCATAGTATAGTACTATTTTAATTCCAATGTAAAAAGAATCTAAATTTGCAAAAATATACAGAGCGCTGTGTTTACATTAGAAAATTTGGAGGAAAATAGCAATTTTCGCAGGCAGTTGCTGAGACGGCTTTACGTGCGCGCTAATGAAATTGTGAAAATGGATTTTGTAGTGTAGTCAGAGAACCAAAATTTGTCCTGATTTTTTGATTTTTTTTGGAACAGCAATTTTTTTTCTTAATCGGTCGAAACCATCCCTGGTGAGTTTGTGTATAAAATGTCTCAACTCAATTTTAACCGGAAGGCACTTATTCTTCGACTTTGGTTTAAAATGTAGACTTTTTCAAGTTTCCGTTCGAATCGCGACAGTAAATTTTCGTTTTGTTTGTAATAAATCTCTCTTTAAAACTGAGTTAAAATAATTGATATTAATTTCCTAACCTAAAAAAATTCAAAACTGCCTTTATTGCTAGGTCGTAGATTTTTATGGAGAACTTTAGTTTTAATTAATGTTATGGTATGAAACTTTTGGAAGTTGTAGCTAATATAGTAACAAATCCATATAGTGCAAGTTTGGTCCAAAAATATTAAGAACTACCGCTACAATTTGCATTTTGGTTTAGATTTTCTTTTTCATATTTGTTGTGAGCAATTGGTGGTATCGCAATAATTCTTCTCTTGAAATATGGGATATTTAATACTCTTTCAGATGAATGTAAAACCAGTTACATCAAACCATTTTTTCTTCCGATTTTGTTGAAAAGAAAAATAACATTTTTGAACTTTTTGACCCTAAAACTAGTTTTAATGTTCAAAAAATAGTTTATAAAGTTTTTTATGATTGATTTTCAAAAATAAGTAAAAGAAGAATTAAATTTCGACCACTAAAATTGGTTTTGTGGACAAACAATTGAAAAATTTTCATTTTATTTTCAAAGAAATCGGAAGTAAAAATAGTCTGGTGTGATTGTTTTTGTTTTCATCTGAAAGAGTATTAAATATCCTACATTTTAAGAGAAGAATTATTGCGATAGAGTTCGTACAGGTACGAAAGAGTAAACCTCGTGACGTCATCTCCGCAGTTTTGTCTCTATAATATCTGTCAGTGGCGTATGAACGACTTTTAAAGCTAAAGAACTTATTCGACTACAAAACACGAAAGCTGCTGCTGCTTAATTTGATTGTAAAATGAGCTGTATACGCCGGAATTGTTAAAATTCGTATCTGCCAATTTTGACAGGTGGCATCTTTCGTACTTGTATGAACTCTACCACCAATTGCTTACAACAAATATGACAAAGAAAATCTAAACCAAAATGCAAATTGTAGCTGTTGTTCTTAATATTTTTGAACCAAACTAGAAATATCCATTTGTTACTCCATGAGCTACAACTTTCTAAAGTTTCTTACCATAACATTAATTAAAACTCAAGTTCTCTAGAAAAAACCAGGATACACCAATGACGGCAGTTTTGCATTTTTTTTGGATTAGGAAATTAATATAAATTATTTTAACCCAGGCAGTTTTTAAGAGAGATTCATTCTAAAGAAAACGAAAATTTTTGGCCCCGATCCGACCAATGCAAGCGAAGTTATTAAAAAAATAGTGAAACGGAAACTTGAAAAAGTTAAAATTTTACACTAAAGTCGAAGAATAAGTGCCTTCCGGTCAAAATTGAGTTGAGACATTTTATACACAAACTCACTGGAATGGTTTAGACCGATTAAGATAAAAAAATTGCTGTTCCAAAAAATCAAAAAAAAGGATAACGAAATCGGTGCAGCATTGGGATATTGGAAACTATAAGAGATACCAGTGGCGTAACTAAGAGTTTGGGGACCCTCCCGCAAAATCCAGAGTGGGGACCCTACCCATTACCGTTAGTAATCATTTTAATTAATGACAATTCGATTTTATAACGAAATTTCATACTAAACGATGTTTCTGGGGCCCTCCCGCAACTCGGGTCCATTATTTACACCACTGAATTTGGAATTAATTTGTGACTATTTCTAAAACTTTTACAACCGAACGACTTTTAGTTGCTTATTGTCGAAACGTCTGTGTAACTTAACAAGGAAAAAAAAGTTACCTATGTTTTTCAAATTCTCAAATACATAATTACAAAACAGACATTTTTAAAGTACCTCTTTAAGCTAGCCTTTTTATAAGCCAATAGAAACCTTGCATTTCTAGCGCCAGATGCTAAAACATGGACCAAGTTTATCTTCTATTGGTTTCGAAAAAGAAGCTTCATTCTAGAAGTTGTGATGAAAGGCTAGATTTATGGTAGAAACCACGAAATTTTTCGGGGACCCATTTTATTCGGGGTCCCTTCCGCAACGCAGGCCTTGCGGGCGGGCCTGTTATTTGCGCCACTGAGAGATACAAAGTCGGTTAAATGGGGAAAGTTTTCCTATTTTTTTAAAATAGGAAAACTTTCCCTATTTAACCGGTATCTCTTATAGTTTCCGATAATATCCCAATGCTGCGCCGATTTTGTGAGACCCTGTATTTTGGTTTGTTGACTACACTATGGGTGAAATGTTTTGAAATTTTAGTATTGGTTAGCTAAAAGTCTTATGAACAAAAGTTTCTATTAACCTAACCCCAAAAAAACATATCTCGAATTTGTACAGATATAATTTTTTTTCGGTATGAAAACGTAAATATTCTTGATCTTCCTCTAAAATAATTAGCGGATTCCACATTAAAAATTTTTTATTGAAATTTCCGTGCTGCGTTAAACTAGTCATTCTCTGGGAAAGAGTGTTTTACTCGGTAGGTACTCCGTTAGAATTATATGGAGTTCTGTAAGAAATAAATAAAAAGTTTATAACAAAGATATTGTAAAAATATTTTTAAATATACAGGGTGCTCCATTTATCTGGTGCAGATACGACTTAAAAATTTTCAATGCGGAAAACCCAAGATATTGGATTCTCATTTTAATGACGATCAAAATGATATACAGCCTGTCCTAAAATTGCGGGGCACAAAAAGATCCACATATACTAGACATAAAATAAGGTCGATCTAACCCAACTTGCCTTATACAAAAGTCCTCGGCTGCAAAGTTACAGCCCCTGAAAGAGGCGAAAAAATAATTAATTTTTTTGTTTTAAATGAAAACGGTTTGAGCTAGAGTGTTCAAACTTGGCACCGATCGTTTATTTATTAACAGTAATACTTTAGAAAAATTACATAATGATTGCTTTAAAAATGGCGGAATACGGTGGGGTAAGGGGTAGTTTTTTATTCGTATTTTATTTGTACGTAGCAAACTCGAAAAAAAAGGTTAAGAATAGTCAATTAAATTTAAAATTTTAACTTTTATGCCTCTTGTTTCATTTTACTAAGATTAGTCGTTTACGAGCAAAATGCAAAAAACCATTAGCTTCTGTATGGGGAAGCTACGATTGTCATAGCATAAATTAAGTAGTAGCCTTTTTTTTTTAGGACTTTTGTATAAGGCAAGTTGGGTTAGATCGACCTTATTTTATGTCTAGTATATGTGGATCTTTTTGTGCCCCGCAATTTTAGGACAGGCTGTATATGGATTTAATGGGTCTGCGATGAGTTTAGACCAAGATATTGGGCATAATGTGGTGTTTTTTAATTTTATAAATGACGCAAAAAAAGTTGATTTTCAAAAGAAATTGCAAAATTTTTATAACCCAAACCACAGTCAAAAATATCAATTCAATATGTCTCAAGGAGCAAGCAAAGCTACCTTGTTTTTGACATAAAAATGCCCAGTATCTTGGTCTAAACAAATCCATCGCAGACCAATTAACCCATATATTTGATCGTCATTAAAATGACAATCTCAATATGTAATAATATACAGGGTGTTTTATTAAAAAATCCAAAACCTACCTGCACCAGATAAATTGTCCACCCTGTATAAGTATTTAAATAGTATATTAAAATACATGTCAAAAGCTCTTTTTTATACTATTTTTTCTGTTTTGCAATGATTTATTATAAAAATTGATTCTAAAAAAATCGTGTTAGAGAATTTTATTGCTTAAATTCTTAAGTTGGTCCTACTGACAGTTGACGTTTATTTAAACTTCTAAGATTTTACCAAGAGATGGCGGTAAAGTTTGTTTGATTTTAATATTTTTAACTTTAATACTAATCAATTTACGTAAAAATTACATTATTCCTTTGGCAATGATTAAAATTAATCATTGCAAAATAGAAAAAATAGTATAAAACACTTGTGTCACAAGAGCTTTTGACGCTATCTTGTGTGATAGGAGATCTTGTGACACATGTATTTTAATAGTACTATATTAAAATACATGTGTCACAAGATGACTGAAAGGAGGTCTGCAAATGCCTGAGTTCGCGACTTTCACTGTAGTTCGTTTTGAACTGTAGTTCGTTTTGAACTTGTTCGCTTGTTCAAAGTACGGGATTTCGGGATTTCTTATAAAAACGAACTTATTTGCATCATTTGAAATTGATGATGTTGAACGAATAGCTCCTACAGCGAATACAAAATACAATATAGCTCATTCTTGGCGCTTTGTCGCTATGTTTCATAAAAACCAATCACGAATAACACTAACTATGTCACTTGCTCTAAAGGAACTAGTTCGTTTTGAACAATAGGTTACTATTCGCTTCGCTTATTAAATTACGTTAAATTATTTGAAGGTGTTACCTGTTAGTTTAGGCGCTTAGGGTATTGTAATCAGTAACCCTCTGACCTTCATTACGATGCTCATAAACACAGCGTGGAGGTATTAGCACTTGAAAGAATCAAACAAACGATGAATGTTCAGAGCCGCTTATTTCTCTAGTAATTTAAAAAAAAATCTTTTGAAATAATTTTTCAATACCTACTAAATCAACTAAAGTAGTAGGTAATCAGGTGGGTATAGGGGTGACAAAAAATGTAAAAATTCTGTACTTTCTGTTTTTGCACTTTTTCCATTAGTTTATTTACTTTCACAGTTTAAATTCTTTTAAATCTGGTTTTTAAGTAAATTTCTGTCCCTCGCAGGTAATTTTATCTTTGTATAAATGGTCATGTTTGTGAAATTAAAATTTTTACTAACTTCAGCTAGAGGTAACAAGACCTAGAATAACTAACTACATGTCTTTTGAACTTGAACTTATTTTATGATTTTTAAGGCAATTACCATCTTTATTTTCTTCTCTAATCAACGCCGGTCTTGCTATTTGATATATGGACTACTACAAAAGACAGGGCGATACGTCATACGTAACATTTAACATTGATGAACTATAGTTCATCGATGATGTCTATACTGTATCTTATAACTATATCAATGATATAGTTCATTCATTCATTGATGAACTATAGTTCATTTTGAACTATTCAATTGACCTAGTTCGTTCGGTGAACTAGTTCAGTATGAACTATTCAGCAAAATGAACTACAATTCCCACTTCTATTAAACAGTGTTATTAAATTTAAGCAATTGCTCTCTATTCTAATACTAGCATTTTTTTCCAGAACACACCTTGATAATCCTGAGATCAAAGGACGTCGATCAAAGGTAGGCCCTCGCTTCTCGTTGAGGTTTTCTTTAAATTAAATTTTTCAAACTACATGGAGCTCTTAAATTAAGGAAATTTAACGCATTAATTAATTAAAAAACAACTTAATTAAGAACTTGATGAAGTGAGATTTTTTAAACATCCGGATTTTAAAGTGTACATTTCCTTATAGCTAAAGAATAATTTTGCGTTTGTTAATTAAATTAATGTCGTTGTTCGCTTTGTTTAATTTTATTAGATGAGAGCACTTATGGGATGTTAAAGACTTTTTTAATTGCAATTAAAAATGTAATGAGATAAATTGCAACTTTGTTTTGAAACAGTGGCGTTTTAAAAAATATTTGAATCTTTTTTGCCTCGATCTGTTGATTGCAGTCATTTCGTTTTGGGAATATGAAAATATATTAATGTTGTTAAATGAAAGGCAATTAATTAAAACGAAAGCAAATTAATAAATTTATAAAAAATTAAAATATTTATATTTTTAAAGCATTCCATGCATGCTAAAGGAGATATAAATCTTTGGTTCGTGTGTTTAGACCCTTAATTTACATAATCGAAACATTCATAATCTAAGCATTTAGGTACGTTTCTAATGTTTGTTATTTATTTAAAAAATATTTATGTTTTAATATATCGAGGTGTATTATTACAAATAGTTTTGATTTTTTTTACTTTTGACGATTATTGTAATTTTATGCTAAGTTCATTAAGGCCGAAAACACACAGAGACGCGCACATAATTAATGTTTTATGTTCTTTTCGAAATTTTATTTAAATAAACCATAAAGGCTCTTACACAAAAACAATGAGCAGCCATTAATGCGATAGTAATAACCAATAAAAGTTATTAAAGGCGTGTCTCGACTCTCGAAGATCTCTTCTTATTCTTCTTATTGTTAATTCGAGCTCGTTCCATTTTCTTTATTAAATAATGAGCTTTTACGACATGTTAAAGAAAAAACACAAACGTTTTTGTTGTAAAAAAATAATGAGCAAAGATAACCGCAAGATTTTTATCTAAAATAGAAATACAAAAAGAACCGAACTAAAAATTAATGTTAAACAACACGTCCAAAACATAAAAGATGGGACAATTTAGGACGGAGGACCATAAATTTTGACCCACCAAATAGATGTTTTAAGTTTTTAAAAAAAGGACAATAATTTTAGTGTCTTCTTATACAACTTTAATATTTTACCTTCCAACAAATGGAATAAACTTAACATTTATATCTGAACCATTGGTCAATCGGATGTTTGAAAGACTTCAAAGAATCCCTATTGAGGCTTATCGTTTTCTAAAATCGTGACATGGTTGAAAATTGATGTTTTACCAGCTTTATTATACTTGGTAAATTAAACCAATTTTTGCTCTTAAAAGTGAAGAATTTTAATTTTATTGCTTTTAATTTTTTGCAATCCAAGAAAAAGTTATAATCCAGACAAAAAAAATAATAATAATAATAAAAAATGTTTTTTTATAGTCAAAATATAGGGCTTTTGTCCTAACAAAAGTCGATTTTCAAAATTGTTTAAAAATTGCCTTCCTTTAAGGGGCTAAAATAGGTGGAAATTTTGGAATGGATTTTCTCAAAATTTTCTCTGCAATATTTTTTCTTTTTTTTGGATATGTTAGAGACAACGCAATTCTCTATCGAAATATAAATTTTTATCAAAATCTTTCGAGCCGTTTTGGAGTAGTGATTTTTTTAATGTCAAAATTTCTTTTGTAATAGAAATTAAAACTTGTAAACGGATCTGTACCGATATGTATAGTTTATCCATTTTCGGAACCAGAAATTGCCTTCTTAATCCTTATTATCTCATTAGCACCCTACTGTGTTGGGTACCAATAAAAGATGCGTAAAATCTTCGAGAAAAAGGTAAAAATGAATTTCTGCCAAAAGCAGGTATATAAACCCTTCTAACGCTTCATGTAAAAGAAATTTAAAAGATTTAATTTAAATATTATGTGATATTTTGCACATTTTTTGTAAAGTGCAAAGCATTAAAAGGGTTTATATACCTGCTTTTGGCATAGAAGTTCATTTTTACCTTTTTCTCGAAGATTTTACTCATCTTTTATTGGTATCCAACACAGTAGGGTGCTAATGAGATAATAAGGATTAAGATTATTAAGAAGGCAATTTCTGGTTCCGAAAATGGATAAACTATACCACTCTCATGAATATCTAATATTTGACACTATTTTCGATTAACAAAACGTTTCCGGTTAAACCGGAAATTACAAAAATATCAACATTTTTAGGAACATGCTGTATATTTTTAAATAATTTAAAAGCTCGTAAAATTAGCTCTTACATGATACTAAACATTTTATATTTTGACTTCCGGTTTAACTGGAAATGCGATCGAGTTTCTTAATTTAAATGGAACACACATAAAAATAAATTTAATACTAAAAACAACGGATGTGGCCCTACAAAGAACTTTTTCCTGTCCGTCAAATATTATAATTTTATATATTTTTTTATTAAAATGTAATTTGATATCTTATAAATGAAATACAATTAAATTATAAAATTTTAAATTAAATTAAAAGAAATGCAAAAAAAATACAACAGGAAAAAGTTCCTCGTATGGCCACATCCGTTGTTTTTGAGATTCAGTTCAAATACCTGGAAAAGCCGTTGTCTCCAAAAGTCTTCTTTTTATAAATTTTCGAAATTACAATTTTCTTTGGTATAAAATAAATACATCATTAGGAACTTATAGAAAATCGCTTTTCTCCAAAGTATTTTGGTTAGAATTAAAGGACCTATCAGTTAGATTTCCCAGCTTGTATAGTCTGGGGTTGAGGCGAGAGCCAGAGTGGCCAAATTATATTCTCGCAATTCGCAATAGACGAGATCTGTCAATATCTCGCTCTCATTGATAAAATTCACACCATTACAATATTACAATATTATTATCGCTCGCGTCTCGGTCTCGCTTATAGAAAGGACCCCGCACTTTTTATATGGAAAGACGGTTTCGGTCAAATTTGTTAAAATTTTGGTAAGTTGTAGATTTTTACCTTCTGAACAAAAGTCTCAATGGGCGAAAACATCTAGACCCCTACGTTTCTGAGATAGAAGGCCGCCAAAGCTCTTAAGATGTCTATCCTTATAAATTAATATAGCATACATTTTTTGTTATATAGAAATATAAACTGTACTAGGTGGTATAGTTGACCAATACTAATAACTTTCGTTATTTCAATTTTGCAAAACGGTGCTTGGTTTTTGTAATATGGCGGATTTATTGATTTTTATTTTTTTTGGTAGCATCTGTGTTTTTTGAGTTAGTTTTTTTCTAATAGAAAATACAAAAAAAATATTTTGCACAAAAGTTGTTGAAAAGGCTTCCAACAATTAAATAAAATTCATTAGACAAAAATTCATGGAGTGGTGGCAGAGAAATAAAATTTTGAACTTTTTGCCTCGCCGCCATTTTAAAACGGTGAGAGATATAATAAAAGACAATTAACATTATTTGTAGAACTTTTTTAGTAGATTACATAAATCTTTTTATTTTTTTCCTAACTCAAAAAACAAAGATGCTGCCATAAAAAATTAAAAATCAATAAATCCGCCATATAGAAAAAACCAAGCGCCATTTTGAAAAATTAAAATAACAAAAGTTATTAGTAATGGTCAACTCTACCACCTGGTACAGTTTATATTTCTATATAACAAAATATATGTGCTACATTAATTTATAAGGATAGACATCTTAAGAGCTTTGGCGGCCTCTATCTCAGAAACGTAAAGGTCTAGATGTTTTTGCCCATTGAGACTTTTGTTCAGAAGGGAAAAATCTACAACTTACCATAATTTTATCAAATTTGACCGAAACCGTTTTTCCATATAAAAAGTGCGGGGTCCTTTATTAATAATAATAAATTTTCAAAATTACAATTTTCTTTAGTACAAAATGAATAGAACATTATGGAAAATCACTTTTCTCCAAACTACTTTTGTTAGTGTTAAAGGAGCTATCAGTTTGATTTCCTAGCTCGCAGTCAGGCAAACGCCACTCTCAAATGCCACTGTTCGAGCGCGAGAGCGAGACCTAATCTCGCTCTTGCGTTACAAATTACATTCTCGTCTTGCTCTCGCTTTTTCTCGCAAATGGTTACCTCGCTTGCCCTCACTTTTAAACCTTGCTCTCACTCTCGCATTATAAATTATATTAACACTTGCGAGAGCGAGACGAGATCTGTCAAAATCTCGCTATCGCTGATAATTTTTTTTCTTCATTCACACCATTACTCTCGCTTTTTTCATGCAAATTGTTACTTTCGCTCAGTCTATCTTTTACGCCTTGCTCTCGCAATAAAAATTATATTAACATCTGCGAGAGCGAGACAATATCTATCATAATCTCGCTCTTGCCATTAAAGTTCTTTCATCATTCACACTAGTGCAATAAAAAACATTTTCGCACCCTGTTATATTATCGTTTCGAGAGCGTTTGTATAAACTCTCGCTTTTTTCTCGCAAATGGTTACTCTCGCTCGCCCTCGCTTCTAAACCTTGCTCTCGCTCTCGCATTACAATTTAATTAGCACTTGCGAGAGCGAGACGAGATCTGTCAAAATCTCGCTCTCGCTGTTAAATTTATTCAAACCGTTACAATAAAAAACTTTTTCGCGCCCTGCCATATCATCGTTTCTATAGAGCGAGAGTTCTTATACAAACTCTCGCTTTTTTCTCGCAAATGGTTACTCTCGCTTTCACACCTTGCTCTCGCTCTCGCATTACAAATTATATTAGCACTTGCGAGAGCGAGGCGAGATCTGCTATCGCTGATAAATTTTTTTCTTCTTTCACAGCATTACTCTCGCAAACGGTTACACCTTGCTCTCGCTTTTGCAAGAGCGAGAGTGACCTAGTCTCGCTCACGCGTTACATATTACATTCTCGTCTTGCTCTTGCTTTTTTCTCGCAAATGGTTACTCTCGCTCGCTCTCGCTTTTACACTCCGCTATCGCATTACACATTATATTCTCGTCTCGCTCTCGCTGATAAAGTTTCTTCATCATTTACTCCACTACAATAAAAAACATTTTCGCTCCCTGCCATATCGACCTTTCGACAGCGAGAATTTTCATACAAACTCGCGTTTTTCTCGCAAACGATGACTCTTGCTCGCGTCTCGCTCTCGCTTTTACACTTTGCTTTCGCAGCGAGAGCGAGAGTTTTCGTCTCGCGCGAATTTTTATTTGGACTTTTTAACTTAGCTGTTTTACCCGAGCCTCCCTAGGATATTTTCCTCATGAATCGGTCTTGTGAATCTTGCGTTTGTTAAATTTTTGTACGGTTTTCCCTTAATAGGCACCCATGGGCGCCTCTTTCTTCCATGATTTAGATTGGGGAGCTTTTAAGTAATAAATTCAATAGTAAGCGTTCGAAGCAAATATCACCGAAGTGTATTAGCAAACCGACCATTGCCATTATAGTCTGACGTTTAGGTTTCATGTTCGATTGAAATTTATTGTAAATACGTCTCTTTCTTCCATGATTTACATTTCAGTAATACTTTCATTAAGCGTTCCATAAAAAGTGTCCTAAGGCCGAGTTTTTCATTGGGAGTTTAAACTACGTTCCATCTGAACGAAGATCAATCTCATGCGCTGTACTTTTATTGTAACGTAAACGAGTTACGGCGCATGAGCTTGAACTTGGTTCAGATGAAACGTAGTTTAAACTCCCATTGAAAAACTGACCCTAAGTGCGTTAACTATACCTATGAGTGGGTAGTATTTATTTATACGCGGTTGATCTGTTAGCAATTGATAATTGGCGCATTCAAACGAAGCCGATATAACAGTTTCCAATTGCTCATTTCTCTATCTATCAGCTGTTAGCAACCGTTGTATCGTCTGAATGTTATTCTAAACTTGATTTTTGCTAAAGTGTTTTACGGAGAGGAGAAAACTTTTTGTGCTGCTAGAATTTGTAGTATTATAGGGAAGGTACAACATTAAACATTTATGACATAAATATCGTACTATTTTTTTCCAACGCCATCTCGATTTGTCTAGTTTTGGCCACATTTTCCGTTATAATTACTTATCAAATTAGCTAATGAATTTATGTCTCCTATATTGTAAAATAGTAGGTATGGGTAAAATATAAGGTGCTCTTAAGGAGATGGTAAAAATTTATTAGTCGTTTATCCTTATGTTAACATAAACAACCAAAGGTACTAAAATATTTATATTTATTGGGGTTTATACTTATGTTTTTAATTTTTTTTTCTATATGGTTCTCTCTTAACATGTTCACGACATTATTATTTTTCATAATCGTAAAATATGGCAAACAAAATTAGTAAAATCTTTTCTATTATTTTATTAATGTGATGGTTATACGACCATTGTTGTTAATAAATTTATAAGACCTACACCTCCAAATTTAAATATTTTACAAATTGAATATATTTTAAAGCTTTTTGTTTGTTATCGCTTAATACTGGAGATATACCTACCACTTTAGACAACAAGACCTCGATGAACTTCCATTTTTTTTTAAATCCCAAGATTTTATTGTAATGGTTAAACTTTTTAAAAATAATATACGTATAGCGCGCGTTGGCGAGATGAAAGTTATAAATCAAACAAACATCATCAGCAAGGGTTAGACTACAAATCATAAACGAGACGGACTCCTAGTTTACGACGATACCGCTCTACAGGTATCTCACCAGGTTACAGAATCGGACTGTATAATTATGTGGTTAGTTACAAAAATTTTGATGACTGAGTTTAACAGGTTAACTTAAATATTTACGATTGTTCAATTTGTGTTTGTTTAATGGTACGTAGGTCCATATAACAAATAATTTGAATGTTATCGGTACAGTGGCGTAACTTGTGAGACATATACCGTCTATTCCAAATTTTTCATAGTATATCTGCTGACTCTTGATCTTTTAAATTTTAATTTTAAATAGCGTTTCTCCTTCTCAATTAATGAATTATATGCTATTCAATAAGTTAACGTACTGAAATAATAAGTCGTTGAACCAGCCTCCACTGCTGGGACGGTAGTTACGCCACTGGTGTTATACAAGTCAAATAGGTGAACCACTTTTATAAGCTCTTGTTAGTATCTACGAGTAATATGCTGTTGAATGAAGGCGAAATGTTTGTGTGGGTGCAAAGGATGCGTAATTTTTGTAGATAAATCGTTGGTGCTGTTCTTGAGTGCTCTTCGTGGAAACTATATAATTCTGGTATAGTCTCAAGCTCTCAAGTCGATTTAAATATACATTAGCCTAGAAAGAAATAGAAAAAGTAATTTAAATATTTGCACAATTTAAAAAATACAAACTGCCATGGTATGTATTCAAGTCGGGATCTTCTAGTTGGGCCAAATTCCTGATAACGTTATAATTCGACCGTACAGTTGGGCCAAATTTGAAACTCGAGAGAATTAAGAACTAACTACCTGTAGCATTGCTGTTTAACGACAAATTAAAAATTTCTCTTGCAAAAATTTCTTAAAATACTACGTCATATCGTAGGAGATTCAGCAAAACCTCGTATTAGCACTTTCGCACGTTTTACAGTAGCGATAAAAAACCTTTTTAATTAGTTTTTTAATTTTTTTATTTTTACTTTTTTAAAACTTTTTTTAAGTATTTTCTAAAAGTATAATTTATAATATTAATTAATAGGAAAACTGAACTAATAAGTGTTTTTGCGCGCACATTTTTGGATCACGTGATTATTACAGATGCAATAACGGCTTTAACCGTCATATAATCTAATAGATTTTCATTGAATTGAATTCTTTCAGCTTAATACATAAAAATCTCAAATGTTAAAAATTGTTTAATACGAGGTTTTGCCGAATCTCCAACGATATAAATAATAGGAGTAGATATATTAATTATAATATCACTTTTTTAGTTTAAACCAACGCGGATTATTTCAGAACGATCCTTTGGCTTAACTGTTCGATAAGATTAAGTAAGCCCTAAGCGTTTCCGTGAACTTCAAGTAAAATTTCAAGTCAGAAAAGGAGTCATTAGTACACCCTAATGTTTGGTTGGATTAGTTTGGCAAACTTACAGTGAGTGGAAACTCTTAATACAGGGCTGTAGCCAAGGTGTTTTAGAAAGGCTTCTAAGATATGGAACTTACTTTGTTATAATCGGAGTGTAAGCATCTAGAAAGTGTTCGTCAAGTACTGTGGTGGGGCTATACCTCACTTGGTCACTTCACCACGCCACTGTCGTTATAACATTTAAACTAAAAACAAAACACGCCCTGTAGGGAACTTATTATTTCACAATCACAGTGTGATGGAGTAGAAAATGTTTGTCAAGTACCATGGTAGGGCTATGCCCTACTTAGCCACTCCTTCGCCACGCCACTGTCGTCATAACTATTAAATTAAGAACAAAACACAAATTGTAGGAATCTAAAATGATTACTATAATGATTACACTACTGTGATTAGGAAATGTTCGTCAAGTACTATGGTGGGGCTATGCCCCAGCACCTAGCCATTCCTTAGCAACGCCACTGTCGTTATGTCGTTACAACAATTAAACTGAAAACAAAACATACACTGTAGGGAATAACTTATTATGTCATAATCAGAGTGTGATCGTAAAAGAAACGTTTGTCAAGTATCATGGTATATCTGGCCGCTCCTTTGTCACGCCACTGTCGGTATAACTATTAAATTAAGAACAAAACAAACATTGTAGGAAACTATAATGATTACACTACTGTTATTATGAAATGTTTGTCATTTACCATGGTGGGGCTACGCCCCACTTAGCCATTCCTTCGCCACGCCACTGTCGTTAGAATAATTAAACTTAAAAAAACATACTCTCTAGGGAACTTACTTTGTCATAATCAGAGTGTGATCTTGTAGGAAATGTTCGTCAAGTACTATGGTGGGGCTATGCCCCACTATGCCGCTCTTTCGCCACGCCACTGTCGTTTTATCAGGGGATTGGGGTTATGTGCATGGTATATTAATATGTATCTCCATAGATGGGTTATTTATTGCAGCTGGACATTAAAAATGAAATAGAATTTCTTTAATTAAATGTTCTATTTGGATCGATTTGGATGGAACCATTTCTGATGGCCATTTCACCATCCACGCTGGTAATTGTTTGATGAAGAGATGGGCAATAGGTGTGGGTTAAGGAGCGATGCATTGTTGTTTGTCGATTTGCTCGTTTAGAAGGTAGGGAGGAGAATTTGTTACATTTGTTTATCAAGGATTTCTAAGAGTGTAAAGTTTTTCTCTTTAAGGCCGAATTCTACATTACACATTTATCCCCAGGATTTAATTTTAGTCTCAGTATAAGCCGGTTCACGCTATTGCTAAACCCCTGATAAGTACCTATGTATACCTATTGTAAAATCCACACTAAGACAGATGTGAAAGATTTTGGTTTGAAAGTTGTGGAAGAGTGATTGGTTTAGAGGAGGAGGTGGTAGCTCAAAGTCGATACTGTTTTGTTTAGTTGGATGGAATAAGACTTGATTTAAACAATTGGCGCCCCGTTTGCTTTATACATAGAGGGTGTTCTATTGATATGGAATATATCAATTATCTCGCCTAAAAAAGATATTTGGAAAAAATGCTCGGACCCGTCGATTTAGATTTTAAATTGCTCATTTTTTGGCACTAAAATTAGTTATACAGGGTCCTCTATTTTGGAGGTACAACGTCATCAACCGTTTTTGTAAATGGAGTACTCTGTATATTTTATTATTTTTGGAAATTCCATTGAGAGCTTTTGAAAAACCTCTTACACTAGCACCTAGCACATAGCGTTTGCTTCTATACCAAAGCTTTTGAAGTGAAGTTCTGATTCATTGGGCTTTGGAGAGCGCAAGTCGTTAATTAGGGCAAAAGTTCTATTAGTTCTAAATAAATAATAAAAACTTTTTCGTTACCCACAAATGTTTCAAAAAAGATTGTGATTTTGTTTACGCAATTAATAATAGCCAGCATTGCATGTTATATGAACAAAATATGAAAAAAAAAAGCAAACAACACTCGTATAATTTAATTTAAACCCCCTGAAAGCCCGGTCGATTTTTCACCTGACAGTTTCAACGACTAAGATTAATAACGTAATTTTTGAAAACCATTACAGTTAATGTAAGGCCGCCATTGTCGTTTATTGCATAGGATATGGTTTTGGGGAAATAAAAAGGAATTTGTATTTTGTAATTGAAAAAAAAAGTCTCTTTAAATCAAATTATTTACTTATCATCAAAAATAAAACTGTTAGATGTTGAAAAATACAAAATCAAAGTCGGCGTGAGTAGGCATACGAAATTAAAATTACGATTTTATAATAATTTTAATTGGAATTACTTACAACAAAGGCGGCTTTCTTTATTGTAAAGTTTTGTGTTTATTTGATACGCAATCACAGAATTGATTCTATACCTGGCAATTCGATTCGCTTTAATAAACAGTGCCATTGTTATTATTCTTAATGTTATTAATGGTCTCGATGGAATGCAAAATTCTATCACCGATTTTAATTCAATCGCGCCTTTTTAAATAAAATATCCGCCATATTAGAACAACCATTTTGAATTTTTATAAAGAATGTGCATTTTTCGACATTTAACAGCAAATAAAGAAATTTAAATTAGTTCCATGAGAAAATTCCTCACTATACACGCCAATTAGTGCTTACTTTATTAATTAATTTTTAATTAGTCAATAAATTACCGGATTATAGGTATACTGTTAAATGAGAAGTATAAACTTCTGAACATTCCAATCAAAATTATTAACCCTTTAACAGCTTGCACAATTAGTTCAATTGCGCCACTTTTGTATCGATTAATTTTCTTTACTTATGAATTTAATGTAATCTTTAAACAATGGAAACTTTATAATAGATATAAAATAACGAGACGTCTCCGTTACACCACATGAGGAAATGGTGATAACATTAATTACAACTGCCCCCAAGTGCCTCTAATGGACTCTGGGGTCGTAATTGGGCATTCAATTATTAGTTCGCAAATGCTATCAGTGGGGGTGAGAGTGCTCTAAACAATTTATTGTAGCCTATTATTTAATCTTGTTTAAGTAATCCTTTTATTTAGAGTTGTTTGTTATTCGTCCTTTACACATAAACTTTAATATTATTTACACATAAATAGTTAATGAAATTAATCTTCAGTTTGCTTATACAGGGTCTGCCGACAATTTGAGGTGGAATTGCCAATTTTAATCGTGGGGGTGTTTTGCTACTGCCGATACTTCTAGATGAGAAACAGGCACTCTATATCTGCTCTATACAGGGTGAATCCTAACGTACGGACTAAACTGAAATACAAACTAAAAGGGACCAAAATTTAGTTTTTTCTAAATAAATTTATGGTCAAAATCTCAAAATCCAGGTTTTTATAAATTAACGTCCACCTATTGAGAACCTCTGAGCTTTTACAAATAACCTACACTTCAGTTTTTGTAAATTTACCGACACGTGACTACCTTAAAATTGACAAATAAAGATGAAAACGACCCATTTAATTAGTGAGTTTAGTTATTTAATTTAGTTAATACATTTATAATTAAATTAATTATTGAGTATTCTAAAAGTAAGGTGTCGGTAAAGTTAAAAACAACGGATGCGGTCATACCGGGAACTTACTCTTTTTCATATCCGTCAAACCTTGTAATTCTGTATTTTTCTTAATTAAAATTTAATTTAATATCTTCAGAAAGCTAATTTTACGAGCTTTCAATATATTGAAAATATACAGGGTGTTCCATTTAGATTTCGAAATTTGATCCCATTTCCGGTTAAACCGGAAGTCAAAATATACAGTATTGGGTGTCTTGTAACACAACTAAGTGTACAAGTTTTCAAAATATTGAAAAATATACAAGGTGTTCTTAAAAAGTTTTGATATTTTGTTAATTTCCGGTTTAACCGGAAGCGTCTTGTTAACCGAAAATAGTGTCAAATAATAGATATTCATGGAATTGATACATGCAAGTCACAATTTTCAAGTTTTCGTTTGTATTACAAAAGAAATTATGGATTTTTAAAGTTTTGACATTTAAAAAATTATAACTCCGCATCCGCATCATACAAGTAATTTAAAATTTAGAGTTTGATAGAGAATTACTTTTTCCATGACATATCCAAATATGTATAAATTGGCCGGGCCAAATTTTGAGAAAATTAATTTTAAAATTTTGACCTATTTTGGCCCCTTAAAGGTAGGCAACTTGGAAACAATTTAAAAAATTGACTAGGTTAGAAGGAAAGCCCTACATTATGGGTATACAATGCCCATTTGTAATTTTTATAATATTAATTACCGTTCAAGTTATAAGGGAAAACCAAAATGGTACAATCGTTCTATTGAACGCTATTTTGAATAAAAGAATTTGCTTTTTTTTCATTGGGCTCACATGTACTATCTTATAGTCAAGTAAAAATAATTTAAAAAAAATAAATATCCACCTTATTTTTGGGACACCCTGTATAGATTTCTTATAAAAAACAAGGTTTCCTAGCACTAACTGTGATTTGAATTTTACCAAATGCAATTTAAATGGATTAATTTTGAACCACTTCGTATAATACAAAGTATGCCTCTTGTGTCCCTATTCCAATTCTTTGTCCATTATATTTTTAAACACTTAAATATTAAATCCATATTTCCAAGATGTCTGCTTTTAAGGTATTTGAGTTTAGGAAGGTCAGCGTTTCAGAATCGTAGGGGGAAAAGAAGAAAATCAGTGTATTGACAACCACGATTTTTGTGTTCTTGAGGTACAGTCAGCCTCACATTTAATGGCCATCCTGGTTATACGTTTAGCACTAATTGTGGATGCAACCATCATAACATCCCTTACTTAAATTGAGGAGTAATTTTATTTTACCATGCTAATTTTATCATAATATACCATAATATTTTATTTTATCTATGCTAATTTCTTCTTTTGCATACGTCTTTTCAAATCTTGGTATTATTAACGTTTGCCTCTAATAGATGCCACAATTTTAGTTCTTCTGCAAATGTGGTGAACGAGTTGCTAACTCTGTTATTTCTACCAGCATTGGCAAAGCCCGATTATGTTCTTTCGTTGGAACCTTCTATTTATGTTTAAGGAAAAAAATTATAAATTGTAAGGTCCATTGGAAAAGGAATGTTGGCGCTCTTTGTAGAAGAAGAAGAGATATTTAAATTTTCTCTAACGACAAAAATATATAATGTAGTAATGAATGGGCCTTTTATGAAAAAGCACCGTTTATGTCAAAGTTAAAAGTCAATGATTTTTGACGCACCTAGATTTCTCACGAATCTAAGATATCCAAATGTGTAATTATTTATCCCCTTTGAACCGGAAGTTACACGTGTGATTGTTCCGGCATGTAATTATTTGAGATTACACATAAAGTCATGGGGTAACATCTATTGTAAATTTTAAATGTCTTTGATTCCATTGTACTTTTCTTCATATTTGATTTCTTTCACTCAACAACATTTATACAGATTACTACATAATTATTCGTTTAGTATTGTAAAAGTGAACAAATGACGCTTTTTAATATTATTTGAATAAATGTGGTGCGTAATAAGAATGAAAGGTTTTAAGGGTGAATTGTACGTTACAAATGTCTATGAGGAACACTATAACGGATTTTTCATTTACAAAAAATACAACAAGTTTCCCTCAAATTAAGAAAAGCTCGTTGATGCTTCAGAATTGATGGGATGACGATTAAATGGGTAAATGAGAAAAAGTGAGATGCATAATAAGGGTGTAATTGAATATTAAAAAACGCTCTGTCCATTTTACATAAATACACAAATTTGTAGTGAGGAGAATTTATATTGACCCCCACGTCTCATTCCCTTACTCTTTTGACTCATCAAGAAGAACTGACCAAACTAACCAATAGGTATTTTCTTCTGATCTTGATTATAAGGTAACATTAGGACCGATGATTTAATTTGCCCTCTGAATCACTATAAGTACTAATTATTTAAAATTATTCAGTATTCAGCGAGGAATGGAACATTCCTTAATCTCGTGAAGGGATAAAAAAATTAAAATTACGAAAATCTCACATAACAAAATCACCGCTAGGTGGCACTATCTGACTTTAGTGTTTTAAATGAGACACCTTATATATATTATTGCATATTTGATGGAGACTCCTTTCGATGGCTATCAAAATTATATGCTTAATGGGTTTGGGTCTTCTATGGATCTGCGCCAAGATATTAATAATAATATAATAATAATAATATTGCTCATTTTATTCCAACAACAAGTAAACAAGTCAACTTTGCTTGCCCATTTTGACGTAACGAATGGACAAATTTGACAGCTTGACTGCCTTAAAAAAATTTGTATAATGTCATAAATTTTCTATCCTTTTGTTATTATCTTCCAAAGCTGGTCGATAAAGTTATAATTATATCACAGTATAATAATATGCTACGCATACAGTAGTGCCGACGTGCAAAAATTGTGTCGCTAATATTGTTTTGCGCATGCGTGAATTTGTACTATCCGATTAATGGCGGGTTATTGTTGAATACAGTGCACATTCAATATAGTCACCTATGATAAAAGAAACCAGGCAACTATTTTTTATAAACTCGCATCATGCGTGAATTTGTACTATCCGTTAAATGGCGGGTTATTGTTGAATACAGTGCACATTCAATATAGTCACCTATGATAAAAGAAATCAGGCAACTATTTTTTATAAATTTTATGTCAGCATGAACGAGCATGAATGACAAATCGAATGTGCACGTTATTATTATATTTTTTATAAATTAAATATTTTTTATTTGCATCAAAAACCGAAACGGAAGGTACCTTGTACTAATGAAACATGATTTCAATACATTCAGATACTTATTTATGCTACCCTTTACAAATAGATATAAAAATAACAGTGACAGCTGACAGAACCTATAAAAATAATTTTGAATTTACGCGCGCTTATATACTTCATACTATCCGATTAATGGCGGACGGTGTTCAAGGTCACTGATTTTGGCGACAAGAAATACAATGGTAACCATGGGGTTGTCACTACTGTATGCGTAGCAAATAAGTATACTGTGATTATATCGTCTGAGTGTCTAAAGCTAAATAATACCATGATTTTTCTTACTTTTTTTAAATAGACCATTCTGTATCTATACATAAAAACAGCCCTTTTCATTGATAGGTATACAGGATGGGCCGTTAGTACAGAGTCGGCTGATAACTCATATAGGTACCTACTGGTAATAATTACTTAGACGAATTCCATTAACTTACCCTTAAAAAACAAAGCATAAGCATTCCTAATAAGAAAAAAATTAGTCTCAATTATACAGGATGTTCAGTTTAATTAATAAGTAGGTATAGGTATGTTTAGTAGGGTCACTGATGCATCGTGACTAATCTTTCAAAAGAAGTGGATTGGAGCAGTATGGTTCTAGCTCTGACACGCGATCGAAAGACCTGTAGTAAACTAGCCCCATGCTCCCATGTATGATTGTATAGGGTCAAAGAAAAAAAAAGGGTGCATGTTAGAAACTAAATTCGGATAGAGCAACCTAGCAATGAATGATGGATAGAACTTAATATTCTTTTTATCAAAAATTGAGTGCCTCTAGTGAAATTTAATAAAACATTTTCATACTCCTCATCCTTTCACGAGATATTGGGCTATCCAAATGGACTCATTGTTGGCCCGTAAGTGTACTTTTATCCTTGCTAATTATTAATACTAAATTTAGAGCTTAATCGGTGCAGAATTTCTAAGCATAAATTTACAGCTTATAGATTCTTGTTTACAAATGCAGCGTAAAACTTTTGCGCTAATGTATTATAAATTTACTACTTAAATTCAGCAACGTGTCATACGGGTCTTAGTGCTTCTTCATAGAGTCCCTTAGAGTACCCTAGAGAGTACGTTAGAGTACAATATACCTATAGGGGAATGGATATGATATACTAAGGTACCTATAGGAACCTAATTGCATTCGTCATCTCTACGTCCCACTCTCGGTGTAAAGCTTCACCAAGTCTTCAACTCATATTTCCATTTTTATCTTTTCCATTGGTTAATTTTATTCCATGTTTCTTAGCATACTTATGGGCGTTTGCACCGCTAAATTATATTTTCACAACTTATCCGCTAGATAAACTATCTGTTAGTTTATCTGTAAGCGGTGCAAACGACCATTAGTCATCGGAGAAAGGAATCAAGAAAATTTATTTATTTTTGGTATTGTCAGATCCCTGGACGTGTGAGTCTCTGAGGTGTTGCCTGGAGTCTGGAGTATACATATGATTGCGGCGGATTGACAATTAAACAAAAGTAACCACTAGCACAAACATTATTTATTAAAATTTTATACCCTCTAAATATGTGCGAGCCCCAGCGGCCCAGCACATCATAATCTTAAAATTAAACATTAATTATCGACTATAGCTTCACGTGCCCCAATTTGCCCTCTTTTACATTATCGGTCGGCAATGTTCGTAAAAATACGTAATCTGATAAGTAGTGAAGCATCTATCTTTGTTGATGCTGCGTAATATGTAGCTAAATTGTAACGACGTATTTCGGCTTATTTTGACATACACCGGCAAAGATCTGCTGGAACAACTGTACATGTTGTGTTGCACATTGACGCATTGGTTAGTTAAGTAGGTACGGTGCCTTCATAAATACCCTCAACCCACGTGGCCAATTTGCTAGGTAACCACATTGGCATCAGATTGGTGCAAATTGGTCACGTGGGTTGAATTTATTTCTGAAGGCACTGTATAAGCAAAAACGTCATAGAGTGCTTGCCATATGTAAGGGACCTGCGCAGAAGCAAAATTGTGTACTACCTCATAACCAAAGTTACATACCTTTACGTGAAAACCATTGTGAAAACAATGTTTGGGCGTCTTTTTCTACAACTTTCTCAGTTGCTCTTCTACGCATTTAAAGTCGTTTAGATATGCCAACCACTTTAAATAATTCGCTGCTTTAGGTACTGCGGTACATACACGTGGTTTATAGCAGGGGTGACCAAATTTACTAAATATACCTATATGCTCGACTATTTTTTGAAAAAATAAAATTTGGTACATTATAACCGGAAGTTCGTTAGAACAACTCAATAAATAAACAAAGTATTAAAATGGTACCAAAGATTTAGTCCGTTATATCCAGAAAAACGTTATAAAGGGGTACTTTATAACGGGGTTCTACTGTAGTTCGGCATTGAATTCTTGTAGCTTAATATTTACATAAAAATTTAAAAATGTCGAAAATTGTCTAATTCGAGGTTTTGCACAATTACCGACGATATACTAAAATATTGACGTCCACTATGATAATAAAGGAACCACGACCATTTATTTCTATAAGTTCTGAGTGTTGTATAATTATCTCCTGTCGGCTATCAAAAATCGCTTCGATTACAAGTCGATAGAGATCGACTTGTTGTGGCAATTCCTGGGTCTATAGCAAAACCTTAAAAGGAAGAGAGAGAGCGAGAACGTCAGACGAGAGCGCCGATAACATTTCCTGTTATAAAATACAATAATTTTCCGGAAAACTTGAAATCAAACATGGTTTGGCGATTGCGAAAACTCACCATGTCTTATCTAAGTCAGTTGTATACCATCAACAAAGAAAATCTTTCTATTCAATGGTTTTCCCATGCATGAGGAAATCTAGATCCATAATTTGTCATAGCTTATCTTGTCATGTTGTCTTAATCTTAACTATACTCGTATATTTTGGAAATTGGAAATCAATATTGAAGAAAACCATTAAGGGTGGTATTTTTTCCATCAGATACATTTATTCCCGGCGATCTTTAAAACCAGTTGCTAAGGGTGTGCGCAAATTAGAAGTTTCGAGCATAAAGTTTACATAGAGTTGTTTGAAATTTCAGCTAGAATCATATGTCCCTACAAGGGTGCAATATGCTCTATGCTCTCAGCTTTGAATTTGAGTACCCCAGAACGCTGTGGTCTATGCTATGCTCGAATCTTTTAATTTGCGCACACCCTAATATAGGTATTGTCAAAATTTAAGAAATATGTTGAACTTAGATACTGGTGGTTTTGGAATTTAAAGTTTTTTTGTATTATATTTGCTGATTTTATAACTTAAAACATGATCAATTTTTTCGTATTTAGAAAGCCTTTTTTTGAAGCATAATGTCCAAAAGTTTTAAGTTAAAAAACCACCAGTATCTAAGTTGAACTTGTGCCTTAGCAGTGTTTTTTGAATTTTGGCAATAAAGCCAATGGTTTTAAAGATCGCAGGGAATAAAAAAAAAGTAGAAAAGTATATAAAAGTGCTGTCTTCTCTGTTTCTCATCAGTACATTGCTAGATGCTGATGTGCATCTTTAGTAGAATAAGTTCTTTCTATAAAAAGAATTTCCTTAATTGATGGAAAACCATGAAGTATGCGAAATTCTGCACTGTGCGATCATTATGCTGATTTCCCACACTTTTCTTTGGAATTGGACAATTATTAATTTGCGTTGATCTCAAAATTATTGATATTCATTAACAGTAATCCTTGATCCATTTAATGATGTTCTTTTATTAAAAAAAATTATAATGAACTTAAATTTCGTACCATAGATAATTAAAAAAATTACGACTTGTGCAATAAAAATCAAAATTTACATTTCGAAATAGTATACCTAGGTAGGAATAAAAATTACCTTTTTGGGTGTTAAAACATCAACATTAATAAAGTTGCATGTGAAAATCAACAAGTTCAACGTGTTAAGAATTTACCTTTTCCTTCAATTGGTTAAATTTGAGCCAACGGAATCTTTGTACAGAAGAAAAAAAAATATTAGTCCAATCGTCGAGGTTGGGTTTCGAACCAATCACCATCGTATCTACCCTACCATTATTATCCTGCAAGCATGGCCTACTGAGCTTTTCAGTCAAGCTGTGAACTCCGGGAGTACAGGACACCCTCCTGTTAAATAGAATGTGTTTAAAATTGAAATATACTCGCGCAAAATTTCGTCTTAAACAAATCCGCGCGTAAAATAATTATTAATTAAAAAAGCATTTTTGAGTGTTGTGAATTGTGTAAAAGTTATGAGAATCGATTCTTTCAAAAACATCATTTAGTATAGAATTTTTATTTGAAATCCATCCATGAGTCGCAAGTAAGTTGACAAAATGATTAACGCATTTATGGATCCCGGACATCACCATTTAGCTACATACGGTATAAAAATGAGTCCGAGTCACAACGGCGGCGGAGCCACCATTCCGTCGCCTCATCACCAAAATCCGGCGGCAGCCATGACCGCCCCAGAAGTAGGACCCGGTACACAAAATCATCACTTTCAAACAAATTACGGCCACATGGGTCACTTAAATCCACACGCCGGTTACGCGGCTAGAGACTTTTTATTACGAAGGGATCATCACGAGTTTCCGGCGGCACAAACGGCACCCAGCGATCCCGTCTTATTTCATCATCCGCACACGGACATGGGACACCATCAACACCCTCACTTAGGAGCGCATCACCAAATGCTATATTCTAGAACGGATCATCACACTGCGTATCATCCTCAACCCAACCACCATCAATATTTAAATCCTCACATGGGAATGACCCATCATCCGACGAACGTACACGGTGCATTTTTTAGGTACATGAGACAACCGATAAAACAAGAAATGCAGTGTCTATGGGTCGATCCCGACCAACCGCCTCCTAGAAAACATTGTGGAAAACATTTTACTAGCATGCACGAAATCGTTACACATTTGACCGTAGAACACGTCGGCGGACCCGAATGTACGACCCACGCTTGTTTTTGGCAAAATTGTGCAAGAAACGGTAGGCCTTTTAAGGCGAAATATAAATTAGTAAATCACATACGGGTACACACAGGAGAAAAACCGTTCCCATGTCCGTTTCCAGGCTGTGGCAAAGTGTTCGCTAGAAGTGAAAATTTGAAAATACACAAAAGAACCCATACTGGTGAGTAAATTTATTTTTATACCTCTCTTCTGTCTATTTCTATTGAGTCGAATGTCCATTTCGTAGAAAAGAAACATAAATTTTCTAAACTTTTTGACCTAAAGGCAAATTTTGTCACAATGGGAATTGTAAAGAATGCTAAACATTTTTTAAAAGTCGTTAAGGTTTTGGGTTCCGAGAAGGGCTAAATAGATTAGTTGAGGCTGCTAATTATTAGGTAGTTTGGGGTTTATTGAGATATTAGCGACGGTCGTTTAAGACAAGATAAATAACTCTTTTTTAATCAACTCCCACGACCAACAAATAAGTATAACGAGGAATAATCCACATATAATCGATTGGATGTTAGTCGGCGGTTGAAAAGGCGATTAGACGATTTTCAACGGCAACCGTACCCTTGTTCGGTGATTTGAAGAGCCCTCGAGGCCAATCACCGACACTAGTAAAGAACCAACAACCGTTTGTAGGGTTCCGTCGAGGGTTCACACATGTGTCTGCGATGTGTATTTGCTATTTATGAGCAATGAGACGATTATTTGATTGTCACAATAGTCGTTAACGCTTTGTTATAGATTTGCGATGGTGGCGATAAGTATTCAAATACCACGCATTTAACTTTTAAATTATTTATTTTAATGTCGTAAATTGAATAACGAGTCCTTCTTATAATTTTAGTTTTGAATCATAAATTCTATTATAGAGATGGGGTAACTGAAATGAGAAATAATTGGTGCAATCGACGATTAGTGACTTAGGAAAATTAATTTTTGGAACAACCGTCGATTGGTGATGAATTAACTTCTTCTAACGCCGTTTCAAAGTTTTTATAATTTTTTTATAATAAAATTATAATTTGTTGAACGTATCGGGGCAACAAAGGGATAACTTATTGACAATGAGAAAATTTAATTGTTGGTGCAACTGGGCTCTATACTGTAGGTTAGTAATTTTCTAAAATATGCACCTAATAGGATTTTTGAAAAACATTACAATTTGTTTACCTATTATAAATCAAAATCAATCCGTTAGTATAAATGTTTTTCTATTTTCAAATTTCTACAGGGTGGTGCTAGAAGTTGTTACATGACCCTAACTGTGTGGGATATCTATCAAAATAAAAGTTTATCTAATACATCAGTGATATTTGAATAACTCTGATTTTTAAATAAAGCCCTCTGGTAGGTATATTTTTAAAATACACTTTAAATTGAGAAGCCATTAGCAAAAATTCTAAAGATAATCCAAATTCAAGTTTCTCATTTTCACCTTCATACCCTTAGCCAGATATAATTCTACTTTCATAGTTCCATTTTGCATTAAATAATTCGGTGTGAAGAAATTAATATTTTTGTAAAAATATCTTGATATTTACATGCGGTATCTGATTATTGTTTCATTAAATCATTTGAAAAATTGTCGAAAATGTGGACAAAACACATATAGAATAGCCTTTTCTGAGAGGAATAAATTTTCTTTTAATCAACAATTCTGATAAATCCACTAATACATTGTGGACCTTTCCAACTCAGCCGGAAGTAATTTAAATTAAAAATAAAACAATAGAAGGTGTATATTTATACCACAGCTTTTCTTCTTGTATCTCTTTATTTTGGACTTCATAGACACTGATGCTTATTGCATTTGTAATTACCAAAAATAATGCCAATAATAAATTAAGGGAAAGTTTTTCTATAGGTAATATACGTTCACAAAATATTACATTATATTTGGAGTACAGTCACGTGCATATCTTTTGGCCACCCCTGCTATTCGCCTAGCACAAATTGTGGATTCGACCATCAATAACCCCTCCACCTCCTACTTAAACTGAGGGGTAACTTTATTTTACCAACAAGTAGTAAATCAACAAACTGTGTTGGTGTTGTTGAACCCACAATTCGTGCTAACGTATTGCCGGGGTGGCCAAAAAATATGCACGTGACTGTACCTATACTGGTTGGTTTAAAAACGACCCTAATGGTGACCATGCGGCTCCCCATGAGAGGAATTTCTAGCATGTCAAAACATACTTTTATAATTTCCTGCTTCTCTGAGTATTTTAAAGATAGGTACAAGCTTCAATAAAAGTTACAAGTTAATAAAAGTTAAAGGCCCAAAATTCTGCATCTAAATAAACAATAGTATATAGGTATATTGTTTTATTAGGATTAAAAGTGAAATTTTGTATGATAAACAAATTTTGCATTTACAAGGAGAAGCGAACCATAGCCAAACGGATTCAAAAATTGTTTGCCAAACTAAGACAATTTTAACCCGAATGAGACATTATTTTTTCTGCAACCGAACGAACCGGATTCAAAATAATAAAATTAAGATGAGCGGAATCAGAAAACACCACTAAAATCGGCTCTTCTTGATTGTTACCTGACAAAATATCAACTTCAATCAATACTATTAATACGGTTGAAGAAAAAATTTTACTTATTTTGTAACGGTAGAAATTAGATACTAAAATGCTTAAAATTGCTTGAAAATAGCGATAGCCATGGTGGTATTTTTTTATAAATTTGATAGAGACAAAAGTAAGTGCTGTCAACTCAACTAAATATCCAGCGGACATGCGCATTAGCAAAGATCAACTTTTTCGTCTCCGTGTCGCTTCTTGTTCCTTATTCAATTCTAAAGGTATCTTTTCTTTGCTATAACTAAAGACCATTCATATTAAAACTCACCTGATGAAACTATGAAATCGTTTATAAAAACCTATATGACTATATCGCTATTTTGAGGTGTTTTTCACCCTTGTGTAAAAGACATCACAAACCTTCATTTTAACCAGGGCTGTTAGCCAGACTGTTATCAATGCAGGCTCAAAAATTATCAAGGGAGGCTGAAAGCTAAAATCAGGCGGGTTTTCGCTTTTCTGGATTTCTATAAATCTGTTGACCACTGTTATATCTTCTGAGGAAGTTTCCCCTCAAAGTTTGTAAAAATTTGACTTTCTCTAAATCAATGTTTTCTTCTTTCGCACAAATAAATTAAGGAAATATCGTTTTATTATTATTGCGCAATCTTTAGCAAACTCTGGCTAGAACAGGCTTAAAACTTTCTGGCGTACCTCTGCCAAATACCCTGATCTCACCTTGTCATTTATTGCAATAATGTTGTTAAAAATTCAAATTTCCCATATAAATTTCAAAACAGCTGACTTGACTCTTTTGACCCCTTTCTTAGCTCACTCCCTGCAACTCGGGCACCATCTCATTATTTAATTAAAACTTATTTTTGCCTAAAGTGCAAAAACAATAAACCATTTTTTTTCTTTTGCCATGATTGCTAGTCCTTATAAACTACTGTAGGTTCAAAAACATACATCAGAGACAGTATCGATTGACCAAATTTTAATTTTTTAAGGGTAGAAATATGAGATTGATAGAATATGAAATTGTGTGTACAATAATTGCCAAAGTAAATTTATTAAGTTATCAACAAATTGTTGTCACAGTTTTGTTAGATTAATATTTAAATTTTTAATGATTAATTCAAGGTTTGACAATAAACTTTAGTAGTTCATACACACTCTATTTTATTTCAAATTTTATCAACTACCATTGTAACTTTATAGATCTAATTTCTTTTTAATTGTTAATTATAATTTTCAGCTTAATTAAATTTCATTCAATTATATGTTTTGCTATAGGTCCTAATTTGTATACAGGGTGGTTTGAAAATTAATAATAGCTTCATGTTATCTATCTATACGAAACTACATGACTTTAATGAGAATTTCTAAAAATTATTTTACAAATAAAGAAAGGGCATTTAGATCAGTGGCGTAGCAATAGAAGCACGAGCAAAACATTTCCTTTTTAAGATTCGCTAGTTCCAAACCCAACTGGAACTGATACTTAAAATAAATTTCTTTTGTGTAGGTATGCTTGTTATTGATAAAAATTTTTTTGTTCTTCGTGATCTGTTTCTAATAATTTAGGAAGGGACCTATAACGAAAAGGGTTCGCTCTAGGGCACATAAGGAGCTCATTAACAATACTGATTTGGATGTTGTAGTTGATAGCGTTGTCATCAAGGGGATAAGCTCCGCTAGTAATTTTAATGGGTTCGGCCAACTTAAATTCCACCGTAATTTGTCACTGTTTTAAAAAAAATTCACTGACCCCATCGAGGGTCTTTTATCAGTTTTGTCTACGTGACGACTGACACTGACGATTCTACTGAATAAGACATTCCCGACTTATTACAATATTCGCATATTGTAATCTTTTGCAAACCTACCTACCCACTACTAAAGTGGAACTTTCCACCTTAAGCTTGTAAAAGATCGAAAATTAAAGCAACTTTTTTCATTGATTGAGATTTATTTGGCTTCGACCAAATTACACTGCAAGTTTCAGTTTGCTTTGGTGACCAAATTTTGATGTGATGACTATCAGAATGAGAAGCGCCGCTTGCGCTTTCTCAATCTCTTATTTTGAAGAACAAATATGGGCAAAATTGTGTTTTCAAGTTATACCTACAATAGCAGCAGGGCTGGATTGGAAAAAAAATTAGTACCGGGAAATCTGATAATTTAGGTATGTGAATTTTTGCAATATATTTTTTCATTGTCACATCACGGGCCAGTCCAGCTCTTTTCTATAGCCTAAAATTCAAATTCTCGTCATTTAATTACTGTAGATAAGTATTAGGTATAGCTCTTATTTCTCGAGATTTTTTAAAACTGTAAAGATATTCTTAGATCATCACTTCTTAACGTAGATTCCAGTGGCGTAGTTCGCATTTTTTTAAAATTGTGTATTTTCGAGTTACTGTACTAACTTAATTTTTTTAAATATGTAGATCATAGGCGGTTATGTCTTTATTAAATCGCATATTTTCTCCTTTTAATAATATAAGGGTTGCCGTTTCAGAAGTTTGTGAACAAACGTTTGGGAATTAAAAAAACTCCTCTTTTATTTTTCTATTGATTTCATTTGTTTTATGGTCTAAAATAATTTGTTTAGTTCTCTTCAAAGAACAATCCATGATATGGCAACTTCATTTTCACAATGAAAATATTTTTACAATGCACCTTTTGACAGCGTAGTATGGTACCATCCAGTAAAAATGTTTATTCACAATGGCTTTGTAATGATTCCATTGCTTAGTTTTTAAAAATTTAATAATTTTATTACCTAATGTATATCATCATTATTAACTGGGTCAGGAAATCGTTCATTCGTAACCTATAAGGCCCATCTTAGATGGTTACATTTCTTGTACAGAATTTTTATCAGAAATTTCCGTTTGTGACCATTTCATACGGTGCTATTAAATCTTCATCTTGTAAAAGAATTGAATATTAACTTAAACCGCATTAACTTTCCTTCTTAATTCTAACGAAATTTTGTACAAGAAATATAATCGTCTAAGCGGCCTTAGAACTAAACGATTGTGAATAAAATAGTAGGTGTATACCTACTTACTTCGGTTCTTCGCACCTCATCAGTCAGTTATCTTACTCCTGGGCTGTATAATGATTTGAAATTTTTAGATAATATTTTAGCTAACTTGTTTGGCCATTTTTTCTAATTTGATGCACTTTCTCTTGCAAGTGCCTTTCCACTTCTGTTATCTTTTAGTACTTCACGTTTTCTAATCAATTTTAACGATACTTTGTTTCTGTATAAAAATCAAAGTTGGCTTTGTCTCGTCATTCCCATTCCAGTTCTGATTATGTTTTGACCATCGAGATAGTTTTCTTTCGTTATATGATTTATCGGTAGGATTTTGACCTAATATATCTACTATTATAATGGTCTTTATTTCACTATTCGGTGTACATATTGTATTTCTACGCCTACCCCATTCTCTGTTTTAAAGGAAGCTGTGTTTGGTATACCATTTGAGTTCTATTCAATACATAGCTTTTCATTTGCTCATAATTCGTTTCTAAGGCTGATATTAGACTATCAAAAATCTTTCACAAAGTTCTTTTTTAAAAGGTTTATCTTTATTATACAATATTTTACAGTGTAATAGAATACATTTTATGTACTCTATTAAACTACAGTAAGAGTAAAATAGCTTTTAAAAAAGAGTTTTGATAGTCTAATACCAGCCTAAGAGCGTTTTTCAAGAGACAACAATATTATTTTTTGTTTTCATCTTGTGCAATTCTCACAATGTGAATTTACAACTCACAAAATTCAAAGTGGCCAATATATCCGTTTTCAGTTATAAAATCACACTCGACGTTAATATAGCTCTCGTAGAGTCAAACGAAGGAGCCTCGGGTAACGTTAAAAAGTGGGTAATTACTCCAAATAGTTGCGCTTCTCATTTTTTTGTTAGTTTTAAACAATAAATTAATTAGAAAACGAAGTATGGGCGTTACTGATGAGAGTAATATTTCAATGTAAAAAGTAACCGTTGAAGGAGGGTTTAGTAGCCACATAGGCGGATCCGGTAATCACCTTAGGGGCCTCAGTAGCAGATCCATTAGTTCACCTAAGGTAGTTGAATTTATTTTCTCATTAATTTTTTTTTAATATTCGCACCCGACGTTTTTTTGACAAATTCTTTCCTTGTCAGAACTCGAAGACTATTAGAAAAAATTGTTAGCGTTAATTGTTACGAACAAAATAAACATTGTGTTTGGGGCAATTAAGTTCCTTTTCGTGACTCTATGTGCCGCATATTAATTAACTCGAAATGTAAATTTTTTTTTGAAATGCGTTGCGTTATCTACGCATTTTCGTGACAATGCGAAATTCAAATCAAACCGAGAGCGAGTAGGAAAATTCTCTTTTCTTTATTTATTCAACCCTTAAAGTATAACAGGATATTAATTATTTTTCACCAAATCACACCTAGCGATAATAATTGAAATGTTTGGGAGAATAAAAGTGTATTTTAAATAATTAGAGCTAAAGTAAATAGTAGGAAGATTAATAAATTGTATTTGAAGGGCGAATCGTGGTTATATAGGGATTGTTTCCCTTTAGTAACGACCCCCGACAGGCATCGATCGCTTCATATGTCTCCAACACCGGGCAAAATGGCGGATGGGATTGTGTTAGGATGTTTGCGTCATGCATTTTTTTTTGTTTGCCAAAAGTGACAACAATACAATTAATTAATTTGTTTTAAAACCTTCTTTTTGTGATTTCTTTTTAAAGCCTTTCGACAAAGTTGAATTTGAAATTATTCGTGGGGTGGCAAGATTTTTTTTTAAAAAGGGAAAAGTTAGGTGTAGATAAATATAAAATGTGAAAGCTCTCAAAGAGAGGAAAGAAAATGAAGCAAAAAGAGCTTACTTGGATTCTAATAAAATATAACTGCCACTTTATAGAAGCTATACACGGTATTGCTCATGCACTTATATGGAAAACTTCGATATGAAGCTTTTGAGATTTTTTTTCTACAACGTATTATTTGTCTTTGTCTTTGGAAGTAAAAGAATTATGGTTTAAGATGTGTATCAAAATCGATACTCGTATTTTCTTTATTGCGTTCTTTTTTTATAATGCGAGAATAACCTATTTTATTGATTTTTGTATGGAAACCGTTTGAAATTGGCGCAGTCGTCGATAACTTGTCACTTTAACACAATCTAATTTTTCCAATAACAATAACCATTTGCATGCTATTGTTATTAGTGGTTATCTTCAGCAAGATATTGATTGAAGTAACGGCTGACATCTTGTAAAATTTTTGTTTTCATAGCCACCTCAAAAAATATATACAGCTCCACCAACCAATTTTGCGTTACGGAAAATATGTCAACTAAAAGAATTTTATTTAAAATATATTTTACGGGAAAAGATTCGCCCAATCATAATCAAGAATTAAGGTTAGGTACAAGCATAGTTAAAAATCGCGTGTAGGTATCTACAACTATTTTAGGTTATGATAAAACCTTTCAAAATGGCAGTACGTTGTAGTTTCAAATTCACTCTCTTAATTCTTCAATTTTAGTGACAGTTACTTGTCAAATTTAGCGAAATACTTTTAACTCGTAGTGTACTTCAACATCTATGACAGTATCCAATTTTTGGATATTACTAGAACAAGTGAAATTACGCATATACAGGGTGCCCCGATAAAGCCCATATTTTATTTGATAGGTCTCTCTTAGGTATGAGAAAAATTAAAAATTTAAGAAAGCGATAGTTTATTACGTATAGGTATACATCTATCATTTAAAATTATTATACAACAAAAAGGATGAACCTTCAAAACTATACATTTATACAAGGTGATTTATTGATGCGACCGTATTCGATAGCTCCTTAGCCGTTTGAAATAAAGCATAAGTACATTTGAATACAAAAGTTATTCAACTCCTTAAGGAGCATAACCTAAAATTATTTTCATCTCTACAAGTGTTGTATTACTGCTCGGCTAGAAAATCATAAAAAGTTATATTGAAACACCCTGTATATTTTTGCAAATTTAGTATCTAAATTTTAGCAGGAATCCCAACATGTAAGAATATACAGGGTGTTACAGTTGAAAATAACGAGTTATAGCTTGTAATTTGAAAATGAATAACTTTGGATCGCTTTAATGAACACCCTGTGCAATTTAATCATGAAGCAACGCGTGTTGCCGGCATTTTGTAGAGAGAAAAATTAATAACTTGGGCAACCGAACGGAGGAAGAAAAATTTTTAACAGTGGGGCATTTAGACGACTTAATGTTGGGTTTCTCTAAAGATATACTGACGAATAGATATCTATTCCCCAAGTGTTCAAAAACCGGTTCCAAACAATGAAAATAGTTAAGTTGTGGAATGTTATGGATCCATAACGTTAGAGAAACTCGACATTAATGCCAAGTCAAAATATAGAATAATTTATAGGGTGTTTCTTTTAAGAAAATTTAAAATATTCTGGCCGAGCATTACTACAACACCCTGTGGATATGAAACTAGTGTCTAAAATATGCCTTATTTCAAACGGCTAAGAAGCTATCGTAGACGGTCGCTTCAATGAATCACCCTGTATAATATGTAGGTGTTTACAGGTGTGGCGGAAGATTGCTTCTTAACTGCCCTTAGAGATATCAAATTCACTTGACATAGTAATACAACAATACAGCTTTATTAGCGCTTGCTTCACTTGGAAAATATATAATGACATACAGGGTGATTAACATAAAAACTCCGTCTAAAACTTATGTTTTTTAAATAGAACACTCTGTATATTTTTGCGTATTCGGATTCCCCGTGACATTCAGAACTAAAATTGTATAAAGTATTACCTATAACTAACCGTTCAGGACTCGGGAGGTATTATCACTTTAATGCCGAAAGAGAGTCTCTTTTGGAACCATGGTTGTCAGCTCTCAGAGATGGACTGGGGAAATCATTAGTACCGGGAAATCTGATACTTCAGGTTTATATTTTTGATTTTTTGAATTTATCTAAATGTTTGCAATAGGTATATATTTTTTTATTTTCACATCAAGTGCCACTAGAAAATTCCAGCCCTGAGCTCTCTTATCAAAGTTTATTTTTTTGATATAGGGCATTCCGAAAAGTCCACCACAAGTTTTATATTTTGGAGAAATTTAATTTAAAAAAAAAAGTGTCCACCCTGTATATTTTCCTCTTGACATTTTAACAATTACTTTCTATGGATTTTAAAATGATTTTGTAGCAAACTTTCATTTATATTCAAAGGGGTTGAGGACAATGGTAAACAGTTTCATCCATCTGCTTGCTTTGAGGCACTAATTTTTGTTAAACTTTATTTAATAAAATCCAAGAATGCTTTAGAATTGAAAATTGTTCAATTTTCAATTTTTGGAAATGTTTTACCTTTTAAAAGGTTTTAACTGTAGAACATTAAAAAGGATTAAATTTTACCGTGAAGGGACTCATTACTTCATTAACTCTGTACCTACCCCCATCTTCCTAGAATTTTTTAAATAGAAAATTAAATTTAAAAAATTCTTTGAATATGTAAATATTCTTTTATAATTTGAGAAATATTTTTTTCGTTCGATCGAGTCAACAAAACCTCTTAAAATCACCCCATAACCACAACAGCCCTCTCGAAAAAATGTAATATTTGAATAGAATTTTATTTCCGCCACGAAACGTTCACATAATGAGTCTATTATTCAGATTACACCGAGTAAAGTTGTTCGTGTTATTTATTTGCCTAGTTCTCAAAATATATACTCGAAAGCACAGCCTCCTTCTTCTACGCACATCTCTCTTTACTAAATATTTACCTGGAATTGAATGAAACCAACGTGGTCTAAAAGATTATCCCAGCTTAGTTCACTTACGGACTTTACTACCGCGTTAAGAAGAAAACTTCAAGTTTGTTGTAAAACTTGCTACACCTTGAAGTTATTCTTTTCTTTCGTTTTTTCTTCTAAAAATATTTTTGATCTAACCGCAATTTTATTCTTTTCACATAATACTTGCGTACTTTTAAAATTTATTTTTTAAAGCCTTTTTGATCATTTAACTTGCATTATTTGCCTAAAGTTTGACCTCCGGAGGGGAGTCTTTTTGTATTTTTATTTCAAAACTCTTGTTAGCATTCTTTTCTTTGTGTTGTATTTCTAACCAACTTTCTAAATAGTTTTAAGCTTTAGTTGCAAATTAACAAAAAATACGCTAAACTATTTTTTAAAGCTACAGTGTGTCCTATTTAAAAAAATTTAAGAAAGTTTCGTTTTGCTTACTTTTTGATCACCCCGCATATAGTGCAATATATCTTTTGACCTCGTTGTTTAACCCGCCTTTTTCTAAAGTATTCCTATAATAAAAGTTAGGCTTATACAGGGTGGTGACCATAGCTCTCCATGTAAATGTGCTTTTAAATAAACTGAATACAGGGTGGCCCAAAATAAAGGGGTTATTTTAAGCGCATCTTAGCAAACTTAAACCTAATTTCTTTTAGCTTAGTTCTAGGTCCTAATTTAATGCATTTTAAATTCAAAATGGTGGTCGATATAGCCATTGTCCCATTTTGTGTTTTTTTTCTTATAACTTAGCAGGTAATTGTTATTATGATAATTTCAAAACTGTATAGTCCAAATATAGTAGTGATGGACGAGAAATCAATGGACTGCGATTTTTGATACGAGAGCACTAAAATTGCTTATTATGAGACGAGATTAACCTTTCGAGAGTGACATTTTGAATTTGAGACGAGAGTCGAGACGAAACTCAAGTTTTGAAATAAGACGAGAATTGTTCATTTTTCGTCTCGTCCATCACTAAAACACAGGGTGATTCATTGAAGCCACCGCTTTCGATAGCTCTCTAGCCGTTGGAAATAAGGCATACATTTATATACAAAAGTTATTTAACTCCTTAAGCAGCATAACCTGCAATTATTCTCATCTCTACAGGGTGCTGTATTACTGCTCGGTGAGAGTAGATATTTTTAATTTCCTGAAAGGGAACACCCTGAATATTTTTCTATATTTTGACTTGGAATTTAGTCGCCTACATGGACATAACAATTTTTAAAAATATTTCTACAGTGTTGCCAAGTTATTAATTTATTTCTCTAAACAATGCCCGCAACACGAGTTGCTTTACAAAATCGGTTGTTCAAGGACTAATATCGAAATCTTTTTCTTATTGTGAAGTTATGACTATCCTCTATGCCAGGGTTTCTCAAACTGTACTCCGCGGAGCACTAGTGCTCTGCGAGAAGCTAGCAAGTGCTCCGCAAATAAAATTTGTGTCGTTACTTATTCTTCAAATTACACAAACTGCTCTGTCAAAATTCAAAGACCCTCAAAGTGCTCCATTAGAGAAAAAGTTTGTGAAACTCTATGCTCTATAGTCTATGCTATGAAATTAAAAAAGTTCAATTAAATTGTACAGGGTAGGGTGTTCATTAAAGCGACTCAAAATTACTCAATTTTAAATGACCGCGTAATTCCTTATTTTTAAATGGAAATTTTTCTATATTTCGACTTTTAATTAATTCGTCTACATGGTCATATTAAATTTTTTTAATTTCTCGGCAGTGTTGCCAATTTATTAATTTTTTCTCTAAACAATCCCCGCAGCAGGAGTTGCTTTATAAAATTGTACTAAAGCCGTTGTTCAAGGAAAACGAAATTTTTTTCCTAGGTAGTTATGATTATCATCTATGCTTTGAAATTTAAAAAGTTTGATTAAATTGTACAGGGTGTTCATTGAAGCGACCCAAAATTACTCATTTTCAAATAACCATTACTCGTTATTTTCAAATGGAACACCCTATATATTTTAACATATTTGGATACCTAGTAAAATTTAGATGCTAAATTTGCAAAAATATACAGGGTGTTCCCATGTAAATTTTTATGATTTTAAAAATAGAAGTTTTAGTGCATTTTTGCAAATTTGGCATCTAAAAATCATTGCAGTTCTCTATCAATGCATTAAAGTTGCATTAGTAAAAAATTTCCAGGATAGGATTTGTTATAAGCATATTCAAGCCTATATAACCATCTTCTCTTGACATGACGTAACAAGGATTTCTTTAGATGCCGGAAATCGTTTCCATGTTTTGTTTTGGATTATATTGCTTTAAGGATATTCTTCATGTCTTAGTTGCAGATCATCGAAAACCAGACGTATACGAGATATATACAGACGGACTCGAAAGTCATTTGGTTCCACTTCGTATGGCTCTACTGTAGAATCAATCTCGTTCATTACGTGTGTGATTGATATTAATCTGTAACTTATTTTACAGTTTTTTTTGTTCGCTTCTCGCGAAGAATACATTAATTAATAATTTCAGTAACGAAACCCCTAAGAAGTCGAGTAGTGATTATAACACATGACTTATACGTCTTGCGTTGCCTAACAAAAAAATTATGACGAGGGCCCACATTTAAATTTTCTCTACTGTCTCTAATTTTTAAATTTAATTTACAATAAAAAAAAAGTTGGAAACCATCACGTTTTATATGTTATGCTTAAACGTTAGCAGCGTCTATTTTGTAAGCGTTAACTTGGCTGAATTGCCTTGTCAGTTAAATTCTTGCTTGTATATTTAGTTATGTCAAAATTGTCAGACGTCATTCCATAAGCTACAAGAGTAGCTTTAGTAATTCTATACCGAAATAATATTATTTTAACTCGGAAAATTAATCAATTACATTGCTTTCCTTAACATCTGTATTTGGTTTTGTCAATTTAAATTGACAAATTAATGTTCAAACGTTAGGCAAAAATTTAATTTAAATTAATTTTGTAATTTATACCGAGGGGAATTTTAATTTTTGCGTTGAGCTTTCGAAAATGGCCGTACGACTCTAGGCAGCTGTTTTATTTTGGGCCAATAGAGACAAACTATCTATCAACCCTTGAATTTAAAATAAAGCGATTATATATTTAGAAAAACTTAATCCTCCATTATGTAATACGTCGCCCTATTTTACCAAATAAAGATTAACAATGGCGTTTTTTGATAATCCTTAACAATCCAACTGTTGGTCGTTTACGAACATCTTCATTTTGATAATAATTGTTAAGTGTATCATATCAAAGAGAGACGAGATGAGCCAAAGAAAAAAGTTTGTAGCGGATATAAGCAGTTTATATACAGCACAAGCTTTGGTTTATATAAAAAATGGTTCTTTTATTCTTATATGAATGGGAAATAGTAAGAAGAAGGCGTACTTAAACCGCAGTTCTCAATATATCAAGTTACCTTAATAAATGTGCTTTACTTTTGATTCATCTCCGTATTTAATTTTGTGTTTATCCACCGCAGTGAATCAGTGAATCTTATAACTTTGCACAATTAATAAACTTTAATTTTTGATATTTTAAATTGCTCACCCAATTAATGATTCACTCGTGATGTACCATTGCATCGATGGTGAACTGTGCCTTATAGGGTCGCACAATTTATAACCAAACGTGTAATCCTTTTGAGTACCTATTTCTCTTGAATTAAATTTGTCGCTCGCTCATGTGCAATGGACACATGGCGTATAGCGAATTAAACGTACTAAATGACATCAAAATTTATAGAGCTTTTTAGTATGTTAAACAATTCGTTTGATTTATTTTATAGATTGTACGCAGTGAAAGTTTTTGCCTGTTTTTTGTACTTCAAACTTCAGGTTTGTTGTTCACCGAGCAAGTCAAATTACTTACATGAAAGGTCCATTGACCATTACCCAACCCCACTTTCGAATTTAAAAATTTTAGTTATGTCATTCGTTTGTGTAGGTACAAAGTCAAATTGGGGGCGAACAAAATAAATTTAAATTATGCCAGTACTAAATTTTGAAACGATCAATCTGTGACCTGTCTCAAATGTCGAAGATTGTAGAGAAAACTCTGATGTGACCTAACAGGACTTTTTCGTATGTGTTCGATATCATCCATATATTTAAAACGCGAAGGCTTTTCTTTAGCGTGCTTCTATTTGACCGATATAATAAGTTTTTTTAAATTGAAGCTCTCGACCGATATGTCAGCACTAATTTTTATTTCTTCAAATTTTCAATTTCTTATATTTTTTAAATAACAAATTGTCACGCTTATTACTATCTCCCCACTTTAACAAAGTTCGATCACGTTATAGGCGATCACGCCTATACACTGAGAGAAGTGTTTGGTAATAATTAAGGAATTTTGGTAATTGTTAATAAATCCTTTACTGAAAAATGGCGAACCAAATATTTATTTTTCAAAAACAAGGGGTTCAATAAAACTATTTAAATTTCGCCGATTTAATACAAACAAATTATTAATTATAATCAGATTAGAATTGATTATAAAAAATAATATTTATTAACAGTAAATGTAGGAATAGTAACCGCAAATGAAATAGAATTGAATAGTAATATGTCTAATTTCCTTGAAATAATTCCGTATTGATAAAAAATAAACCCTTATTCAATCAAGTAAATATTTATTTATAATTAACATTCTCGCCATAATGGTGAGTTAGCATTATAAGGTAATTAGTTATTTATTTCACTTCTAATATAAATTGCTTCCTTTTAATTTTTGGTAACATCCACTCAGCAATGGTACTCGTCGTGGTTGGAGCGGCTGATGGTGGCACGTCGTCAAAAATCAGTGATACACTATAACAAATAAACGCCAAGAATTAATACATGCATAATTAGTTTTTAAATTATACTTACAGTCTTTTAATTATTGAAGTCGATGATCAACATTCAAATTTGGTTTTTAGTTTCATACGTGTATATCAAGCACAAGAATGAGCTCTTTCTACTGCTCTTTCAAGTCGAAGTTATCCTCTTGCACACTTGAACTAATTTTTCCAACATGGCGACACTATCAATTCCATTCTCTTCAAATAATTTGTTTTTTTAACATTAAATGATATATTATTAAACTTCAGAAATTATTAATTAGGTATTATTTTTAATTAAAATAAATAAAATGAAATAATCAGAAGTATTATACACAATACACAAAATACACTGCATCAAGCGTCACTCCCGACTTCGCTGTTAAACAGTTTATAACCTTGTGGTATAATATTTTTAATAAATCAAAATTTATTTTTAGTAAATGTTGGGGACTTTATAATCATTTACTAATGGTTTATTACACCCAAATAGTGCCTTATTAAATACAAGAAAAGGTTTAGTTATTATTACCAAATTTAAATTTTATAGTTAGCATATTTCTTTCTTACTTATTATAAACCAGCTACATTAACTACAAACAAAATAGACAGTAATAAAGTATTGATTTATAAGAAATATACCGATTTATAAGAACTGGCAATAGTTAATAGATTTTATTTTTCAGAAATCCAAATAATTAAGTATAAATAAATCGGACTCAAAAAAATATTTATTAACTATGACAACTATCATTTCTTTCAGTGTATCATGCATTTAACAACAAACAATCATCGGTGTAGGTTATTATTACATTATTACATACACGTTACGAGTAGAGGAGTTAGTTCTATGTAAAACTTCTGATTAACAGACTGAAAAAGAGAAAATGAGTAGTACCTACTGTTTAGACAGACTGGTTACAATAACAAAAATAAAAGACAGAAAAATGCAATTAAAACAAGCGAATGCAAAAACACCAACAAACAAACTCAAAACAAATCAAGCAGGTCCACAAAACCAATAGGTCACCAGACGACTGACGGCACCGGTCTAGTCCATTCTTGAAAATATTTACATTTTGAACTGAAATCACACTAGAGGGCAGGCTGTTCTACGCAGTAAATACACGGCTGGGCAAGAACGATTCACGCTATGTGGTGTGGAAGCCCTCCATTTTTATTTTAAGAGAATATCTACGAAGACGCTAGTCAGAGTTGAGTCTAAAAAGGTTGGACATATTGACCGAAAAAGTACTGGTTAAGGCACGATACACCACAATCAAATCACCGTGAAGCCTTCTATTGATAAAACTGTCCAGCTGCATGAGGTTCAGTCTTTCCTCGTACGTCAGCCTCACAATTATTGGCCACCCTGCTATAATTCTAGCACGCATTGTGGATGCAACCATCATAACAACCCCTACTTAAATTGAGGGGTAACTTTATTTTGCCAACAAGTAGTAAATCAACAACCTCTCCTTATGTCCTTTTGCGCCCGGGTGGCCAATAATTGTGAGGCTGGCTGTTGACGGAGGATCTGACGAAGCTCTTTTGCAACCATGAACTATGTTGAATTAGCTCTCTTGCAGACTCCATTGACATGTTTTGACACGATAGGTCTTTGGAGATGTTGACTCCGAGGTCGTTTTTATGAGAAACGGGTGAGAGCATACACTGGCCCAGGAAGTAGTCGAATTTCGGGTTGTTTTTGTCGATATGGAGCACTAGACACTTTACGATGTTTAGTGGAAGATGCCATGCAACCGACCAATCGTGGATACTGTTCAAGTCACTTCAGGGTCGCGTGTGAAGTTGTGGGGTTTCCGAACACCTTCGCGTTATGTCATGTCAGGTTGTAAGTGCATATAATAATTTTTGAAAATTTCATCAAGTAGTCACCACTTCAAACTATTCGAAAATAGTTCCTCAAAAATTTTGATATTCTTCTAATTTCCGGTTTACCCAGAAGCGTTTTGTTAACCGAAAATAGTGTCTAATAATAGATATTCATGGGGCTAATGTATGTACCAACTTCCTAATTTTCATTTTAATTATAAAGGAGATTACCGATTTTTGAAATTTAACTTCTTAAAAAATAATAACTTTGGTTCCGGAAATTTCTAACCAATAATATGTATCGCATTCGGTTAACAAGTCTATAACAAATCCAAAAATGACAAATATTGTCTAAGCCGATTTTAAGAAAGACCATTTCAAAATTTTAACAAATTTTAACCCCTTAAAGTAGGCAATTTTGAAACAATTTAAATAATTTATTCCGTTTGGGCGAGAGCCTTATATTTTGAGTGTAAAAAAAAGTTATTTGTTTTATAAGGAGACAAAGTGACGTTTTGTGTGACAAGACTGTGTTTGCCTGAAGAGCGAGCGCAGCGAGCGAGTCTGGCAATACAGGCGAGTCACACAAAACTACTTTGACTCCGTATGAAACATTATATTTTTTCTGCAAACGTAAAGCGTAAAACTGAATATTTTGATTTTTGAAAGAGCATCATCTCTTGTCAATTACTTGTAGTTCAATTGTCAAATATTTTTTAAAATTAACTTAGATTTGTAAAAAAAAGCTAATTATTAAACACAACGAACTAATTATAAAGAAGGAAAATTTAAAAAACATTAAATTTTTTACATTACAAATGCTTAAAAAACATTTTTTACGTTAAAAACTAAAAATTATGTGCGGCTAAGATTTTACTTTTCCTGCCTAGACAGTAGAAAAGTACTTTTCTGACAATTTTTCCTGCCTCGGCGGGAAAGTTAAACTTCACCGTTACCTATTGAGTGACACAAAGGCGACTTTTCTGACGTTTGAAGAAAAATGCCATTTTCAGATTTTCATAATAATTATCGGCGAAGTTATAAGGGGAAAACCACGACCTGAGACAAATCGTTATATGCGCAATTTTGAATTTAAAAATTTGAAAAAATGTGCTTTCAATTAGGGAAAAGATGTACGAACTTATATCAACTTATAGCCAAGTTAATACAGGGTGAGAAAAAAGTAACGTAGTAACAAGGCTATAACTTTTTATAATTGATTTTTCAAAAAAAAAACGTTTTAAATATAAGTTACTAGGCTAAAAGTGCTTCACTTGTTCGTGACCTCTAACTGCTCATGCCTAATTGAAAATTAATGAAATTGAGGAAAAATTAAAGTTAGGGAGCTCTATATCCAGTTGTAGTGGATGATAAAACGTGCAAAAGAACAACCATACCAAGGTTTTCATTTCAGTGGCGAGTAGTAATAATTATTGTTAATGTACTATTGAGCCACATTCTGTATTCATGAGAGCTTCAATTGGTTTTTTTTTCATTTGAACCAAACTTCTGTTTGTGCTTCCATTATGCGAATTCTGTATTTTAAAGTGAGGGTTTTTATTTGTTTATTTAAAAATTATTATTAAACGCCAAAGAATAATGAAATTGTAATATAAATTACGGTGGTAAATCACCCACGCAAAACATTCTTTACTTAATCTTGGTCATTCATCTGCAAGAGTACGTTAACTGCTATGTTTATAAGGGGGTTTACCTATAGATATCAGGTAAAAGTTGGATCTTTGGTTGAAATTTGATACCTATTGCTACCAGAAACGCACCCAACTTTGATGATAAAAGAATATATAGAACCACAGTAGAGAAATTCTCTGTAATTGATACATGGTACGTTGCAGTTTTTATGGGGGTCCTGTCAAATTTTGATGTCTTTACGTTGATAGTTAGGCAATAACGGATTTTTAAATAACCTACTACTGAAATTACCTGCTATAATTTAGAAAAAAAGAAATACTGACTTATTTATTGCTTTTTTAAATTAAAAAATAATTTGTTATAAATATCTATATAAAAAAACTTTTCAAGAATTGATGTTTATAGATTGTATCTCTTCTACTGTTTTATTACGTATGTCTTTTGAATACCTGCTCAGAGGTATTTTATTTCTAAATTTAGTCATTTCAGCTTTTGTTACATTTATTATTCCTCTTCTTTCTCGCTTTTGATATGCAATTTTTGTTCAAATTAAGTACAATAAAATAAAATTCATAATGAGCTATATCAAGTTAGACAAAACTTTGAATTGAAGGTTGTCTGCACACAAGAGATTTAAAGAATAAAGAGAGACAATAAGCAAGGACCAAGAATTGTGCCCCGAGGCGCACCGTAACTCAGTTCTGTTGGTTAGATGAATTTTTAAGTGTCAAAAACATAACTTTTCCTGCAGTAATTAAATATTTAAAGCAAATAAAACTCCAATTCGGTTCACACTTGAAAGAAAATTAGGACATTTGAGTAAAAAATTTGACAGTGGATAATTTATAAGGAAAATAACACTTAACTTTGAAACCAAGTTGAAATTGTTAATAAAAGAATGTTTAACTTTTGAAGAAATATGCGAGAACTATTTATTTGTATTTATAGTACCAATATAAAGTGACAATTGTACAAAAAGGTGGCAGTATGGATAGCCGATGACAATAGGGTAAACCTAAAATAAAATATAAAACTTGTCAAGTAAACAACACTTGATAAATAGCCTTACGTATGCAGGGGCTGTTTGGAGGCCCAAGGGTTGCTTTAATACCCAAAAAAAAACTTTCAAAATGGAGCAAACGCATAAAAAAATTTAATAAGTTGAATTGTTTATGACAGTCATAATGTTGACATTTTTACAATCTCAAAATATAAAATTTTGAAAAAAAAACTTCCTTTCCCTTTTTAGAATTTAATTTTTTTTGTAAAATACAATGGAACAAGGTATTTACATATTTGAAATAACATATGAGGCGAAGTTACATATCTTCTTTGGTTTGGGTCAGTTAGGATATGAAAACAGACGACTTCGAGGGTCAAACACAGGTTCACAGGTCGAGTTAACAATTCCCTCGCCTCTCACGAACCCCTCTCACACACACAAAAACCCAAACTCGCGATCGGAATTTAAAAGGTATTGTTTCGATATTATTATTATTATTAAAATGGGGTAAATTGCGTTACAACGCGTGCGAAGTATAAAATATTTCGTGTTTACAAATTCGTTTTACTTTTTGTTTATTTTAATTTATACTAAATGTAAAAAAGTTCTATTTTTAGTACGTTTTCGAATTAACCTGTGCTACGTTCTTCCTCAGTTTGTATATTTAAGGCACAAAATAAATAAACGGTTTTGAAATTGAGTGCAGTTTCAGACTCTCGTGTCATTTATAACAAAATATTGTTACTATACTGTTACAGATGCTATAATGGTATTGTTGAATGAAATTCATCTATTGTGTGGATTATACAGGATGGCCCAAGAAAAGCTGTGCTTTAATTTAACTGCAAGCGTAAAATTTTTGATTTTTAGCTTGTTTTGCTGACTGAAAAAAACTAAATATTCCACTTTCGCGTTTGTTGGCAATTTTTAAAAACCATACAATGTACAAACCGGGCCTTGAAGACCCGGAAGAGCTGTAATTTAATTGCAAGTTTGACAATTTTGCTTTTCAACTTGTTTTGCTGACTGAAAAAAAACTAAATATTCCACTTTCGCGCTTGTTCGCAATTTTTAAAAACCATACAATGTACAAACCGGGCCTTAAAGGCCCGGAAGAGCTGTAATTTAATTGCAAGTTTGACAAATTTCACTTTTCAACTTGTTTTACTGACTGAAAAAAAACTAAATATTCCACTTTCGCGTCTGTTGGTAATTCTTAAAAAACCATACAATGTACAAACCGGGCCTCAAAGGCCCGGAAGAGTTATAATTTAATTGCAAGCTTGACAATTTTGCTTTTCAACTTGTTTTGATGACTGAAAAAAAACTAAATATTCCACTTTCGCGTTTGTTGGCAGTTTTTAAAAAACCATACAATGTACAAACCGGGCCTTAAAGGCCCGGAAGAGTTGTAATTTAATTGCAAGTTTGACAATTTTGCTTTTAAACTTGTTTTGCTGACTGAAAAAAACTAAATATTCCACTTTCACGTTTGTTGGCAATTTCTAAAAAACCATGCAATGTACAAACCGGGCATTAAAGGATTTATCGAGATAGCGACACTTCATGACTTCATCCTGCAGTATCTTTGGGGAGGGATGGGTAGAGTTGATAAAAAGGAGATAGCACAATGGGTTCTAAGTTGTATTTATTTATTTAAATTTAAATATTTATTTAAACAATTTTAGAGATACAGTTAGAATAATTTAACTTGACGAGCGGTAGGGATAAGTTCGCACATATTTGGCCACGCCCCTTTAATAATTTAAATACGTTGACTACTGCCTACTGCGTTGGTTGGGATAAATATCAATTTAGGTATTTGCGCATGTTTACAGCTCCTCACCATAAAAAAATTATTGCTGTAGCTCATTGTTAGCAACCTGTAGCGACTGCTTTAGGTGCCCCCCAATGCACGATTGATCGTCATCGTTGATAAACAACTGAAAAAAAATATCGCTTAAGATTTAACAATTTCAATTTGAAAACTTTACTATTACCAGGTACCGCAATAGAGATTTATGCTGGCGAGCGATAGGGATAAATTCGCGCAGATTTGGCCACGCCTCTTTAATAATTCAAATACTTTTACTACTGCGTTGGTGAGGATAAATACAAAAGCGCTCTGCGCATTCCCACCGCTCGCCAGCATAAATCTGTATTGCTGTATTACTTTTAAAAGTTTTTTTATTTGAACGTTATGTTCGTGATGTCGAACCGTTCGAAAAGTCGTGAGAGTAACTAACCCTTGATTGTGGATGATGAGAAAAATTTGTAAACTCAAATTTCACGTTAACCACACAACGTTTTATTAAACTTTAACAATATTAAAGTTGTAGCTTAATTTAATAACTTAAAACTAATATAAATTAAGATAATTATCAAAAACGTTTTTATCGCACCGTTAACATATTAAATTTTAACTAATAAAAGTGAGAAAAAAAGTCAAACGACACCTGATATTTCCAAATCTAATATTACTTTTAATTATAAATTCCTTTCGACAAGATTTATAATATTAAATTCTAATTATACGCAACCAATTTAATCTTATTAGCACGGTTTTGTAAGTATAAATTCTAAACATTGGCGAAAAACCTTTTCAAAAAATTCACCCGAGTGATTCAACTTTATTTGATTTAGGATAATCTGTTTTTTGTTAGATTAATAGATCGTAGAATAAATACAAAGTGATTTATGTTAAGCCTCGGGGACTGACTTAATAAAGATATATAGAGCGTTCCTTTTATAAACGGCCGTTAAAACTCAAATTAATTTTTTTTTTTCAAAAAACTTCCCGTTGTGTCATTTTGAAAAATGCCACCTCGAAACTTTTAAAAAGTACAGTGAACCTCTTCAAAAAATTACCTGCCGCATAAGGTAATAAATAGATCGATTTTCGAAACTGTCTGTATATGATTAATAACGTGTCTTGACGTCAACACCACATAAATAGCAGATGCTTACGATGATCAATTTTATTAACAATGGTCTATCAATAAAAGAAAAATTTCAAAATGTAATTTTACCCATCAGTGCAAATTTGTTAAAACTTACAAAAAATACGACGGTCGTAGCTAGGATCGATTTTAATAGTGACAAATCGTTCTTTAGAATTTGCAATAAATTACGGGCAGTGTTGGAGGATTTTGTTCCTACTGGGGGGCTAATCGGGTTTCTTTGCGATGGCAAGGGTACACTTATATACGATTTGGTTTTTGGAAGAGAGGTGGTTACATAATTATAGGTTTCTAGATTAAAATTGAGGAAACTGTGGATTAATTGATTTTAAAATCGAATGCTCCAATAATGGGTCGTTTAAGTAGTCCATTGTTCTATAAATCGGACGTTTATAACGCTACCTATAATACGTCTGCCCCCGGCACTGGTAATTAGCCAATAATGAATCTTTAATAATCCGTTATGGATTTTAAAATTTGGGTCTCCTTAACAACTTACTCATTTCTAGTAACTAGATTGCAATTTAAAATAATTTGCCTTTAGGTCAAAATTAAAAAATAACGACATTTAAACTAATTTTTGAAATGGAAAAAAAAACTAAAATAAATATGGAAGTAGTAGGTAAGTTTACGAGAGGGTCTCTTCTTTGACAAAAGAAGAAAGCGGGGTCGTTTATCACATTTCGTTCGCATCACCGAATTCTTTTCCCAAATTTGTGAATAATGGAGCTCGTCGGTTGCGGTTCGAATGCCAACAAAAACGTATAAAAAGAAAATTTACTACAGTTTTTTCTGTGAAGTGGGCATTGACTTGACATTTGAAGAACTTGACCAAGTGTTTTATATTTATGTTCGTTTACCTGAGGCCCGTGTCCGTCAACTAGTTGTATAATCTCGTGTAAACTAGTACTTTACATATGTTTTTTCTTCTACTCTTTATATGTGGCCTTATTTGATTTTTAAATTTTTATTTTTATATTTTTAGGTGAAAAGCCGTTTAAGTGTGAGTACGAAGGCTGTGACCGACGATTTGCGAATTCTTCGGATAGAAAGAAACATTCTCACGTTCACACTTCAGATAAACCTTATAATTGTCGAGTAGCAGGTTGTGATAAATCGTATACCCATCCTTCGTCCCTTAGAAAACATATGAAAGTGCACGGGTGTTCCGGAAGATCGCCGCCACATTACGACAGTGACGGAGAAGAATCCAACTCGTCGTCTGCCGGCAGCATCTCCGTAGCTGCGAGCCCTCAAGTTGGACCACAAGTACCTTGTAGCACCGCAGTGGGCGATTGGTACATTTGCCAACAGACGCCCACCCCTCCGGACCCTTTAGGTGGTTTAGGTCATTTCGGTCACGTTCATCCAGGTGCTGCGACTGCTTATTAGCAGTGGAAAACTTTTTAGTGCCCCTTCGGAATCCTGTGCAATTTTTATTATTAAGCAAAATTGGCAAACTTATTCGTAGCTTTGCAATAAAGTTTAAAATTATTCGACAGTGATCTAGATGTAAAGTAAAACCAAAATGAAAGTAAAACAAAAGATTGGCTTAAGAGAATGGATAAATAAATCCGGTATGTCAAAATTGCTGTAGGTTGTCGCGAGGGCTGCCTCAAAACTTGATACATTACATTTACTCGACGCGATTTCGTGTGATGCGTGCATATTTCAACGAGAATGCGGTGAAAATGATATTTTTTGGAATTTCACCGCATCTATCGTTGAAATATTGCCCGCATCGCACGAAATCGCGTCTACGTAGGACACAGGATTAGTCTAAGCTTGTGGTGCCGTGTTTTTGTAGCTGCACCACCGTAACAGCAAGCGTCATTTGTCACCTCATATTCTGCGTAATATAAAGTTTTGCGGCGGAATCGCGTTCTCCGCTTATCTCAGTCTAACTCTGCATTTGTCGCAGGCCTAAATTTGAAACATTTTTGTCGTTTTATTTAAGCCAATGATTTGTTCTACTATTAAATTTTAAAAATACGAACACGTACTTTTTTTAGTTTCGACAACTTTGCTACATTACCAAATTGTAAAATTTCGAAAAGAGTAAGATATAGTAGAAGTAGAACACCAAATCAAATTTAGATTTTTTTACAAGTTGTCATTTTTACCATATTTTTATATTTTACTATAAGTGAGGTCATAGGGTGTTAAAAGACTATGTCCTACTCTTTTCTCCTTCGTCGAAACTTCGTGGTCAGATTGGGTAATTTAAATGCATTTTCAAGTTTCGCGGTAGACTACCGGCTGAAACCGAGGTCAAAATTTAAGTTTTTGAAAAAATTTCGTGAAATCAGTACCATAATTACAACTATTAGTTAAGCCCGTCTACACACACAGACTTGCCTATCGATTTGGCCTGTGAAGGCGGCCTGAACAGACCAAACCGGAGCGTCTGGACAGCGTTCAGGCCGCCTGCACAGGTCAAACCAGAAGCCAAGGCCTGTGTGTGGACGGGCCTTTTTGTACTTTCTCACTATAAATAGTAGCTGACTGACCCTACCACTATGCTGCAGCATACATAGACTAACATTCAAAATTTCTACAAATAATTTTTGAAATTATTATCGACTCATCACAAAAGTCTATTTGGCTTATTCTTTATTAGTAAATACCTTCTTTTTCGTCATAAATACACTCCCAAGTAACTAAAGTATAGTCTGTCCAACATTATTTGGGGCGATTGCTGACTCGCTACTTCAAAACGATTTTGGGATCAATAAATAAACGATTAGGCCGTTTTAGTCCAGAAATGATCAGTTTTGGGGTCGCTACTTTAAAAGTGCATTTTTATTACAAATCTGCCTCGAACTTAAGTCACGACTAATCACACATTGTAATGACATGTGACCACGCTACAATTACTTACGCCTTCACTTCACGTCTGTTACTCAAAAGTTCATCATGTGGTGGTACGGAGATTTTTGGAAATATTTCTCTGCGATCGATTAGTGGTGCCCCACTAATGTATGAACTTTTGAGTTTTCAGATCTTAGGTTCTGATATTAGACTGTCAAAGATCTTTGAGAAGGTTCTTTTTTAAAAGCTTTATTATAAAATATTTTAAAATGTAATGCATTTTATAAAATACAGTGCAATATAAAGTGTACCCTATTACACTGTAAAATATCTTATAAAATAGCTTTTAAAAAGAACTTTCTAAAAAATTTTAACAGTCTAATACCGGCCTTAGTGTGTAGTTTTGGAGTGGCGATAGTTTGGCTACGTCATAACAGAAATACACACGTTTTGTTTTCAATTCGTTTGTGCCTACTTGTGTAAATTTACTCTTTAAAAAAAATGTACAAATCGAAATAAATGTAAAGAATAAATAATCATCAGGGATCTCTGTATTAAAAAAGAATTGACTGTAAAGAACTAAATTTTAAAATAGTGATAATATGACGAAAATAAAAAATATTGTAAATATTTATTTTAAATTTAATTTTTAACGACGGGTTTTTTTAAAATGTATTATATCGAAGATGAGAAAAAATACGAGCGAAAGTTAATCTTTTTTCAAAATCAAAAATAGATAAAAAAATAAAAATTGTAGATACAAACGAGACATGTCATCTATACGCCGTTCAAAAATTATTATGATAAATAAGTTATGGCTGTTAGTTTTTATGATTAAAAATGAGTCGAGTCTTTGCCTGTTTTGGTTCATTAATAATAAAAATCTTGTGAGAAAGTTCTCGGATGGAAAAAAAATACGAGACTAAGTCAAAAAGTTAACACTTAATAGATAATTTAGTGCTCTTACTCGTTTTTAAGAAATAAATATTTAATTAATTGTAAGGAGCTTTTGGGATACCTAATTCGGAGTTTTCTGTTTAATCCGGATCCACTGTTTTTAAAAATTGAAAATGATTTCGAGTTGGCTGTCAACTAAATGATTGAATAACAAATTTCACAGCTTTCTCGAAACAATTTTTATATCGATCTCATCTCGAGCATACTTTTTGATTATTTCTCGTATTTTTTACAAATGGCTATATTGTTGAAGTATTATAGCACTGATGACGATGATATTATAATACACTGTGTGATATAAAAATTTTACTATTAAGAAAAGTGTAAAAAAATTATTTGTAATATAATTGTATGTATATGTATACTGCTCGTGTATTATATGTTTTCACGAAATATTAAAAAATATATTTATCGAATTAATATGTTGTCTTTTTTAATAGCCACATATTTTTGCTTTCAGGATTTATAGTCTGTATAATTTGAATATTTATGAAGGAACTTGTTTTTTTCTTTATTTTTACCTGAGCTTATTTTATATTTTTTTCCTGTGTTTAAAATGTTAAGAATGTATGTTTGACTTTAAACTATATTAATAACTTTTTTCCAAAAAAAATAAAGAAATAACTAAAGAAGATATAAAATTTTATACCCCCTTTTTGATAATTGAAAATTGTTAAAACTTGACCGAAGAGAAAAAAAGAAAAAAAAATGGTAGCCGTTAACTGATGGAGATATTCTAATAAGGTAAAAGCTATTGTTGTGTGATAGTGTAAGTAAATTTGTGCAGGAGGCCTCCCACGCAATCTATGTTAATGAATAGAGCGTAATTAATTACGGACTGCGTGTGAGACGGACGCACCTGTAGTTAAAGACATATGAACACCTAAAGCACTGATACGCCAATGATAAATTCCTAATCAAAATTCATTATAAAATTGTAAATGAACTTGTATTGTTTTTAAAAAATTACGAATTTCCAATTTAAATTAGAGAAATTAAATTATTTGCTATTATTATTGCCAGATGGTTGGTTAAGGTGTTTAAGGGACATTCACACGTAACGGGGTGCGAGTTCAATTAAAACATTTCTATAGAAAGACCCAATTAACGCTGTTGTATAAGTATCATCTGATGGGTAAAACAGAGTTATGCCTTGCCTTTGTGAATGGAACATCCTCATCTTTTCGTATACCGAGTGTCCCTGATCAAAGGTGTACATAGGGATTTAACATTATATGCGAGTTTATCGCAGATTCCTGCTCGCCATTTTAACTTAAAGTAATGTTAATGATGCCAATGTATGCCGCTTCTGATGACACCAAAAAATTGAAGACACAAAGGTTTGAATATAATCTGCCCTGTCGTGGAAAACAATGTAAAATGTTTGAGAACCATGGCCTCTACTTTCCTGAAGATTTCCAGATTTGTCACTTCTGAATCTCTTCTACTCCTACCACCATTCTCAATATACCTCCTTTCCCAGCAAAAACCCATGCGACCAAAATTCGCGATATAACATGAAGGGGCATAGTTTCCGGAGATTGCAGCCATCCGCTCGTGAATAACTTTAGATTTATTTCCTTCTTTTGTAAGAGCCGTTTTACATGGACTAAATATCGTACTAACTTGTTAGTACTGAATCAACTCGAGGAGCACAAGCACGGGAATCCAAGTTTTAACGTCGTGCGTAGAAATTTCGACGTTAAAGCTTCGATTCCCGTGCTTTGCTCCTTGATTTGATTCAGTACTAGCAAATTAGTACGATATTTAGTCCATGTAAAACGGCTCTAAGGAACTTTATCACACTTTGATGATCCAATCACTATTCGACATTAATTGAGTGGGGTCCCTATCCACCGTTAATAATCATTTTACTTGACAATATCGATTTTTTAACCCATTTTGACACTAAAAGATGTTTTGGGGGCTCCTTTTATCTTGGGGCCCTCCTACAACGCGGGCCTGTTATTTACCCCACTGTTTTGAACAGTTTATTCACCCACAATTTCTGTAGCAAGCCATGAAAATAGAAATACATTATTGATCGACCTATTAACACACATAAATTAATTAATCGTGCAAAGAAATTGTTAGTTTGATATTCTCGACTACACTTTACATTATAGAAATACATTATGTGTACGTTTTTAAAAAAAATGTTAGGGCTGGAGGGGATTGCACAAATAGTTTTAATTAACAAAAATTGCAATTGTATTAGATAACTGGTCAATTATTCGAAATAAGAAATAAACTGTAAATTCATAGATTATTAAATAACTGATATAAGAACAGAGGCAAGTGCGTGCTCTGGAAATTCCAACTATTGAAAATTCTTTATTCGATTTTTGAAAAAATGAGGTTATGAAATTTTTTTCAAATATTGCCGATTCAGTAGCTCGAAATTACCCCTAAAATTTTTGAGAATTTAGAAACTTGTCATATCTTGTGATATGTTGATCCGTGTGAATTTTTTCTTATTCTCATTTGAATGAGATAAATCCCTTGATTAAAGGGATCTTAGGGATAAAGAGATAATTAATTATAGATTTCGCTAAAACCAGAGAGTCTCTTGAGAGGCAACTTGCTCTCGCTGTCTTCTGCATACCTTATGGAGCTAACGATTTCTCCACATACCTCCACCCCCTCTTTATCCTCCAGTGCAACTCTTAATGTGCTTTCGGTGTAGAACAAAAATAAAAATTACACAAACCTGCTAGTTCTTCTAGGGCAGTGGTTTTCAACCTTCTTTAGGTGACGGCACCTACCACAAAATACAAAAAAATCAAGACACCCAGAGCGCTTATCCAAGAATTTAAATTATTTGTTATTGGTTCACAGAAAGGTATTTTTGCAAATTTTATGTTGGGAAGGTGTGGAAAGTAAAACAAAAATTCTAGGTCTATATGGCACTCTTTTGAACTGCTCGCGGCACTTCCGGTTGAGAAATTATTCTAATAAATACTATATTCGGATCAGGATCAGGCTGTGTTATCAGAGCAGGCTAAAAAATTTTCAAGCGAAGCTGAAAACTAAAATCAGAGTTCTCTCTCTTCTGGCTTTGTATAAATCTGTTGATCACTGTCATCTCTTCTGAAGATGGATGTTTTTTGCCTAAAGTTTGCAAAAATTTGAAATCAATACTTTCTTCTTCGGCACGAATAAATTAGGAACTTATCGTTTTATTATTATTGCGAAAGCAATCTCTGGCTAGACCAGGCTTAAAACTGTCCAGGGCAGGCTCAGCCTGTCCTGTCCTGGCGTATCTCTGGATACGGCCCTGCTTCGGATTTGTCACCATTCATGCCGACCTCGTTGCTGTTTGGTTCTAACTGTCTTCACTGTTAAAACTAATATCAGACCAAGCTTTAAGGAGTTTGCTATATGAAGCCCGTCTAAGACTTTTTGATAATCGATTACGCAGATGTATCTACCTAGGCTTCTTAATCTCTCATTACAAGGTTTGCATACCGGCGAGCGTCTCTTTTCCTGAAAGGCTCTTAGGCTCTTAAAAAATCTGATTTGTTAAAAAAATATTTCGATACTAGAGATTTTGTGAAAAGTTAATAGGAATTTGTAACAACGGTCCTCAATTTATAAACAAACCTTGCTTTTCTGAGGAAGCTATAATTATAGGTCTTGAGCACACTGAAGCCATCGTCTATCACTATAGCTACCAGTAGCACCACCTTACGATGGTAGACCTATCATTAATGTGTTTACATTTTAGTGGTGGTAGCTGTGATAGACGATGGCGACAGTGGTTCAATAATAACGTTTCGGGAATCAATAGCGATTCCCAAAAAACACAAATGTTTGGAGCTGCATTATTGGGACAATTTTTATGGACCGGGGAAAAGTATTTGAAATTCAACAAATTTATCCAGAGCTTTTATGAACTTATTTGCAGGCAATGGTAGAAACCTAGACGAAAGGGCTCTTGCTTACATGGGGTGCTTGTCTCCACTTCTCGATTTAAAAAAATAGATATTACATTTCTAAACAAAAAGTACGGGTCTTATTAATTTCACCACAGAGCCCATAAATTGAGCATTTTAAAAATGTATTTGTATCAAGGGAGATTATAAATGGAGAACAAATACAATTCGTCCGCGAAGCCTTAAAAACCAAAGTAATTAATTTAATTATATTATTTTCGTTTTAATTTAAATAATTTTTAATATAAGTAATAAAATTAAAACGGTACAAGAGTAATTCTTTTGTTTTGTTAATTATTTATGTAATGTGTTTTGGCCTTAAAATTAATTTATTAATGTATTTAAATCATTTCTGTATATTATTGTACTCCCCTACCTGTTTATTAAAAGATCCATAAGTGCTCTAAAGGTTTACCTCGTAGTTAATTTTTTTTTTAAATTTTGGAACTTTGATTTAAAATTTAAACGTATTTCACTTTTTTAATCGACTTTTATATAAAGTGTCTCACGGGACGTGGGCTAACTGTAACGGTAATTAGTGTGGAGACAAAAAGTTGATTAAATGGTGCAATTAGAGCAGTTCTTCCTTACTGTCAATGTACAGTCAAGAAAACAATTGAATGTGTGGTTTGTATAAATTATTTATAAAAAACCAAAATAAAATGTTGGTAATTTCAGTCAAAAACCCTCAAAAGTAATCAAATAAACTTAGGGTAAAACCGGTAGAGGTGGCGCACCTTTTTTATTTTCGTTATAAAACATTAAATACTTAAAATCAAAATTTTTAATCAATAATAGTATATTATCCAACGAGCGGGTAATGAAGCTCATTACTCACAAGAATGAATTTGCGACACGAGCCGCACGGCGAGTTTAATAAAATTATAGGTTAAAACAATTCTTCAAACATTTCTTTACGCATAGATAGCAACAGAACTTCAAATATTCTTTAATTTAAATGTGTAGTTACAACAAAGTTACAATTTGTAAACCAGTGTAAAAGTTTGGAGATATATAAAATATAATAATTATTATTTCAGTGCCTTAAAGGATAGCACAATCAACTATTGTACTAAATAACAACTAGGCAACATCACTAACACTTGGACTGTATTTTTAATTACCTAAACAGCCAATATCGATAAAATATGCCACTGCGCCATCTCACCCACAGCGCCATCTCTCCCGGTTTTACCCTAAGTGAAATTTACACGTTAAGCATCTATTGTAAGGGCTTTGAAGGGCTTTCATTTTTGATCTTTAATCTTCAACAACTTGTAACGCCAATGAAATTCACTCACGAACGCCACACTGGCGTTCGAGAATTTTTCTAATTATTTTGTTATAAGATGATCAGAAAGTGTTAGGTTGAAATAAATGCAATATAGTGTCCATAAGAAAAGTCATATTAACCTCACTTTCTCAGAAGCAGAAGTTGTCACTGCTTAAAAAGTAAATTGGCATGTTAAAGACGTACATTCTTCAAGGAAATGCTCTATGGGTTTCATATGAAAATTTAAAGTTAAGCTCACTTCTCCACATACTGCCAAAGTTTAAAAATAGAAAATGTCGGCATATTTATTTGACATTTTAATTTTCTCAACACTTTCTTTAGCATCAATATATTGGAAACGAAATACTTTTTTGAGAGTAACTTCAGAAAGACATATTATTCAACTGTTTTCTTGGATGAACTAAGTGGCTCTTGCTATAACTAATAATAAAGGTAGCCACGTTTCGTGAGACACACTATAAAAAAAAACAATCGTGTACTTCGTGCTCTCCAATTTTGTTTCTTAATTTGTTTTTGGCTCATGGCATACTATATGCGGAGTAGACTTGATTTTAAATAACTAGAAGGACCCTACTGTCTTCTGTTTTCTATGAAATGATATAATATTGGATTATTAAATTTTTACATTAATTTGAAGTATACATATCGAACTGATGCCGTTCTTCCAATTATTATTATATTTAGAAAGTTTACTCTACAGTATACAGAGCGATTCATTGATATAACCGTCTTCGATAGCTCCTTGGCCGTTTGAAATAATACATACATTTAAATACAAAAGTTATTCAACTCCTTAAGGAGTATAACCTAAAATTATTTTCATGTCTACTGGGTGTTGTGTTACTGCTCGGCGAGAATATTTTAAATTTTTTTAAATGGAACACGCTGTATATTTTTTTATATTTCGACTTTGCAGTAAGTCGCCTACATGTCCATATTAATTTTTTTAAATTTTTCTGCGGTGTTGCCAGGTTATTAATTTTAATTTTTTTAAAAATGCCCACAACACCCTTTATAAAATCGTACTAAAGCTGTTGTTCAACGAATAATATCGAATTTTTTTTCTAGGGTGGTTATGACTACCCTCTATACTTTCAAATCAAAAAAGTTGGATTAAATTGTGTTCATTAAAGGGACTCAAAGTTACTCATTTTCAAATGACCATACCTCCTTATTTTTAAATAGAACACCCTACATATTTTGGATTAGTGGTAAAATTTAGATACTAAATTCATATTCATTCATTGTCATATCAATGAATTACCCTGTGGAGATGGAATCAGATTCGTTAGATTTTTTTAAAAGTCCATGTGTGTCAACTCTTTAAACGCGACGTCGGCGTCGTTCGTTTAAATAATTTGGATTTTAACATTTTCGAAAATGGCGACCTAAGTAGAAAAGTTGAAACAAAGCTGATTTTGTAAGTTTGGAGCCAAAGTATTGTTGCAAATATCTTTTAAGAGGTAGTTAGAATAGAAAAGGTCGAACAAGAAAATGCCTTTTGGTCTTGGAAATCGCAATCTCGTTCGGCATCAGCTGACGATACTTCCTGTAAATCGCATAAATTTAACAAAAGAAACTATAAGTCAATTGTTATCGCCGATCGACATTGTCGAGTGGATATAGTTGAAGAAGAAAAGAAAAAAATTTGTAGTAACGTAGTAAATATTTTTGCTATACTTAGCATATAACAAGAAATCGTGCGTGTAATAATCGTTAAATGTTAAATTTATAAAGTAGCAAAAGTTGGACATTTTAAACGCTTCCCTATACAAAGGCCTCGGGAAAATTGTTAGAAAAATTTTTAATTTGGGTAATTTTTTTTTTATTTACAATAATTCTCCAAGTTACAAACGAGAGTTTTTTCGAGTGGTTATAGTTGGAGTCGTATATCATGTATATAATATTATTTTATTTTTGGTACCATTGAATCATCCCGCCCTCTCACCCCTATCTACCAAAAACGAACATACAGCACAGCAGGAGTCGCGTCTGGACAATACGTTCCAAACTTATATCGGTTTTTTATCCGTTTTGTTGGCAGGCAATAAAGATGAAGAACCTAATTTTTAGATGAAATATTTACTATTTTATAATAACATCAAATTTTACTTCTTTTCCGCACGACAACAAAAACGACGACCCCATTAATTAAGAAAACTAATTACGACGCAGCGAAAAAAATCATTTATAAATCTAAAAATTAAAAAAAAAGAGGTAGAGAATCCTGTCATACAAATACAGAACAAGTGTGTTGGAGTGGAGTCCTAATTTAGTATATAGTTGAGACAGGAGCGCGCGTTAGCGTCCAATGTTTTATGATAGATCACCTCTCTTGGTTAAAGAATGCCTGGCTTGGTCAGAGCTGTAAATCAGCATATTTCTACGCTCGTTTTTTGTCTGGATTCTTGTTCTATTGGTTGTAGGTACTTTATTAATTTACGAGACCGATGCATATTTTCGCACGCTTTTAATTTTAAATATTTCCCTTGAGAACTAAAAAGTTATTAACGACTGTACATAAAATTTAATAATAAAAAAGAATCATTTTCACTTCGTTATATTAATTAACATTAAATTTATATATTTTTTTAAATTATTTACTTCTTTATTAAAATTTTACTTATTTAAACTCAAGAGTTTACGTATCGTAAAAATATTACTCGTGTATGTTATCGTTACCGTGCAACCGAAATGACGTCAAAAGAAATTTTTTGTCGTTCTTAATAAGACGTTGTAAACAACCACCCTTAAAATTATTTTTAGGTGGAATGAGTTTTCCTTTGGTAAGAACCCTTCGAGACGAGTCAAAATTACTATTTTCTTTACAAAATTTTCTCTAAATGGAGAGGACCTATCTTTCAGAACTGATGCTTGTCTATGTATTTAGTTCTCCTTCTGGAGTAGGGCATCACGTGAGGCTCGCAAAATCGCGAGAGTCTTAGGGCCGAATTACATGAACTAACTATTTAGTAACTGTTAGTTACTAACTTGGTTACTAAATGAACTCAAGGAGCAAAAACACGGGAATCTAAGCTTTAACGTCAACGTCAAAATTTATCCGCCCATTTTGACGTTGACGTTAAAGCTTAGATTCCCGTGTTTTTGCTCCTTGAGTTCATTTAGTAACCAAGTTAGTAACTAACAGTTACTAAATAGTTAGTTCATGTAATACAGCCCTTACATTCTCGTCTCGCACAAATTGCGAGATTTTTCGCAAAAAACGCTCATTTCTCGCGAGAAATCTCGCAAGTGACGCCCTTTCTTGGAACCCTCATGTTCCCAAGAAAGAACTCAATAGTACAGAGTCTTAAGGGCCCCAATTATTGAAACCATAGGAATTAATTCTTTTGAAAAAATAACACCGTTTTCTCTAGAAGAGTTTTCAGACGGTCTTTACTTTGAAAATGGAATAAGTTTTCCTTCGATACGAGTCAAAATTACTATTTTCTTTTCAAAATGTTCTTTAAATGGAGAGGATTTATCTTTCAGAACTGATGCTTGTCTATCCATTTGCTTTTTTTCTGGAGTACAAGTTCACGCGAGTCTCGCAATATTACGACAATCTCGCATTTTCGCCTCGCAAAAAATTGCGAGATACGAGGCGAGAAATCGTTTCTCGCTAGAAATCTCGCAAGTTAAGCTATAGAGGCTTCACGCGAGTCTCGCGAAATAGCGAGAATCTCACATTTTCGTTTCGCACGAGTTGCGAGATTCTGAACTAACGCTTGGGTGCCCATTTGGTTTTTGAAGAACTTAAAAACGGTTTTACGACATCAGGGCTGGGATCCTGTAAGTGTTAGCGCATTGTTACGCTACGCTAAACTATACTTACTCCTTACCTCTCTTCTACAAACTTTTAGAAACTGATAGGAGAAGGGTTAAGGGTATCCATATTCAGTTTGTAGAAGCACAGGTCTGCATATGTGAAGGCACAATAATAGTACCGACTTGCCTGCGCAGCTAAATCCGTCGCAAATGCTCAAACTATTACTACAGCAGGCCTGTACAGACGAGACTGAGCATGCCTAGTGCCTACATAGACCGGAACGTTGGTAGAGCGTTCAGGCGGCTTGCACAGCACAGGCCTGCCGTAGTAAAAGTCTGAACATTTGTAGCGGGCTCCACTAGGCAATGAAAGAGTCAATCAGTTGGCGAGAGAGAGCTCGGCGATTTTGCCTATTGGTCCTGAGCCCTCTATTACTCCCTCAATCAGCACCCACGATACTCTACTGAAAAGTAACACGCTGATAGCCCATATAAAACGTTGGGTTAACTGTACCAGCTGCAAGTTTGCCAAAACAGCTATAAAAGAGCCATCTAAAAAGTACGCTAATTATTACCTACGGTTGTCCCGTGAGAACCTACGTGCCATAGCTGGCACTCTCACCGGGCACGGTCGACTGAATAAGCATCTATACAGAATGGGTGTTGCTGACAGCCCCAATTGTAGAGGATGCAGCGAAGCGGATGAAACAATAAAATCCGTGTTTTGTCACTGCCCTGCGTTAACGCTAGTTCGAGGATCCTTGTTATGGGAATACTGGCGTAACATGGGCAGTATCAGCGACACTTCACCCGCCAATATCCTTGAGTCCATCCAAAAGGTTGGGATGGATCAAGGAGTGAAGGGCTAGAGGGAGTTGCTGAAGGGAGGTAGCACAATGAGCTCGATCAAGTGTCCTAAGTGCGCGTAAACCTCGGTTTACCCTCCACCCTAACAATGCTAATCCTAATCCTAACGGGCTCTACTGCTGGATCTATCACTTTGCCTCCACGTGCACGACTTAACTACAACAGACCTGTACAGGTCAAAACTGTGCAGACCTCTTGAACAGTGCGGTTTGCCTGTGTAGACGTCTGGGCCTTTGTAGCGAACTTACCTGCCTAGCTAGGCAAGTCGGAACTTTCACTTTGCCTCCACATGTGCACGTTTTTACTACAACAAGCCTATACAGACTTCTAGTCTGCGCAGGTAGATTAGAGCACCTATAGATTGTTCAGATATAGGCCTACCGTAGTAAAATCCTATATGTGTGGATACTAAATGATAGTTCCGGTTTTCCTGCGCAGTTAGGTCCGCAACGAACGCTCGGGCTCTTATTATGGCGGACCTAGTCTTCACAAGCAAACCGAAGCTACTGCAGAACGTTCAAGCATTAGTAAAAGCCTGAGCGTTTTCATCGGGCTACGTGGAGGGTGAAGTATCGCTGGAACTGACCGTTTTACGCCAGTTTTTGCCTATAACGCGGATCTTCTGATTTGCGCTAACGTCACTCTGTGACATGGCATATACTTCATTGTTTCGTTCTCTTCATTGCATCCTCTACATGTGGGGCAACACATAATATTCCGTATGTAGGTACGACAGAGTTCAGTTCGTGTCCAACAGTTTAACTGCTTGAAACGAAAAGATGGCAAACGATAATAGAAATCCTAAACTTGGAGCATTGTTATTCACATTTTTCTATGTCTAATTCGAAATGCGCCCCTGGACAAATTAAGATCTTCAAACTCATATAGTCCATCAAAATTAGTACAAAACATAACATTTAAAGGCATGTTTGTAAGTTTTCTAATCAAATTTTTAATCTTGTAAGACATTATTCGGTCGAGAGTTAAAGAAAAAAAATTAATTTGCTGTCAAGTGATGACACAAGAATGCAGTTAGATTCGGGCTGTCGCGTGCTTGTAACAAAATATTGTCGGGTATGCCAAAAATTTCGATTTTAATCGTCGGACAATTAATTATCGTATCGAATTATTTTGCCCTTATAAAATTAACCCTCTTTTAAGTATGAAAAATGCAATAAGTCGTGTTAGTTGCAGTATAGTACTTAGTTAGAAGAAGAAGGAAGGTATAACGAGATACGGAGTAGACGTGAAGCAGCAACATTCTTTAGATTTTTTATAACCCGCTCGTTTCTTCTATACATATACCATCGTGGCATAGGTATAGTATACGTTGTATTAATTTGATTTTATTTTATTATGACGTAGCTCGATAAATTTTCGAGTGGTTCCTTAAAAAATGGAAGCTTGTAAGAGACGGCGCCAGATGATCGGCGCCAATCAAAAAATATTATACGATTTTTAATATGTTTGCTTATTTGTTTTAATATTTAAATGCTTATTATTTCTTTTTTCGAAAAAAACCTGTCACGAATATTACAGAAATATTTAACCAAAATAGTAATTACGAATATATGTCAATGATACTAATTGATAATTAAGAGTTGGATACCAAACTTTTATTACTAATATTTTTCAAACTTTATCGTCGTTATATTTTTTAATTAATAAGTGGATTGTGAGCTTCCATCTACTCAATTGGCTCAATTTGCTGAAATGTGTTAAGTTTAACGAACTGCTAAATATTCTAAAAGAAAATTCACAGAGCAAGGGAGACTTCCAGTAGGTCTTTCAGCTAACGGTACTTCGGAGGACATGTTAAGCCCTCGGTTCGGGCTAACTAGTAATTTGAGCTCCATCAGAGAAGGTGGTAGTAAGAGCTGACTTAACTATCAGTTATCAACCTTAAGACAGTGATGTATTTAGGAATTCTTAGGGAGCGCCTCCTGCTAATGCCTAACATAGACTCTCTAAATCAGGTCCCCCACTTCAAATTTTGGGCTCCGGTACCAAAAATCTTGCGACTCCCTTTGACAAGGTTTATTACTACTTTAAGCAGCAACTTAAAATATCTACGCGCCCCGGGCTCCATATGCTCTCGAGCCTTATAGTACCATGGTAGCAACTGACCCTCTATTGTGGAGAGCCTGCTCTGAATGCAGAGGTGTCAAACACTGGTGATAGTAACTAAGGAGGATTGGGCGTCATTCTGCAGTTTCATTAAACGCTCCTTTCTACTTGATGCATTTAGATCTGCCGTCTGGCGCAGGTAAAACACTCAGGGCTCCACGCTCCACTCTTGTTAGTTATAGGAAGTGTAAGTAGGGAGACAGGGAATCAGGTTTTCAAGAAAACATGGGTTAACGGTGGTGTTGTTTCTCACCAACAGACACCTGTCATTATTATGACGAGTCAATAGGGGCTAACAATCACGTCTTTTCCAATTACGTTACTCTTATGAAGCAGATTTCAACTATCGGTATACTAAAACCAGCCCTCGAAAAAATAGTAAGGGTCTTCAGGTACCGAGAATACCCTATGAGAAAGCAAGAGTTATGGTGGAGCTGAAAGGTACGTATAACTTAGCACAGTATGGAAAAAACGCCGGGTGTAGAACTATTATAATAAAGGCGAGTAGAATAATTGAAAAAGTAATAGAGTTACTGTACAGAATAGATTCCTTCAGTTTTCCTTTAAATTACGGTGCTGCTTGGGTCAACAAAGCGGAGATGTCACGTTCCGAAATCTTTCAAAAACCCGCGCACAGACTCTCCAGCGCCGCCACCGCTTCTAAGTCGCCCATATCTGGTAGCCACTGCTGCCATCCCCCCAGCCTCACAAGAAGCGCGATACTGGTCCCTCAGATTTAGCGTCCAGGGATACCACAGGAGCAGGTGCTCGCACGTTTGCTGCTGCCCACAGGGGCACGCATCAATGTGGGCTAGACCCATCGTGTTTAAATATGTCAGAAAAGGGCCATGTCATGTGGCAAAATATTACAGATGCCTAGTTATCAGGGCCACTTCCTCAAGTCCGAGCCGCTCCCTGGCTGCGAAATCGTTGAAGAAGTGATCCACCGACGTCAAAGGGGGAGACGCAGCTAGCTTTCCCGCAAAAACCTCACGTTAAAGCTTGTGTGCTAGGTGCTTGATGTAGGCGGCACGGCCACCTCGTATTATTTATCCAGAGTCTTATTTATGCTCTGGTTAAATAGAGCACCAATAACTTTTTCCATATTTTGGACGAGAAATTTCTTCATTACCATGGAAACTTAACAAAGAAGTAACTAATACTTATTTTCGGCACTAGTTCTACTTTCATGACGGGTGCAGAAAAAGTTTACTTAGGTATTTCTGGTAAAATATGAGTTGCCAAAGTGTTGAATCGCTATGACCAAATAAATCATTAGTCACTCTTGATTTTTCCAATTAACCACGAATCGAATGAATGAATTGACTGTCAGTGTTCTAACATTTTACATTTATCATTTCGGAATTTTTGAGGTTAATTAAAACGCAAAGAAAATGTTGCAATACGCTCACTTCTAAAAGTAAACTTTTATTTACTTATCGGATTAAAAAAAAGTTGAAAAGTTACTATTATTAATAATAAAAAGATTTGTAGTAAGTAAAGTGTTCTTGAATGAAACAAGATTCATTCAGAGACAAGTTTTTTTTAAAGGGGACATATTTTTTAAAAATTATGACATTTGAATCGTAGGTACATACATTTTGGGAGACTATGGAATGTTGGTTTGGCGTCCTAAAATGTTCATCCGACTATTTAAAGCCTATAATCGTTAACAAATAAATTGTTTAATATTTCAAAAGATAATTTTTAAATATTTTTAAGCATCTTAATTTGTTACTTTCAATTTATTTCCTATTTATGTCGTAGTAAATATTTTTTAAGCATAATTATCGATAATTTAAGATTTGATCTTGATTGGTTGGTTTGGGACTTTTTTCGCTTTGATTGCTCGCACCCTCGCACTCGTAAAAGTATTGTTAAACTCTCTCCAAAACATATGTAGCCCTCTTACTAGACTCTGGAATTTCCTGAACATCTACACAGTATGGGAATTTCTAACAAATCCCAGAAGAGCTTATATGATGACATGATGAGTATAGCCTATGTGGAGAAGAAATGATGATGGAAACAGCCTTCCTGTTTCCAGCATTCCCAATATGGGAGGAATCAACTCTTTAGGGCCACTATAACAAATGAGGTGGCAGGACGAAGGTCTTGGTACATGAGTCATCCCCCGTAACATCAATCAATCAGTATAAAGCTAGTAACCATAACGACGATCGATTGCATTGAAGAAAAGAAGAAAAGAAAAGTAGAAGAAAAAAAAGGGAGTTGTAATAATAAAATAAGATAATATGTTGATTTACAGTGCAGTTGCATAATGGATATTGCGCTGCAATCGATCAGGTTAATTAGAAACCGAACCAAATGTACCCCCTGGAGAGGTTCCAACCCAACGCCTGTGGTTTTAATACCCCTCGGACTATACGCACATTACAACAGAAGATCAACTCATAATTAGAAGAATATGTTAATTTTGACATTCCGGACATTGTGTAAAAATATAATATATTTGTTATAATTTATTAACTGTTTGCTTTTAGACGTAATTAAACGGGAAGAAAAAATGATATAATTTGAAAACACTCGGTATAAAAAGAAATAATTCAATTTGGAGCAATGATTTAAATTAGGGTATGTTATAAACATTAATATAATACTTATATTTATTATAATAAGATGGAAATCGCGTTGTCTTAAATTCCGTTCGTAATTTATGGTTTCTGTAGTGTTTCAATTTATTCTTGAGTTTGGAATGCTGATTGCCCTGTTGTACACAAAGATGGTGAGGTTTGTGGGCGTGTGGAAGCTCGGATAATGAGTAGGTTGTTTATTAAATTAGTTTAATTATCTTGCCCAAGAAAACTATCTAATATTGATATTATTAAATTCTTCTTTTTTTAAAGATTTTTAAGAGGGGGAAATGGGAGGCGTGTTTAATCATTTCTTCTGCATCCCACAACTTACAAAATAGAGAAAGCCTTCCGATCAATGCATCAACTATGCGATATTAGGTATAAATATTAAATAGTGCTATTAACAAATTATCATTTCCTCTCACTTCTTCATAACAAAATGCCCAGTTCAGTGAATTTTTACCATTATTGGAATTATTCAAATAAAACTGCTCCTTTTTGGGTCATTTAAACTCATGTTCTGTTTTCATAGTTATGGAAATGAAATTATTTGCTGTAATTCAAGATTCGAGGGAATCAGTGCCAGGGCCGCTCCATCTCAATGCCTTATTGTAACGAAAGGAATTTGTGCAATGGTCAGTACACTGGTATGCCAAACATGCGTCTCCGGAAGAATATTTTGGTGGTCTATATTTTTCTTATCATCCTTAACTTGGAACAGCTGCTCGTTAACGTAGAAAACGGTCAGCCAGAGCCGCAGATATGGGTACGCAAATGTGAACCGACCCCACCTTAGAAAATTTTGAACCGGTCCTAACCAGAGTTTGCTAATGATTTCGCAATAATAATAAAATGATAAGCTCTCAATTGCAGTTTCAGTTCCGAAGAAGAAAACATTGATTTAGAGGAAGCACAGGAGAATGTCAAATTTTTGCAAACTTTGGGTATAAAACTTCCATCTTTAGAAGAGATTATAGTGATCAACGGATTTATAAAAACCCAGAAGAGAGAGAACCCTGATTTAACTGTCTTTGATATCATTTTCAACAATACACTGTAATTTTAGCGTACTTCTACTGGACCGATTTTGATGATTTTTTTAAAAATTGAAGCTCTTGACCTACAGATATGTCACCACTAATTTTTTTCTCAAAATTATTAATTTCATACATTGTTTTATATTTTGTAATATACATAATAAAATAATAAATTTTATAATTTAAAATAATCCAATTTTAAAAATTATAAATGAGAATAAATGTAGATAGTATTTTGTTTTATACGATAAGGCACACATTATACATTTGGTCGTGGTGATAAAATTTTCAATACTTTTATTCGACCAGTACGTTTCTAATATGCGATATGGTCAGGTTGGTGCGTGCATTTTTAATTACGTTTCGTGCTTTTGTGAATTTTGAATTTTTGAGACGGTTTTTTATGTTGCCCTCTGTGGCTTAGTTATCTTTAAGGTTAGTTTTCTTATTTTTTTTATAAAATAGTCATAGCTCATTCATATCTTCAAAAATTTCGTCGATTTCGACGGGGGTGACCGCTATTTTTTTTTAAACTGAAGCTGTCGACCCCCAGATATGTCAGCTCTAATTATTTTCTTCAAATTACCAATTTCATAATAATATAATAAAATATTCGATTTTATAATTTAAAATAATCCAATTTTAAAAGTTATAAATGTAAATAAACGTAGATATTTAGTGTTATATGATTGATAAGGTCTTGGCACATTTGGTCTTTGTGATAAAATTTTCAATACTTTTATTCGACAGTACGTTTCTAATACGCGATATCGTCAGGTTGGTGCGTGCATTTTTAATTAAGTTTTGTGCTTTTGTGCCTTTTGGATTTTTGAGACATTTTTTAAGTTTACCCTTTTGGCTTAGTCATCTTTAAGGTTAGTTTTATTATTATTTTTTATAATATAGTCAACGTGTTTTCTGATTTTGTTCATACTTTAAGTGAGTTATTACTCATTAATTTGCGATCTAACTAATTAGTAGTTCAAAATTTTGTGAGGAAAAGGGCAGTATTAGAGTTATTTAAAAATGAAATTAAATGTTTTTGATTATTAGGGGGTTTGGTAATTAGCATTTTATCTCCACCGACCTCCTGCCACCCTGTTGTTACCAAGTAATAAATGAAAATCTCTGTGACGAGGTTGATATTATAGGAATAATAAAAAACTACGATTAAAAGAATGCAGCAACCCTTTTGGCTATTTCTTCAATTAATGAAGTTTTTTTTTACATTCAAATTCAAAAGAATTTTTTTATTGTTTTACCTGTCTTCACGAATAATCCTAATAATCCCTAAAGAACAAATCGGCCTTATCCATATATTTAAAACACGATGGCTTTTCTTCACCGGTAGTTTTAGCATGCTACCACTGGACCGATTTTAATGATTTTTTTTAAATCCAAGCTCTCGACTCACAGATATGTCGGCACTAATTTTTTTTATTCAAATTATCAGTTTCATACATTTTCAACGTGACAATTGGTCACGCTTATTACTGTCTTCTTAACAAAGTTCGATAACGTTAAATTATGGACACGCCTATATCGTGCCTTTAACAACAATCATCCGTGTAGGTACATATTATAATTTTTGAAAATTTCATTTTTCTAACACAATCATATCTTCAAATACTTTCTGGAGTCTCGATGGGGGTGATCCACTCCTATAATTTATTTACCACTGCCAGAGTTCTTGGCTGTAGCACAGCGACTTGTCAGTCTACTTTCTCTGTGTTGATAAGGATTATCCGCTCACAGCGACTCTCTATGTGCCACTAAGGAATTATTAACTTGAGCTCAGTTATTCAACTATTTATTTGCTATTAATTGCTCCCTGAGTAAAACCTCCGTAAAACTATTTTTGGGCCGCCCTTCTTTTGAAGATTTTGTAGATCCGCCCCTGTTTTCAAATTCGCTTAGCTGAACCTGTTGGAGTATTAATTTTATCTCTTTGCAATGGAAGGATATCCGCAAACTAAACACATAATTTTAATGGAAAGGGGCTTTGTTTGATTTTATACCTTGGTAAATGGTTTCTTGCAACAGAAACTTTTAAGCTTTTCTAGATAACCTCTTGGTCTATAATAGACTAGGGAGTTTGTAACAAACAGTGGCGTAAATAACGAGCCCGCAGGGTTTGCGTTGGGGGAGGGTGCCAGGATAGAAAGGGCCCCCGAAAATCATTTGTGGTCAATTATAATGATTATTAACGGTGAGTGGGACCCCATTCCGAATATTGCGGGAGGACTCCCCAATCTCTTAGTGACGCTATACTGGTAACATAAAAATCGGGGAGATCATATTCAGGCCCAGCTTTTGGGAATAAGCTATTTGAGTGTCACCGACACGATAATCTGGTTGGCTGTCCAAAGCACTAGCTTAAGGACTCAAGACTGTTAATAATAAACTTCTTATTGGTGAGGAGGGCGGGAAACCCACCTGAGAGAGATGCCAAAGTAAAATCTTACTTTTTTAAGACGTTAATTTCAGTCCATCAGCAACGCTCTTAGAGCCATTCTAGAGAGTAGCCAATTTTATAGTCGATTCTCTTTAGTTTTATTTCTTTCTTTTTTCCTTTTCTAACAAATTCATTGAAGGATCTTGTAAACCAGTGCTTTGGGTAGTCAACCAGATTTTCGTGTTCGCTGGCACTCAAATTATACCCAAAAGATGAGCCTGAATACGATCACCTCGATTTTTCTGTTACAAGGCCCATGGTGTAAAGAATTTACTCTTTTTCCTTCTTTCTGTTTTTGAGTTTTAGCACATAAACTGTTTTTTTAAATTTATCTCTTATACTTTTATTCTTTGTTCATTAGCATTAGGGAAAACAAACTTATTGCGGCTGTCTACCTATGTAAAAATAATTTGTGCCTATTAAAATAAAAAAATAAGAAGACATAAACTGATTTTCGTGATAAATTAGGTTTTTAAAGGTTGGAATGTAATCTGAAGTTTACGTGCACTTAAGTCACTAGTGCTCATTGTGCTGCTTCTTTATAACAAAACTACTTCTGTTCCTTCAGGCCTTAATTAATATTAACCTCTAGGTCAGTGTTTCCCAACGTGGGCCCCACGCCTCACAGGGAGGAAATTTGATTGTTAAAGGTGAGCAATTCGAAAATGGACTCGTCGAGAGTTTAAGTTAAGTTTAACCTATTATTTAAGTTTCTTCAGAGATCAATTCAATTACGCTCTATTTAGAAACGCTTAGGTGGGGCATGGCACAAAAAAGTTGGAAAACACTGCTTTAGTTGAACTCAAGGAGACTGGAGAGTGAATTGTCGCTGATATACTGGTAATGTTAGGTCAGTATTCCCCTAACATTGACCCTTAAATTTTCGTTAGCGTCTTAGGGCAGTTCCATACCACATACCCATTGTTTCGTTTGCTTCATTACGATCGCAACAGCTATAGCACTGTCCAGAGGTTACTTAGATGACTATTTCCTGTCCATCCTATATAATCGGAGTAATCGTATAGTGTTCTTAGGTTTTCGTTATTTTTTGAGAAAAATTATTGGATATGTAGCTTTAAGCTAGAAACGCTTTTACTCTTTCCAGCGAACAGGTGCAGCTAAGCCACACCTAAACAAGCGCGTATTTTGGTCGAATTTTGAAAATACGGTTTATAACAATCACACAAGAATTAATATGCGCCAACCTTATTTGACAGTTTGTGGGGAGTGACTTAGCTGCATCTGTCCGCTAGACAGAGATTAGTATAGAGTAAATATAAAATTTTTTTTAAATCAATAAAATCATTATATGATTCTTATTAATGTTTAACTTAAGTTAGTTTTAATTAAATTGACAATAAGGCGAGCTTTATGAAAAGCCAATTTAATTAATAAATTACACCCAATAAAAAATCAAACGACAATTTTCTTCCGAGTCATGCTGAGCTTTCATCAAAATATAATAAATTAAGGAAAAAATGAAAGGAATTTTTCTAATTTAAAAACAAATTATTTAAATTTTAAAAGAAATGTGTTTTTACACAAATTTTTCTTTTGGACACTCATCATACCTAAATCATAAAATGAGATGGGGGTTCGTGTGGCAGTTTTATTTAGTTTTTAGTGTTTTTTAGATCCAGGTGTGGTCCTCCTTCCTACCTTTGCCTATCTCGTGGTGTTGTAGAGTAAACGCGTGGCTATAAGTTTATCCTAAACATTCCTTACATGATTGCTATCGGGAACTGATCGTGTTTCTAATTATAATTTAGATAGCAAAATGTGGGCCCTCGCTCGGTGTAGGCAGGTAAATATTAAATTTTAAGTTCAACAGTAGAAAAGTTGATTTAATTAAATTTATATAAATTTACAGATATTTATCTAAATAAATTAAAAATATATTTGTTTTTTTAACTACGTAAATTATTTATTATATCGCTTTAAACGTAAATTTAAAAATTAATTAATAAATTTCATTTAGTGACCTTTCGTCGGGATAATTTTATTTAATTTTGTCGCCAATCAAAATTAATTTTAATAATAATTTTTTAAGCGGGGGTCCATCCTTCAGGCTGTAAAGATTTTATTAGTAACTTATTTTCTTCAAAAACTCATACAAATGTTGGGAAATAGGAAAATAATTTGAGTTTTTTTTTTAGCTCAGAAGAGGTCCTAAAAAAATCTGAAAGGGGGTAGAAGGGGTTGATGTAGATAATATGGCTAATTTTTAAAGTTTTGTTGATATTTTTGCTGAAGCACAAGTGGGGAAAATATAATTTTCTTTTTATGAAGATGGAAATCGCTGAATATGCCCCCATTGGTATTACTCGAAACATACAAAATAATGTTAAAACATTGCTAAATGTTATATTACCCCTTCCAAATTAAGTATGGACTCCTCTCATGCTACTGTAATTTTTCATAATAAAATTATTGCCCCCTACGACTCCCATCATATTTTATGCGTTATATTTGAGTGGTAAAAATTTAATAAAGCATTTATTATTTATGTAATAATCCACTTATATAATTATAAAAATTACTTCAATAAACTAAAATAGTTTGCAAAATGACAGGATTATAAATGATGAAAATTCTTAATGAAATGATAATGGTAATGAGTCGCATTCTTAAGTTGACCTGACCTCTCTCAACCGTTCTGTTCGAAACTTCACCTCCATAATTTATCCAACACATCATTTATAATTTAAATTTTATTTCTATTATTGTGTCGATTAAATTTTTGAAAGTACCTCGTAATACGACTTTTTTTTCTTTTTTCGATGGAAAAAAAAGTACGGAGCGAATATTAATTTGATTTTTTTCTCCTCTGCCAATAAAACGTTTGCATTTCTTAATACTTAAACTTTATTATTTATTTTCCACTTTCCTGTAATATTATCACTCCACCCCCTTATATAACAGCCCTAACGCTTCTCAGCGGGCATTAAGTGTATTTTGAGATCAAAGCTGAGAACCATGTTACTATATACAAGTGTGTTATACACCCTTAATTTATTCTAGCGATTCTCTTCTACGTTAAAACAGCTTGTTTTCATTCCCTTAAATTATTAAAAATAAAGTACTTTTCAACGAAAATGGCAAAATGTAATTATCAATCAAATCAAATGCAAAGACATTTTTATAAAAATTATTTTAAAAGAAAGGAGAAGAGTGTTTTCGAATAGACGAGATAAATGAAGAAGTTATGCATTTATCATCCATCCAGTGGGGCCCGATGATTTCAAAAAAGCAAGAAATTCAACTGTAAGCAGTGACGTTTTTATGGAGGGGCTCAGAGGGCTTGGGCATCCCTACCTGACGTTTTCTGGAAACCTGGTTCAGTGCCTCTTCACTTGCCTTTACTAGCCGGGATGAGTGGTGCCTGGGGGGGATTTTCTAGAGAAAAATATAAGAAATTCATCTGTAAGTGGTGACGGTTTTATGGAGGGGCACAGAGGGCTTGAGCATTCCTACACGACGTGTTTTTTGGAACTTGGTTTCCTGCCTCTTCACTTTCCTTCACCAGCCGGCAAGAGTGGTGCCTGGGGGCGTTTTAGAGAAAAATATAAGAAATTCATCTGTAAGTAGTGACGGTTTTATGGAGGGGCGCAGAGGACTTCAGCATTCCTACACGACGTTTTTTGGGAACCCGGTTCCCTGCCTCTTTACTTACATTTACCTGCCGGCATGAGTGGTGCCTGAGGTGGTGACGTTCTAGAGAAAAATGCAAGAAATTCAACTGTGAGCAGTGATGTTTTTATGGAGGGGCACAGAGGGCTTGGGCATCCTTGCCCGACGTGTTTTTAGGAAACTGATGGTTTCCTGCCACTTCACTTTCCTGTATCAGCCGGCAGAAGTGGTGCCTGGAGAGTGACGTTCTAGAGAAAAATGTAAGAAATTCAACTCCAACTGTAAACAGCGACGTTTTTCAGAAGGGGCACAGAGGGCTTGGACATCCCTACCCGACATTTTTTTAGGAACTTGGTTTCCTGCCTCTTCACTTTCCTTTAGCAACCGACAGGAGTGGTGCCTGGGGGGGGGGGGCGTTTTAGAGAAAAATATAAGAAATTCATCTGTAAGTGGTGACATTTTTATGGAGAGGCACAGAGGACTTCAGCATTCCTACACGAAGTGTTTTTGGAACCTGGTTCCCTGCCTCTTCATTTGCATTTACCAGCCAGCAGGAGTGGTACCTGGGGGTGAGGGGGCGTTCTAGCGACATAAATTTGGAAGTAACGTTTAACGTTGAAACAGCGGTGTTCTTCTGTTTTAAGAAGGTCATCTTAGCCTTAGCTAGAACGTCCCCTTAAGCCAAAATTATAAAATTTGTTTAGGGCGCTAAATGTAAATTTCGATATTCTTATTAAGAGATTAGTTTGGGGGTTCGCCAGTAGGTGGGTTGTTCTTTTTGACCGCTTCTTGGAGGAACATCGAGAAGACTGCGCGCTTATACAGAATATGTTTTTCCGTTCAATTTAATATTTTTGTCTCATTTGGTAAAAGAAACAAGAGAACTAGTTACTAAAGTGTTTTACAATTAAAATAAAACTCGTATCGTCTTTCCCACATTCGACAAAGAAGTTTGAAAAAAATGACTACTGTTTTGTCCTTATATGGTTCGAAATGACCGTTTTCAGGATGAGTTAAAATGGTTATAAAATTAAATTTGATACCGAACTTGTATAGAGAACGTTGTAAAACAGTTAATGGTATTACTTTTTAGTCACCCGGCATTTTATATAAACTTGACCTATAATAATAAAATAGCTCTCCGAGGAGCTTTTTAGAATAAAAAGCGCTTCCAAAGTTTCGAATTTAATTCGTCATCAATTATTAATAATTTTTTTCGTCTCTTTTGTGCGCTCTCTCGAAATATTTTTCTCGATTATTTGACAACATTTCATTTGCGGTCATTGAAGCAGTAACTAAACCAACAAGAAGAAAAAAAATATAAATACAATCCCCTATGCGTCAGTTAATCGTTTGTCCCATTATAACATGAATTATTGGGTGTGTAGAGTCAAGAAGCGTGCAATCTTTGTGATTGTATATGTGTGATTGCATATAGGGTGGCGCCTTCATCTACTTCCAAACCATTACTCCCCCATTTCACCCCTTACACAAAGTTCATGAGATTTTCCTTGTTATGCGACATACGCTCTCTTGCTTTGATAGTTTTAATAAATTATCTTTTTTGAGGGATAAATACTTAAATCATTTACTTACTACATTGTGTAGGTAATCTCTTATCGATCATTTTGTGGGGATCAAATAAATACAAAGTAATTGAAATGATTATTCCATCAATTTAGATCGAGTTTAGTTCAAATTATTTACATTCAGATGTTTTGGAAAATGTATTTTCATAAAATTATTTTTTGAAGAGTTTTTTGAATGATTAATCTCTGTGTATCACTTCGCTATATCCTGTTTCAACTTATTGCCCTTCAATAATCGCTCGGATCTCTATGATCTCCGTTGTGTTTCTGATAGGTTTACCAATTTCCTTGGATGGGTAGGTGCCTCTAAGGAAGGCATTCAATTGTTTATATTCACCTGCATGTCTCTCTGTGTATCACTTCGCAATATTTTCAACTGTTGTAATTTATGGAGCTGTAGTTTAATTTGTAAACCCGCTGTGATCTCTCTTGTGTTTTTGATTTCCCTGGATGAGCAGATCGATGGAAGACCTTCCATTTTTTTTATGTTCGTCTGTGAGTCTCTCTGTGTATCATTTCGCTATATTTTTGACTGTTTTAATTTATTTCGCTGCAGTTTTATTTATAAGCGCACTATGATCTCTTTTGAGTGTCTGCTACGTTTACTAATTTCGTTGGATAGGTCAGTGGCTCGTTGAGTCGTTGTTTCCTCATTGGAAACAATGAAGAGCTAAAAGCATATCATTTGTAGACACTGATGTTAAAGGTATTCTAGTCCCAGTTCATCACGTAGGGGAGATTGACGTTTGAGTGAGAGAAGCTGTGTTTTTGGGTCATCGCGCTCTGAGGTCTTCTAAAACAAATTTTTGGGATGTAATCATAAATTTTATTGGTGAGCATAGATTTTTTTACCTATCCATGGCAACCTGTCTTTTGTGTGATCAATAGCTTCAGCTTTTTTTTCAATTACGAGTAGGTACTACAACAATGGTCTTAAAACTTTCTCTTACATAATTCAACTAAACAATAAGTGTTTTTATAAAAAGAAATATTAATTGATGCCAAATTTTGTTTAATAATAATAAGGAGCGGTACTATACTAGAGGTATTAGATTATAGTTTTTGCAATGTGACTAGCATCTTAAATGATGTATTGTTTGCAGTCATGTAAAGTTGGGTGACCTGACCAGTCAAAAACTGGGTGGTCTCAAGTATCTTTAACAGATTGACAGCTGTCATTTGACGAATTTCAAATAACACGGTAGTGAACAAATTTTTGAATCACAAATTAAATTGTTTACTTTCTTTAATTAGCATTGAAAAGTGACCCTGGTCGATTTAATTAATTTTAAATTCAATATACAGGATGATTCGCTCAGAATTTGTCGGGTTATAATAAATAATGGAATGGCGTGGTTTAAATTGACTCAAATTCATTGGGGAAATGATTGAACACCGACTTACCTTCAGTATACGGAGCTAGAGGTGGACGATGGGTCGGAAAATCGGGTAAAGTTAAGTATAGGCTCTGTAGCATATACTATGGCAGAATTGAGAACTATAGAAGTCGAACTATTGTACTGTATTGAACTCAGGGGTCAATTGGATTCTAAGCCTTATATACAGAACTGCAATCAGTGTTGCTCTTTTGTTCATAACCCTACTCGTATTTATGTTCCCAGAAATTCAATCTTGGCTTGGCAATCTTGACCCTGAGAAGTTTACTTTTCACTTATAAAGACGTCAATTGAGGCCGCCCTAACTGCTTCAGCCTAAGCCGAGCAAATGCATCGCAATTGCAGAGAATGTGTTCGGTGGATTCGATCTCCGCCGATTTACAGAGTCTGCATAAATGTCATTATCCTCCAGTCCCAGTTTCTTGAGGTGTACCTCAATGAGCAGTGTCCAGTAAACAAGATTTAGTTTTTTGATAATAGAAGAAGCTTTTTAGCAATCGTGGTCGAGTACTCAATAAGTTTCTTCGATTGTCTTTGTCCTGGTGCGTTGTTCCAGTGAGAATTTTTGTTCTCAGTTTCCCATTTTTTGGATCTCCCCCTTCTATGTCTTCTAGATAGCCCACAGAATGGTTCGGGTCCGATCGGGAGGACTTTCAAGCCTGTTCTAGTTTATTCATCAGCTATTTCTCTTCCTTCAATACCTTCGTGACACGGCATCCAATGAAGGGCAACTTTGTTGCCCCTTCCCCATTTTATTGAGAGATTGTCTGCATTCCCAAGTGGATAAGGACTCAAAGCTATTGACTTGAAGTCGAACTAAGTATAGGTTTAGTAAATCTATAGCCAGTGACGTTTTTGTGGTGGGGGGGGGGTTACGGAGGCCTGATTCATTAGCTGCCAGGGTAACTGATGGATGATGGTGAATAATGACACCACAATTATCTCATGTTTTCTTGTGGGAACCCGCGGTTCCCAGATTGCTTACTAGCAGGTACGAGTGAAGCGTGGAGTCGTGGAACCATCTAATTTTTTAGATTACGAAGCTCTTTGAGCTTGAAGGTTTAAAAAGCTCGAACCGGGCTTAACGAGCCCCTTCTCAGCATATAGACCAAAAGACGTGTATGTATAATTAATATGGCATTCGAACAAGCTTCTAAATAAAACTTCTTGACTAAAAATAATTAAGAAATTCACAGATAATTTGCGGTTTGAATATTATTTTAAAATGATTTGAAAAGAAAATAAGGGTATTGACGTATTTATTTAAATAAGTAAGTTTGAGCATCGAATAAAGCAAACGTCAAAGTCAGTAAGGCAAGAGTAACGCACATAAAACCCCTCATTAAGTTTGTGTACACACTTCACATACAGACCGCACGTGGCTGCTGCACTGGACAGCCAGTGGCGTACATCTCCACCCACATCGTTATTCTGTCTACCAAATCGCTATTCTACAACATCCTACTAAAATTGACAACATAAAGAAAGAAAACGAAGCTCTCGGCATCTCAGTTTTATTTGTCGTGTACAAAGAGCTTCCAACTAAAAGTTAGATAACATAAAGACAGTTTTCAATTTTCTTCCCTCAAGTCGATCAAAAAACTTATCGAATTTTATTTTCATAAACGACGAAATATTCTGAAAGTTAAAGGTTCATCTCCGTGCTTCAATCAAAACGAAGGACAGTAATTACAAACTGAAAGAAGCCATCTCTTTGTGCAGGGCTGGATTTGACACGAGTCATCAGAGCGGGCGGGGACGAGCGTCTCTAAAAGGGGACACAATTGCTTTATATGTTTCGGAAGGAAGCGGAGGCATCGTTTTCCACTACACCCCCAACATTCTAACGCACAACCCTTACTAGTTAGTATTAGGTACATTCAAAAGAGTATTATTTTTTAGAGGAAAAAATATTAAAATTTGTTTTGACGTTTTGATTATAAAAAAATTGAAAAAATTGTGCATATAAAGTCGTTTCAGTTCAGTGAAACACTATCTAATATCTTCACTATTGTATGGTAATTTTATTTGGCAAGAGCAAGACTACGATAAGAAAAGCTCTTTTAGTCGATTTCAAATTTGAAAATTTCGACTTTTTGTTTACTCAAATATTTACCTAGTCTACAGGGTACCCACTAAAAGAAACGATGTCAAAATTTATAATTTTCGATTTGTCGCATTTGGAAAGGAAAATACTTTCTGATGACGACTTGGAGTATACAGGATGTTTTGTATAAAATTAATAAATTAAATTATTTACGGGAGATCAACTGAACGTAATCGTTTGAAAGTAAGAAGAAAATATTTTGAAAATGTTAAGATTGTCGAGAACTTAAGGTTATCCAACAATCGGCGTCACATCAACGGACAATGGCATTATAAACACCATTCTTTATACTATCTTTGCCAATCTGATTGTTTTTATAGTCAACAGATACAATCTATCTTTTTGCACAGATTTTCTTGTTATAAATGTGTTTGATCTACCATTTACTACTTGCATTTTAATATCGAACTTACAATAAAAACTCGAACATTTAACGTTTCAAATTAAACGAGTATAAAACAACTTGGCATTTTTATTGTCTCGATCTATAAGTTGGAATATTATTACTTTTTTCTCTTCTAAACTCTATAACGTGCGACTATAGCTACGTATTACTTCAATAATATTCAAAAAAAGTCCGTTTTTTCCCTTAGAAACCCGCTACTAACTTGATAACGTTCAGATGCATAAAGGCGAATTATATTTTAATCCGAGAATTAGATTTGTAATCCTTAGATATGGCAATGTTACACAATAAATTAATAAATAAATAAACAAAAATAGTTACTGTTAGTTAAATAGTTAAACTGTAGTTCCAAAATGGCCGACTTTAGAAAAAAAAATTAAGAGAAAAATTTTTACGACTAAAAAAATGCTATCAAACGATACCAAACTCGACTTTTTATCACATCGACGCTAGGCGTCGCGACGTGCAATTTTTCAAATTTTCATGGGAGATAAATCATTTTTTTGCCAGAATTACTCAGTAGGCTTGTCTAAATTCAGATATCAAATGAGAACCTTCTATCTTGTACTTTTCTTGATTTATACAACTTCTTAGGTTATTGTTATGTTAATATGTTACTTTATGTTATTTTTTAGGATCAAAAATAACGACTAAAACATAGTTTTTAAAGTTTTAGATACGTAAATTGATTAGAAAAAAGAAAAATAAATCATATTATTATTTATTAAATCTCAGTAATGTAATTTTATTTCCTGATTAACTTATTTTTCTAAGACCTTAAAAACTAAGTTTTAGTCGTTATTATTCATCGTAAAAAATAACAAAGTAACATAATTAACATAACGTGCTGACATAACATATCCTGAAAAGTTTTGTAAATCAAGAAAAATACAAGATAGAAAGTTTATAAAAGCCTACTGAGTAATTTTTGCAAAAAATGACAGATGTCCCTTTAAAAAATGAAAAGTTGAACGTCGCGACGCCTACCGTCTATGTGATAAAAAGTCGAGTTTGGTATCGTTAGATAGTTTTTTTGTCCATCTGAAAATTTTTCCCGGGAATTTTTTTTCTAAGCTATTTTGAAACTACAGTCGAAAGACGAAATTGCCAATTTTACGCCATCTTAGCTCTATGGCTTTTTAATCCCTCTACATGTAGAAGGTCTGGAAAACCTCCTAAACGAACACAATTTTTCTGAAAATTCTCCATCGAGTCTTTTTAAACAATTAGAAAGAATTGGACGAGCTAATCCCAATTTGATCAATAAACATCATAACAACAAAATTTTATTTATGGAGTCTATTTAAAAACATTTTCACCAATAAATTTGCGTTTTGGTTTTCTTTTTGTTAAAAAGGAGAGAGTGTTGTCCACCTACAAAGACAAGATAATCGATTTTTGTAAAAGTTTTTGCATCTTATATTTCTGCACACTATAAATTATATCAACAGATGATTCAGGACTTACAGATTAGGCCGTAAACGACCAAAAGGTGTGGTTGGCCAACTAATTATTGTCTCGGGTTAAAGTTCACTCGGAATTGTCGTTATTCTAATATTCAACACCTGAAAGTTTCGAAGAATTTACACCTTCATTGTATTATTTTCTTAATTAACTACAAGTCAATATCGAAACTATAATTTTGATAAATGAACGAGTTATTAACGGAAAAGAATTTTAATTTATAATTAAAGCGCTACTTATTTAAAAGAATTCGTTTCTCGTTTCGAAAAGGATGTCACTATAAGGAGTATTATGATATCGTCGTCGTCAGGGCCGTGTTGTCCCCCCGACGGCGTCGTGGTCTCCATGACGACACTTCACAACGGGGGTTTGACAATCGATATTCCCCCATATCCCCATCAACTATCAAACGCAACACGCATTTCCTTATAATTTTTTTGTTATTTTCACTCAGGTACGAATAAAAGGCCTCTTTAATTTCCAACGGATTTGAATAAATTTTAATCGCCTTCTAAAATCCTACACGGCCTTAATCGTAGATACAAGCAATTTGAAAATAAATCTACACTTTATAATAGGATACATTGTTCGTACATAACAACCATTTTAAAGATCGACTATTAATATTATTGATGATCTCTAGAAGATATTGATTGATGAATATTACTGACATTTAAAAAATAAAACCCTTAAAATATTATTGAAATTGCGGTTATATTATTTTTTTGGACCTTGCTCTTGGGTCAAAATTTTTGAATTATTTTTTAAAAGAGGTCGAGACTCGAGAGGGAAAAGGGAGGCTAGGATTCATTAAGTTTCGTGTTTTATTATTTAATATAAGCTCGCAATGCAAAATACGACGTGATAATTTATAAAACAGACGCACATTTATCAATTAAAAAATTAAGATTTCTTTTCCACTTTTAAATTTTCACCGATGCTCTCGATCTAATTTTATGGAAAGTATGCGAGGCCGCGAGGGAAGCGTTAAAGAAGCTGAAGTTTTTTAGATCTTGAAAATATGTTTAGTCGCGGTAGAGGTTTAGATTTATGAAGAACCAGGATCTAAGAGGCCTTGAGTCTTATAGATTCTCGAGACCCTCTCTAGACTCGATTAATTTTTGGCGTTTATGGAAAATTCATCAGAAGTTTCATTGCTGGGAAAATTCATCGCGATAAAACTCATTTCACGCGGAAACTTCATCGGAAAAAATTTCTTTGTGGGAAATTACATGGTATGGAAAATTCATTGCGGGGAAAATTCATCTCAAGTAATTTTATCGCAGTAAATTTCATTTCAATGAAAATTCATCGCCATAAAATTCATTTCAGGAAAACTTTGTCGCAAGAAATTTCTTTGTAGGAAATTACATGGTATGTAAAATTCGTTGCAAGGAAAATTAATCGCAAAGTTGAAAGGGAAAATTTATCTCAAGTAATTTTATCGCAGTAAATTTCATTTCAATGAAAATTCATCGCCATAAAATTCATTTCAGGAAAACTTTGTCGCAAGAAATTTCTTTGTAGGAAATTACATGGTATGTAAAATTCATTGCATTGAAAATTAATCGCAAGCTTGAAAGGAAAAATTCATTTTAAGTAATTTTATCGCAGTAAATTTCATTGCAATGAAAATTCATCGCCATAAAATTCATATCAGGGAAACTTTGTCGTAAGAAATTTTTTTGTGGGAAATTACATGGTATGGAAAATTCGTTGCAGGGAAAATTAATTGCAAAGTTAAAAGGGAAAATTTATCTCAAGTTATTTTATCGCAGTAAATTTCATTGTAATGAAAATTCATCCTAAGATTGAATGGGAAAACTCATAGTAAGTAATTTTATCGTAGGAAATTTTATTGCAATGAAAATTCATCACAGAATAAAGAGGTTCATCGCAAGTGAAATTTATCATAAAGAAAATTAATCGCAACTAATTTCATGACAGGAAATGTTATACAGGGTGTTCGCGAGAAGTGGGCCACTATTGCTATATCCGTTAATATTGAAGATACGAGGTCGGTTAAATTAGTAAAGTACTATAACTTTTTCCGCGGATTGCGATGGTCAACACAAAAAAATAATTGAACATCTAGTTTTCAAGATATTCACAAAAATAACTTTTTTTTAAATGGAACACCCTATATATTTTTATGTATTCGAAGAGAACACTGAATTTAGAGTATAAAATGTCCTATGAGTTTTGACCTAAAATGAAAAATAAATTACCGATTTCGTATCTTCAGCATTAAACAGTTACAGCAATAGTGGGCCCCTTGGTACGAAAATCCTGTATTTTTATACAAATTTAGATCCCTGGTAAAATGTAGATACTAAATTAGCAAAAATACAGGGCGTTCATGCCATGTGAGCCACTATTGCTTTATCCGTTCAATACTGAAGATATAAAATCAGTACTTTATTTTTTATTTTAGAACAAAACTCATATGACATTTTATACTCTACATGCAGTGTCTTTTTCAAATATATAAAAATATATAGGGTGTTCCATTTAAAAAAAAAGTTATTTTTGTGAATATCTTGAAAACTAGATGTTCAATTATTTTTTTGTCCTAACCATTGCAATCGGCGGAAAAGTTATACTACTTTACTAATTTAACCGACCTTGTATCGTCAATATTAACGGATATAGCAATAGTGGCCCACTTCTCGCGAACACCCTGTATAAAAGAAAGAAATTCAAGGCAGGATTCACAGGATTGGTGGTCTTACACACTCTTTGGGTTAGGATTCGGTTTTGATAATGAGTTCTACCATTGCCCTTCCATAGTTTATGACGGTAGAACTAGGCAACAGGCGTTGTGCAAGAATTACTCGAGAAGGATATTATTATTTTTCAAACCTAACAACCCCTTAACGACCGGATGCCATCTCTACCGGAGAGTATAGTAGACTTGAGCTTCTGTTCTTAGGTCCTCTCTTGGGAAAGCACAAGCTAGTGTAAGTTATGTAGAACTGATTTTAACAAAAAAAATTCTAGCCTAACCTGTAACACGGTCGAGTGTCAATAATTGACATTCGACGACCACCCAGAAGTAGAGCTATGTGTGTCAGCTGATTCCTTGGTTTATTACTCACCTGCAGATTACTTTGGACAGTCAACGGATTCCCAGAATGTTCACCGAGGTCCGTACCAGGGTCGTAGCCAGACTGTGTTATCAGGGCAGGTTCAAAAACTTTCAAGGGAGGCTGAAAGCTAAAATCAGGGTTTTCTCTATTCTGGGTTTGTATAAATCTGTTGACCACTGTCAAAGTTTGCTTATTAGGAATTTATCGTTTTATTATTATTGCGAAATTGCCAGCAAGAACAGGCTTAAAGTTTTCCAGGACAGGCTAAGCCTGTCTTGGCGTACCCTTCGCTTCGGTCTTGGTCTTCACATAGTTCAACTGTCTAATACAGGGTGATTTATTAGCTCACCAACAAACTTTACCATAAGAAAGCTAATGTAATTTTAAGAGAAAAACATTATTTGGACATATGTCCGATTTTGCTTATTTTTGGAATTAGAAAACTTCAAAGTTGTCTGCAGAAAAAAGAAAATGATCCCTATCTCAGAAGAGTGAGGTCTTAGAAATTTTTGTTCATTGAGACTTTTGTTCAAGAGGTCAAATTCTACAACTTAACAAAATTTTATCAATTTTGACAAAAAATGTTTTTCCAAATAAAAAGTGCGGGGTCAGTCTGCTTGTAGACCAAACCCAACTTAAGTTGAACCCACCACGTGACCAAACCTGCGCGAGGCGTGGCTTTTGTACGGTAGTTTCTATGCAACGACCGCACTAAACTACTGCGCAACTTTAACGGTCATCACGTGGTGGGTTCAACTTAAGTTGGGTTTAGTATAAGAGTTGGAAAAACGGTTTCTGTGAAATTTGATAAAATTTTGGTAAGTTGTAGATTTTGGCCTCCTGAACAAAAGTCTCCATTGTCAAAAATTTCTAAGACCGCATCCTCTTCTACTTTTGAAAGTTTTGTCTACAGCAGAAAACTTGAAAGTCCTCTAATTCCTTAAATAAGCAAAATCGGACATATGTCCAAATAATGTTTTCTCTTAAAATTACATTGGCTTTCTTATGGTAAAGTTTGTTGGTGAGCTAATAAATCACCCTGTATTGGAACTAGCTGGAAACCGCGTGTCATAGGTAGAAAAAGTGTCCCCATCTACGCTTGGATCACCCACTTAGGATATAGGATCTCACCGTAACAAGTTACGGCTTCATCTGGTGGACGGCGGATACAGTCCCCACCGTTAAAGAATTCGTGCATCACGTTCACGTCTACGTTCTAGGAAGTAAAACCTTGCAGCGAGAAATTTCGAGCCACTACGAGACCAGCCCGACTCCAACACCTCCAGTTGGTGACCTCCACCTCTTCCCAAAGCAACCGAAATCAGCAACGGTCACGAATCATAGTAGTACCAGTTCGTCCCCACCCAAACCAGCAGCTAAGAAAGTACTCTGGTATTGTGATGGTTTCATACCCTCTAGCATGTTAGTTTATAGGTTAGAAGCAGATCTTAATATTTCGCCCAGCCGTTTATGATCCCAACCACCGCGTCGTGGCCGAACTAAACTGATGAAATTTCTTTCGATTAATTTTCCATGGGATGAATTGTTTGGGCACAAATTTTCGGCTTTTCAACCCCAATTTCGCTATTATTTATTTTTATTTGCAAAAAGTTATTATTTGAGGTTTTTCATTCATTTTTCTTGAGCAGTTGAAGTAAATAATCTGCCAGAAAACTTCTAGAATCTCCAGTTTTTCACAGCTGCTTGTGTGAATATCCACGGTTCCATACCGTACAACATTACCTACTTTCGTCTCAAGTTGTAACTGCATACGCTGGAAGGTGTATTTAGCTGTGACGATCTTGCATCCGATATCTGCTGATACAACCAAATATCTTGGACATCTTGGACAATTTTTCAAGAGAGAACCTGGTGGAGATCAGTTTTTACTCATTATCATATATTTTGGTTTTCTTTGTAATACGCCGGTTCGTCAAGTATTCTTCACTTGTTTTAGATAATTTGCCTAAAATAATCTTGGAGATCAAAATCAAAATTTTAGAATAATACATAAGGCTGGCTAATTCAATTTTTTCATCCAAATAAAATTTAAATAGAAGAAGATGGAAGTTTGGAAGAGGGGTCCTTTGGTTCCTTCTATCTTGAATGATTTAAAAAAAATCTAATTAGTTTTTTTTCTAATTTTTCCTGACGAGATTATTAGGTACTGTAAGTTATTAATACGTTGATAAACTAAACTAAATTGACTGTCAAAAAAAGAGATGAGTCATTGTTACGGAAAATTGCTTTTAACTCCACAAACACAAAAGTCTCGAGCCCTCGGCACGAAACCAAACTTGCGCAAGTCTAAAATTTACTTATTTTGGTTTCAAAATTTTTATCTTGTGTCGATTTTTTAATTATTTCCGTTTCTCTTTTTAACATTGTCATGCAAGAGATCTTCTTGCGGGCTTATTTAAAATTCAATAAACTCATGAAAAAAAGGTTGTTTTTAACATTCAACTCTGACATTTTGCTACATATTATACTGATGGTGTTGTTGCTCAAATAAGTTTTCAACTCGAGTAATTTATTCATAAGAAATGTTACTATTGTTGTTACACCTTATAGGATAAGAAATTTCATTTTGCTTCGTCAAATATTAAGCCAAGTGTAGGAGTTGACCAGATCATTTCTAAATTAATTTGATCGGTCAACAGCAACGCGGTTGATGTTCTTTTGGTCAATCAGAATTCTGTATTAATGCAGAACTAAATTAATCAAGAACTTTATAGTACCAGACCTAAGTTTAACAGGGTGTGTACTCAGACCAATAAATAAGATGGACATCGTTATTTACATTTTTATTTCCCCCCTACACTTTTTGTTCTGGTAAACATTGTTAACATCAGCTTCGAAACGAAGTAATACGAACTATCACGTTCCCACAATTACAACTGCATCCGAAGGTCGGATATTTCGTGTTCATAGTCATTGTTTATTTACGTTTTGTAAATAAGATTTCCAAAGTACGTTTTTAGCGTTTTACGAAAATTTCTAGAAAGCAATTAAACTATATTTTATAAACTAAGTGGACCAGTGTGTATGTTCTGCCACTGTTGCCCCAGACCACTAGTCTTCGTATTTAAGATCTAACCGGTCCTCGAAGAAAGATCACTAGGTCTGAACAAACGAACGGAACAGAAGTAGTCCCCGATCACTATTCCTCCCTTTAAGATCCAATATGTTCCTCCAAGAGAGATCAATAGGCTTAGATAACCATGTAACCAGATCACTAGTCTCCTCTCCTAAGAAAGATATCACTAGACCTAGTGCAAAGAGAATGTACACTCACCAGATTAGTAATCCTCTCTTTTTATTGGAAATCCCACGACCAACTTGGATTTACTCGACAACCAATAAAAACGATGTAACTTGAATTGTACTCAAGGAGGATTATTACTTAATACGTTATAAATTTTAATAAATAAATTAATAACTTTTCAATTAAGGGTAAAGTAAAGGGCGAGCGCTGGTAAAGCAATTGCCAAATGTAAGCGATCTTATATGAGCAGATGAACAAGTGAGAAAGCTGTAGAAAAAGATGCCTAAACATTGTTTTCACACTGACTTCACAGGCACTCTAACACTTAACTCATTGAAACCGCATAAAAATATTAAGCACGTCGGTACAAAATTTATAATAATTCTCAATTAAAATTTTAACCTTAAAGTAATTAATAAAAATTAATTATGGGCTAGAGAATATTTAGAGGTGCTAATTAATTACTAGGGTAAAAAGAAAAAACACTAATCAGCTCTAACAACAAATTTTACCACTCCAGGTGGTTCTAAATGAATTTAAAACTTTTCAATCTTATAATTAAAAACTTTAGATAACGAAATGCTCAAGTGATAAGGGTTAAATAATTTTTATAGGGTTAGAAATGATCGAAGAGTTAAATTAAACGGAAGCGTTAGCTCTTCTGGTTGCCGAGTTGCATGGAAATCAGCTGTTATCACTAATAACGCTGATAGTAAAATAGGGAATATTAAAATTAAGTAATTCTGGTTCAGTCTTGATGAGATTGGACTCAAATGACAGTGCTTGAAGAACTGAATACAGGAATGTAAAAATTATCTCCATTTTGATCTCAAGGGCAGCGCTAAGGAAAAATTAAAGAGAAAAAATGACAAGTAGCTGGTTTAAACTACACAAAATTTTCAGGATGCTGTAATACTGTACCAGTATTTTGGTCCCGCATTTGGATAAAATTCTGCATCGTTGTATTTTGGGGACAGTTTGACGTTTTTCGTATGTGTGCTATGTTCATCTTGATTATTGGTCTGATAGTGTGTATGTGTATATGTAGAGATCTTGAAGAGGAAGTTTGTTGGAATCATAAGCATAATCTAATCACTACAATTACTAATTTTAGTTTTATTTTTAGATTTTGGCGAAAGAATAGGAAGATTCCAAGTGAGACGCCTATGACCTCTTCTACAGTCTACACCATAAAATACACGTAAGTCTTACTTAGTCTTTTGTAATTTAAAATGTAAATGAGACAGGCCCGTCAGGGCTGGACTGGAAATCTGATATTTCAGGTTTAAATTATTGATTTTTTCAATATATTTTTTTCATTTTCACATAAAGAGCGACCGGGAATTTCCCGGTAGTCCTGCCCTGCAGGCCGTTGGACTGAAATTTTGCGAGAGGCTCAATCAGTGCCACCATCCCAACAAGGACTCTTTAATGGTTAAATGTGTTATTAGATGGGTTACTAAAGAACCAAATAATTCTGAGTTTCCACAAAAGAAAATTCTTGGTGTGGAAATCCCATGACGGGCGACGTAAACAAGAAATGCCTTATTTTTTTTATTAAAATAGTTTCCAAATCTTCCCAATAGCTAATCCACTTTGACATATTCAATCTAAAAGGAAAAAAGATGATAAAGCATTTTAAATATTGAGCCACCGATGTTAAAGAATAATAAGCAATATGTTTTTTCTTTCATTTAAATATTTATTATTAAACTTATTTGGTCAACTAGAAACGGACAAGATTAATGACTAGTCCGATCTGATTCGATAAACTAATGAACTATTGTGTTCGAAATAACTCACTCGCCCGGCTATACGGACAAATCGTACTACAATAATCTATCCAACAAAGTAATACACTCTTATATCAAAAGTATCCATAAAAGAAAACGAGCACGAGCTCTCCCATTCATATTATTTATCCCTCAATACTTGCGTGCAAGTTGCGTCTTTCTTCGCCCCGCCTTTATAAAATTTCATTAAATTAAAGAATTTTTCAATTTTTGTTGGTGTAAAAAGTTTGAAATTAGTACGTAAACAGTGAAAAACTATTTAACTTAAAAGTGTTGGTGACTTTAACGTTCGGTAAAGATGGAAACGCTCCTAATATTACTCAAATTTAAATTTGTTTAACCTTCCCATGGGCACGTAATTTTTTTCTACAAGTCGGCAAGAGTTACAAATGTAAAGATTTTTGAATAACTCCCCCTTTTCTATACTAATTTTGAAATGCTTTTGAGAAAATGCAAAAAAACAATTGAATAAATATGTTTTTGATATTTTTTTCTTAGCAAATTGTGTTTTTTTTGACTTAGTAGGTAACTAATTTTAAATAAAAAAAACTTTTTTCTTTCGGCACATCATTGCATTTATAATAAAAAGCTAAACTCAAACACAAAATACCAAATACAGGTCCGTATTTAAAATTTTTGAATTTTTTGATGATGCTAATTCAAAATCAAAACGTTGTTTTGAAAAATCTAAAATTACTATCGAATTTGAATCACCCTGTATAATAGAATTTAACATCGCAAAATTTCAGAAAATGAGTGGTTATTCTGGAGAATTTCAGTTTTTATCAAATGTCATGGCAAATTACAAAAAACTTACTATAGTTACAAAGCCAAAAAATTCACAACTTGCAAAAGTATCAAAAACATACTTTTTTTACATTTTCGAAAAGGTCTCAATAATTTGATCACTGACTCAAAAGCATTTCAAAAACGGCGGAGTTATTGAAAAACAACGGATGTGGCCATACGAGGAACTTTTTCCTGTTGTATTTTTTTGTGCATTTCTTTAAAAGTTTATAGTTTATAATTAAATTTTAATAAAAAAAAAATTATAATATTTGACGGACAGGAAAAAGTTCTTCGTATGGCCACAACCGTTGCTTTTCTTATTAAATTTATTTTTATGTTAATAAAAAACATGATATTAAAAAAAAATTTTTTTTAATTTTTATTAAATTGGTTTTGTCCGGGTTCGAACCTACGACTTCTGCGTGTAAGCAGAATTTTTAGTTTTTTTAGTTTTATTTTTTTTTAATAATTTGGCATATTAAATTGAAGTCCAAAATCGAGTTCAAAATATACATTGTTTTATATGTTCAGAAAGCAAATTTTACGAGCTTTCAAAATATTAAAAAATATACAGGATGTTCCATTTAAATTAAGAAATTTGATTCCATTTCTGGTTAAACCGGAAGTCAAAATATAAAGTATTTGGTATCGTGTAATAGCTAATTTTACGAGCTTTGAAAATATTAAAAAATATACCGGGTGTTCTATTTAAATTAAGAAATTTAACTCCATTTTCGGTTAAACCGGAAGTCAAAATATAAAGTGTTTGTTATCGTGTAATAGCTAATTTTACGATCTTTCAAAATATTTAAAAATATACAGGGCGTTCCGGAAGCGTTTTGTTAATCGAAAATAGTGTCAAATAATAGATATTCATTGGATTGATATAAATATCCAATTTCAGGTTTTCATTTTTATTACAAAAACAATTAGAGATTATTGAAGTTTTGACATTCAAGAAACCATAATTCCGAATCCGCATCATACAAGTCTTTAAAAATTTAGAGTTAGATAGAGAAACACGTTGTCTATAACATATTAAAATCTCTATAACTCGACCGGACCAGTTTTTGAGAAAATCCATTTCAATATTTTGACCTCTTTTGGCTCCTTAAAGGTAGGCAATTTTTAAGCGATTTTTAAAATCTCTTTGTTTAGGACGAAAGCCCCCTATTTTGGCTGTACAATACCGTTTCGAAATTTTCATAATAATTACCGGCCAAGTTATTAGGGAACAACCACAAAATGGGACAATCGTTCTATTGGCCGCCATTTTGAATAAAAAAATTAAATTTTTTTTTCTGTTTGGGCTCATATCTTATAGCCAAGTAGAAACGAATTTGGCCCAAATTTGCAAATATGCGCCCAATATAACCACCTTATTTTTGGACACCTTATAGATTTCTTATAAAAGCCTAATTTGTCGATGAAATAATTTTAAAGTGGCTAAAATCAAATTTCATCAAAATCGGTTCAGTCGTTTTTGCTCCACACAGTTACGGACATACATACACACATTTTGGTTCAAACAATCCAAATTTTTTTTTGCATTTTTGGAATCAGCGTAACTCAAAACGTCGAGAAATGCAAAAAAAGATTTTTATTATTATTATTATTTTTTGTCTGGGTTATTATAACAACTTTTTCTTGGATTGGAAAAAGTTAAAAAGCCAAAAAAAATCGCAACTTGCAAATAAAAGTACTATAGGATTATTTTTCTATGATTGTGTTTTTTGACACTTACCGGAACAAACCTAAAGTTAGTTAGAAATGTGAAGAGACAATGCAGTTAGGAACTATTTTAATTTGGCATCCCTATACAGAGTTGTCACATTATACAATTTAATTTGTTTGAAATTCAATGTTTTTTAGCTTGATTTGTTGGTATGTGGCAACCCTGCGCTGTCATTATGAAATTTCAAAAACGCAATTTAAAAAAAATAATCCTATAACATATTTTTTCAATTTTTTTTTGCATTTTCGAAAAGATCTCAATAATTTGATCACTGGCTCAAAAGCATTTCAAAATCGTTGTAAAAACGGTTTACACTTGTAACTCTTGCCCATGCGAAGGATAAAAGGGTTTCCGAAAATTAAACCGAACTTAAATTTTTTAAAACAAGTTGAAAGCTAGAAAAATTTTAATATCTAAGAAGGCTGTCGTATTTGCGTTTAGTACGTCATTTTTGTTTCTGTCATTAGCTGTCAAATAACTTTATTAGTCAGAAAATCGAGTTACGTCGTTTTGTTTAGCATTATTTAGTTATTAATAAAAGGGTCAAGGTAACATTTGTTTATTTTTACCTAAGAAGAGTTTAAAATAAAATAACCGTGTATAAAATCAATCAAAATTTGTCCATTTTATAAAGGTTTAGTGCGGAGCTTTAACGTTATATAGAACGTGTCTTTTGTTCGGTCCAAAACCCACTTAATTGGATTATAAATTATATCGAGGATTTTTTTTTATATCGTCGTGGAAGAACGAAACAACGATTTATAGCAGTCATATTTATTTATTGGATTAATACATGTAACATATTGCCAACATACTAGAGATATAAATAACTAGAAAATGTATGGTATTAATTTACCGAACCCGTAAGTTCTTTATATATTACTTTCTCGTGATGTACCGGATTTCTTTCTACAATAAATATCTAACATCTTTTTAAAACTCAAACTTTAATTTATCTTTAGTTACTAATTAGTTTTGATATGGAAAATGTTGCTTTTTTGAAAAAAAATGATAAAAATAAGCGCAACGCCCAACATGATGGTCGCAAATGTAAAACAAAAGATATGTAACCAATGGAATAACAGTTGGAAAGACACCCTCGGGCTCACCAATAATAATGCACGATACTCACCTATTTAGGTGAGAAACTTTATTGATTGACTTGACTCGCACTTAGCGTTGCACATTTGAATTTGTTTATAAATTTCACTTTTGAGAAAATAAAAAAATCTTTTTGAATCGCTTTGAATATTATTTTAAAGTCGGATCGCCATATTGAAATCGCCATTTTGATAAAACAGTCGTTGTGGTTATTTTTGAACTTTGACGTTGCATTTACTTTAACACTTACATAGAGACGGCGCTAGTATGCATTGGGCCCCCACGAAAAAGCAAAACCGACGCCTCTTTTCGTTTAAAAACTAAAATTACAGAGGGTGAGCCAACTAAAGTGGGACGAGGGGGGTCGTAGGGGATCCCTATTTTAAAAAACGACTGTATAGGAATAGAGAATTTAAAAAATTTATCAAATGAGGTAAAATATAACTCCCTTATGCCCGATTTATAGACAGATCTCAAGCACTTGCTCGTACTCAAGACTGAGACGAGGCCGGTTGCTATTGGTTTCTATTGTATTATACAATGAAAACCAATAGCAACCGGCCTCGTCTCAGTCTTGAGTACGAGCAAGTGCTTGAGATCTGTCTATAAATATGGGCATTAGTAATTTCAGAGTTTGAGATTTGAACTAAAATTTAGTTGGAAAGTTATAAAGAGGGGGGTTGTTAAGGAGTTATAAACGGGACATGGCAAGAACTGTCAGTCAACTTAATAGGGACTATTTATTTTGGAAAACCAAAAAATAAAAGTTCATGGCCAACCATAGCGCACATAAATAATAAATGGATTAAACCTACATAGTTACTGTAATAATGCTTGTTACATCAGGGGGCGCCTTTGGCGTCTTTTTCATTTTTAAATTTCCATTGAAAATTTTTAAAAATATGCAGTTATTCTATGGCTGACGAGTCAGCTATGATTTAAATAGTACCTACGTAGTTGTGATACTAGGAACCACGACCGTTTGCTTCTATGAGTCAGTTAAATTGCATTTGCGTGCTGAAATCTCTTCTGTCGGCTATGATCTACCAAAAATCTCTTCGCTATCGACTTTTTGGCCAATAGTGTATAGACCAGGATTACGAGGTCGATGAGTATCAACCCACAGTCTCCAACTGAACTTTGCTTGCCTTGTATATAAGACATACAAGAATGTCCACATAAGAATGTGGACCTTTTTCGACCAAAATAGGGTTTCCATCATAGGCCTCTTCATTTATGCGGCCTTCGTTCCCTGGGGTCTTGGACATTCACAAGCAAGACCTCGTCTGTTCTTTCAGCATCAAGAAAATTATATTTTCTTTCACGGCTTTAGTAGTCGTCAACTCGTGAACAGCCGTTATGAACCCACTGCATAAATTTCTGTGCAGCAGTAAGATACCAGTGGAATATGCATTAAGTCTCATCCCCGGTGATAATTTAGAAAAAGAAAATTCTAGTACTAGAACGCTGCCAAATATTTTTTTAAATTTTCTTCTCTGCAGGCAAATCTAAGAATCTACTGTGCAAATGTCTTTTGAATGCTCAAAGTCTCATGAAAAACTTTAGGTATTTCAGATATACGTGTCCCTCTTGGGCCACACCAATAGTCCTTTAGTTGTAAACTAAATGATGATAAACCGAAATGATGGAACTCATTGAACCCATTGCTCCTTTTTCTTGTTAGGTTGGTTACGTTACATGGGAACGTCGTTTTGGAAGAGGTTTTGATCCGTAATTTGTTAGTAAGTAAAGGGTTGTCCAATGTCCAACTGGAGGTACGAATTTCACAACTTTATCATTTGTTACCTGTATCATTTAACACAATGGATCGTTTACCTATAGGTACCCCAAAACAATCGCACTGCGAAAATGGCAAATCTCCGATGGTTATATACCTACTGCAAAATTAGGGGCAGAATTTGAAAGAAATCATTATCTGAACGGCTTTTAACTAAAAGGTGTATTCGTAAGCTGTGGTTAAAGAGATTGGTAACGTTTTGAATCGCATGACACCTGGTGCATCATCGCATTGCTAGAACTGCCGATTCCAAGAAGATCGCAGCAACTTAGCCTCTCATAAGACATTTTATGGCGAATATTAAATAAAGACCTTCACCTACACCCGTATAAGATGCAACTCACTAAAGCCTACGGACCACGGTCAGCATCGCAGATTCACCGATTGGGTCTTGAAATATCCGGCAACCGATAATGACTTTTCAAGAAAAATCGTCTTCAGTGATGAGGTCCAATTTTATACCTCAATGAGTACTTTAATAAATAATAAACAATCTAAGGCAGGCTAGTGGTGGACGAGAAATCGATTTTTTCTCGTCTTGTCTTGATTTCGAAACGAGAAACGAGACGAGACTGCGATTTGTAATACAAAACGAGAATCAAGACGATATCACTAAAATAGCTTACGAGACGACATTAACCTTTCGAGAGTGACATTTTGAATTCGAGACTGGAGTCGTCGAGACGAGACGAGAATTGTTCATTTCTCGTCTCGTCCATTTACTAGCTTATGCTACGGAAGTATACTGTTCGGTTTCTCAACGGGTCGTACTTCTTCGAAAATGATAAAGGATCGACAGTTACGGTCATTGGCGTTCGCTGTGATCAATTGATAACGGAGTTGGAAGATTTTGATTTGCATGACATGTGGTTTCAACAGAACGGAGCCACAGGGCATGCAGTTTGTGAAAAATGATTCTACTGCGTGAAAATTTCGATGGACGTTTATTTTAAGATTCGGGGACTTGAACTGGCTAATATCGTGCATACATTAGAGTGGTGCCTCGACTCTCGAATGGAAAACTTAAGTTTTTCCAAATTTTGTTTTTGTAAGTAGCTCCAGATCCAGAGCTCGATGGATGTCAGTAGGGGTTTACTTGCAAGATTTCTCTCGCGAGAAATGAGCATTTCTCGCATCGCCTCGCAAAAATTTATTTCAATCTTGCCTCGCCTTCTCACCTCGCAAAATTTTGGAAATCGTAATCGCTCCTCGCGCGAGTATTTACACTACTCATGTCATTTCTTACGAATAGAACTAAGGCCCGATTGCACCACTTTCTCTAAACTATTAACTATAACCTAAATTTGTTAAATGACAGTTTTTTCCGTTTCACAGGTAATTATGCTTAGCTTGAATGCCTATATGCACATGTTAATATTAGGCCATCTTTAGCTACAAGTTGAGCTATAAGGCGGGTTGTACCAACCAAGTTCAAAGTAAGTTTATGATATTATGATTAGCTGTATAGTTCAATCATATAAACGTATTATCCGTTCACTATTTATTTACTCTATGGTTGACCATGTTAGGGTGACAGAGTCCACCCGGTATAATTTTGAAAAAATCAGTTAGGTTAAGTATTGTAGAGTAGCGGCTTTTATTCAATTGTGTTAATAGTTGGTTCGTCAGTGGTCTGTCATTTTTTTGGTATTGTCAAGAGCTGTCCGTCGACTTTTTATTTTCGCAAACCAAAAAACAAAACAAAAGTTCATGGCCAACCATAGCGTAAATAAATAGTGAATGGATTATACTTGATTGCATTTACATTAAATTTGATTTGGTACAACCCGCCCTTATTAGACTGCAGATTTAAGAGGAAATGGTGCAAACTGGCTTTAGAGATTGATACTTCGTGATGCACTTGAACTTGAGGTGGTTGTCTTTTGTTTCCAAAAGAATTTTCAAAATATCACCAATAAAATTTTATGCGCATGAAAAGAGCCCAAAAGAGTTGCAAATAAATTTAGGCGTAAAAAATTATAAAAATAAGCGATTTGTTTTAAACATTTATTTGAAGGCCAATTCGTACTTGGAGCAAATCATAAATTTGTGTTTAATAGAAGGAAGCTTTAGTTTTGGTCGGTGAGGTGCTTCGCCCCCGCAGACTCCCCTTCGTGATAGCAGATGTTCCCGGCACGCATTGTTGTCTCCCTGCAGGAGATCATTGTTGAACCCCCAACACACCTCTTCTTTACACTCCACCAGCTAACTTTCTTGTATGATACTTCATGATCGTTGCTGTTTCAAATTTTATTAAGCTCTTTACGCTTTTCAAATTACAAATTTAATTAATTTTTTTCTTACGACTTCCTCTCGCTCGTGTTAATAATTTAAATTTTTTTAAGAGGAACCAAAATTGGCCAGGTTTTTAGGGATGAATTTTGGAGTGGTTCTCAATTACAAGTTTTAAAAGATAAATTCGAGATAAGAGAGAGAATACAGTTGTTGTTGGGTCTGCTCTTTGCAAGAAATAAACGGTGTCACAAAAAGAATGCTCGAAATAACAAACACACATCGAGACACTTTAAAGTCACTTTGTATACCTGGGGTACCATAAGATAAACATCTCGGTTTCTAAAGTTAATCTAAAATTTGACAAGTCAACTTTTATTCCTAGCGACTTCATAGTTTAAAGTCAATCATAAATATTTTTAACTTTATGATTTATTATTTTCCAAAAGTAATTTATTTCGACTAGAGGAAGAGCGAAAGAGAGAAGAGCGAGCGGCGGAATAAGTGAGGGTTTTCGATGATACTCGAAATAATATGCGTGGTTTTACTTAATAAAAGAAAGAAAATTGTAAGTATGTGAAGAGGTAGTTACAGACACGTGGCTGATGAGGGTCATTCACAAATGTATTTATAAGGGAACGGGACAATAGTTCCCAATTACAAGTCTGGGACGCGTAATCTTAGATTCAGACTACCTGATTACAGTCTACAACAGCAGGATATCTCATAATATAAACTAATTTTGTTGTGTTTTTATAAGATAAATACTCTTCTTGATTGTAATCATAAACATACATTTAAAGCTTTATTTTGATTGCCATCTAAATTTATTTGCAGATGCGTAAATTCGTAATAATGAGTCGCCAAACTTTGCACGTTTTTGGAAACTTGGAATGATGAATCGATGAGAAATGGCCTCGATTAATACTTTTCTCCAGAGTGCAGAGTGACTCCACACGATACAATCCCCGTACGCCACTAGTAAAATTCAAAATTTTGTACATTCGTCCCTAATCTCATTCTTCTTCAAATTCAATGTACGAACAAGGAGGATCACAGAGTATAATGTCATTTCCATTTTCGGCGTTAAGACCTCATCAAACTCTCAGCACTCTCACTTTCAGAAGTAACCGTCCTAACGTCTCGTCGACTCTCATAAAGGGGCCGTAAGTGATCCACAGAGTATACGTGCATAATTTTCCGTTATTCCCTGATTTTAATAACAGAATTATTTCGACTCCACCACCATCTCCAAATCCGTCCGGTGGACCCGCGCCTAGGTTTATCAACGAGGTGACGGTGACGACATTGGTGACGGTTCGTTCTGACTTCCGTCTACGCCCAACGTTCTTCGAAATTTCACCGTATTTTCTTTGAAAACCACAGGCTCAGGAACACCAATCAACCATGGAAGTTTGACTAAATTGTGAAGGCGAATCCGCCTTTTATTCTTGATCAAGATTTTAAGGTCACTCTAAAATTTCCTCAAGATTGTCCCTTAAAGCGATGAAAGGGTTTGGTTCTGAGATAGATGCGTTGATGGATTGGGAAGGTAAATAAACATACAGCCACATGCAGAACTATTTCGTCTCCATCACCATACTAAAAGTTATCTGGAGGGGGGCATCCGCAACAGTTGGCCATTTAAAGAGGCGACACTCTGATGACTAAAGTTACGCCAATACCTTCTTTGGAAATCACTGACTAAAGAACACCACTATCCACCGTCATCCAAAAATTTGCGAAAAAGTGCTAATCATCTGGCGATGAGTTCGTAACACAGTCGTTTCTTTTGTGACCCAGAACTCCGCTATATGAGGATGGCTTCTATTCGTGGAAGTTCAGCCAAATAGTGCTATAGTGAGTACCCTGTTACACAGAGAGCAGTCCGATTCGAAGTCAAGACCACTCTAAAACGCACTTAGTAATACCTCTACTGCCTTATTAGGTACCTCTAGTGAGAGGAGGGGTGGTTCCGAGAAATATCAACTGGAAGTGAGAGGATAGGAAGGCGTTATCTTAAAAAGTAGACATTCTGAGGTCATTGTGTGGACCTTGTCATAAGGAGACATTCTGAGACCTCGTGGCTTAGGCAACGCGAGAGTCTCGCATCGCATAAGAAATCTTAACTCTAGCCTCGCCTCGCACAAAGTTGCAAGTGGGAGATAGGCATCCGAGACTCTCGCTTGAAGCCCTACTGAATAGACTTAACTGCGAGTCAAATAACATGGTATAAGCAAGTGGGTAAGCAAGGGACAGACTGACTGATACCAGTCGAGTCAGCGGTCATCGAGCGCAGCAGGTGCGCGTGCAGCCACAGACAATAGAAATATGCTTATGACTACGTAGTTTAGCGACAGGGAGAGGTCATATGTCTGAAAGAGCCAAGACACAGTGGCCCCAACAGCTCAAGGAGATGGCTAGGCTCTGTCTGTAATGACAGATTCGGTAAGCAGAGGATGGTGATCAGAGACTGACTAAAACTGAAAAATTGTAGTTATTAAGCGGTAAGCTGCTGCTGTTTTTAAACTACTGCCGCTTGCCTGCCTGGAAAATCAATGCGGGTCCTACTGCTGCTACTCTTCTTGCCTCTGCAGCAACCTAGTCCACAGTATAACCTTTAAAGCCAGCCTTGGTTGATCTCGGACTTTGTTCTGTTTTTAATATTACGACTTACAAGTGATTCAATAGGAGAATCATAAAAGATTTTTTTACCATTTTTAAGATGACGGTGAACTGCATAATGTGTCTACAGAATCACAGAGTGGTCAGAAAGCACTGTAGCACTGATCTTAATTTCTACTACCGTGGCCGCGAAATCGAATCTTGGTTCTCGAAATGGCGGTTATGCAATGTGGCAGACGAAAGAGCATGTGATATGTCACTGATGGCAGGCTCAAAAATTTTCATAAGAGGCTGAAAGCTAAAATCAGGGTTTTCGGTCTTCTGGGTTTGTATAAATCTGTTGACCACTTGAACCTCTTCTGAAGATGAAAGTTTTTTGCTCAAGTTTGCAAAAATTTGAATTTCTTAAAATCAATTTTTTCTTCTTGGCCACCAATTAGGAATTTATCGTTTCATTATTATTATTGCGAAATCCTTAGAAAGTTCTCACTAGAACAGGCTTAAAATTTTCCACTGTCCTGGCGTAGCCAGGGGTACGGGTGAATAGCTATAAAGTGATAGCACCATGGATTCGACTAAACTTGAGTTTATCCTCCATCCTTAAAATCCAATCCGAACAATAACGTTGAGAATAGAACGCCTTTCTGCCACAAAAAGGAATAATAATTTAAGTGGAAGATGAAACTGGATGGAAATTTTTCAGTTGATTTTTGGACCGATGGTGATGTGCCACAGCCACATAATTCACCTCAACTAACCTATGTCTTTATTAACATATTTATTGTGTATGGGATTGCTCGCAACCTTCTTCGCTTTTCTTTGTCTCCTCTTTACTCAATAAATGTTAGTTTGTTTACAGAACAAATTGCCTTTTGTAGATTTCCAAAGATAATAAGTTTTCCAGGAAACTCTTGATAAGAGCAATTGAAAATTCCTAATAAATAAATAAATTTGAAAAATCAAAAGTTCCAGATTGTGAAGCTTGTTAGGGATCTTGAAATTAAATTAAGAAAATAATGTTAAAGGAGGAAAACTGAAAGGGTGGAAGATGAAATAATTATTATTTAAAAAAATCAGTAATAAAATTACGATAAATTTAATGTATTTATAGTTAAATAAAAGAAATTATTCAAAATTATTCCAAACAAGTTAAAAAACTCAACCGCTATAATAGTGAAATATGAAAAGCGTATAAAATATGATAAACGTTTTATACTTTTGTTATATTTGAGTTTTGATCTAAGATAAGGGCGGTTGAAAAAAGGGGGGAAATATTGCATTATCTGATTCCTATTTATGTGGGTGTGGGTTCTTTTGTTATGTGGGTTATATGGTATAGTGCTAATTCTAACGAAGGGCAATCCGCCCCCAATCAACTTCCATTGTCATTTTAATATTAACCCAAAACTCAGGTGAAAATGACAATCATCCCCACGCCCATTTTTGTTTACAACATTCGCTTTTTGTAACGAGGACGAATTTTAAAAAAGTTGTTCATTTTTGTGGAATGTTGGAAGAATTTGACGCCGCATCGTCTGGTACAAATTTCGAGATCGAAATCTAAAATTTCTCACAATTTATGGGTAACAATATAAGGTGGTATTTAATAGAGTCCACCTGTGGATCATAAAGAAGTCCCAAACTGATGAAAAATGATTAGTCGTTTAAAACAATTTATCACTACAATAGAAATATGTTAGATATAAAGAAATAGAATGACCTAAGCGCTCTTTTTGTTACCAAAAGGGAAAATAATAATGTGGACCTTTCTTTATGCTCATACAAAATATCTCGAGCGTAAAAGGACAAATTATACTAAAATAGGATACCTTTGTTATCTTTTTAAATTCGAAATTATTTCTGCATATTATTAAAAAAGAATTAAAAGGCTTTTCATCATTTAAGCTGAAGAATGCTTCAATCGATCTTTTTTTTTTCAAAAATGTGTCTTTGGTTGTGATCACTTGCAGAGACATTCTTTAACTGTGGAAAGTTATCTAAAAATTAAATTTTGTGTACAACCATAGTTCCAGGGCCGTTGCCAGGGCAGGCTGAGTCTGCCCTGGAAAATTTTAAGCCGGTTCTAGCCAGAACTTTCTAAAGATTTTGCAATAATAATGAAACGATAAGTTCCTAATTGGTGCCGAAGAAAAAAACGTTGATTTTGAGAAAGTCAATTTTTTTCAAACTTTAGACAAAAAACTTCCATCCTCAGAAGAGATTACAGTTGTTGTCAACAGATATTATACAAACCCAGAAGAGAGAAAACCCAGACTTTCGCTTTTCATCCTCTCTTGATATTTTTGAGCCTGCCCTGATATCACAGTCTGGCTACGGCCCTGCATAGCTAATGAAGTGAGACAAGTTATCATCACCGATCAGCTTATCAACGAATACATATAAGAAGAGCAAGGCTATATCGCTATATCTTGGGCAAGTTTTGGAAAGTTACTGTTCAAACAAAAGCGGACATCTTTGAATGATTTCGATAGTGCTCCCTCCGCGTTCGACTTACGTCCAGTTTCGCGAGATCGTGGACGGTTATGACCACACCCCACGTCACCAAGCACAGGAAGACGACCAGTAGACCAGTGCAACCAAGGCCGTCTGAGGTCTGAGTCGCGTTACGTCCTTCTAGCAGCCGATAAGTGCCAGCTAATCTTTATATCAGCAAAGATCATACACTATAAGAGACTACCGAAATCCATATTAAAAAATGTGTAAGACTTTGAAGGTAAAAATCGCTTAAAATCCCTCGAAGGGTAAACTTGTTTTATCTTTTTCTTCGTTGCTCCTGCCTCGACAAGCTATTCACTGAAATATGCTTGTGGTGGCTAGCGACATCTTCTTTAGCGGTTTTTTTAGTTATAGACGAGAAATCGATTTTTTTCTCGTCTGGTCTCGATTTCGAGACAAGAAACGAGACGAGACTGCTATTTGTGATACCAGTTAGAATCGTAACTAGAGCATTAAAGCTTATGAGACGAGATTAACCTTTCGAGAGTGACATTTTCAATTCGAGACGACATTAAAGTTTTGAAATACGAGACGAGAAATCGAGAAATTCTCGTCTCGTCCATCACTAGGATTTTTGGTCACATTCGGCTCATATAAGCTATGCCAGTTTTATAGTATATGAGGAATATACTTTGATATGAGGAAACCGCCCTCTCATTATTCCAAACAGAAGCCTAGTGTTGATCCTTAGGGTGATATATTATATACACAGCTTGCAGTTCCTGGTATCAACCCTTCTTGTTTTTGATTTGAATAAAAGGATATCCTTGAGCCTTCCCACTAAGTGCACCTGCACCTACTAAGAACTCTTTTAATCACATTACAGATTACAGAATTATCCAGGAATTCGGGTTCTGGGGGACTTAATTAGTGCTTCATATTACTGCTTTGCTGTGTGACAAAATATCGATTCGTTTTGCTTATTTGAGACCATTGCTGATTTTCTCTCGGGCACCTCAGAGTTCTCAATGACTATTGATATGGCTATTGATATGTTGTAGTTAGCCTACTATAAAAACAACAAACATTTTTTACTCAAAATGATTTATTTTTCTACATAATCTCCTCTTAATAAAATACATTTATTACAGAATCTCCCAACATCCCTAAACCTTTAAAAATAAATTTTTATCTTGCTCTGCAAACCAGCTCTCCACGGCTTTTATGACATCCTCGTTCGAAGAAAGTTTATGAAGTTTCAGACTCTTTGTCTTTTAAGGGTAGAGATAGTAGCTCGAGAGAGCCAGATCCGGCGAATAACGAGAGGGTTCAAGCAATTCAAACTCCAAATCACAAACTGATCACCAATCACATTTAGTTAACATTCGGCGTCTTTATAAAGTCGAAAAATATTGCCCAGTTATAGTTCATCCCTTATAAAAATAATCGATTATGGTTCCTCTACGAAAATCCCAAAAAACTGAGGCAAGAACTTTTCCAACAGATTTTTGAACGTGGAACTTCTTCGGCCTTGGAGAACCAGAATGCTTCCAATCTATAATTTGCTGCTTTGTTTCTGGATCGTAGAAATGTGCCCAAGTATCATCCGTGGTAACGATTTTGCTTAAGAAGTCAGCATCCTCTTTCGATTCCACCCTTGCTCGCTTCTAGTCAACATTTACGTTTTTGGGGATCCGTTTTGCTGCAATTTTTTTTCTTGTCCAAATGTAATTTGTATGATGGGTAACACTTCTAATAAGTTGTTTTTTTGTTGCTATGGTAACGCGATTTGCTTTTATTCAAGGAAAGTTGCCTAGGCTAACTAGATATCAATACACCCTCTTACGTTTATGTCTGAAGGACAGATGATGAGTGGCCTAAGGGCTATTTGACATGGACTAAATATTATACTAATTGTTAGTAACTGAATCAACTGAAGGAGCAAAAGCACGGGAATCTAAGCTTTAACGTCGTGCGTAGAAAGTTGGAAGCACGACCGTGCACGACGTTAAAGCTTAGATTCTCGTGCTTTTTCTTCTTGAGTTGATTCAGTTACTAACAGTTAGTATAATATTTAGTTCATGTCAAATAGCCCTAAGACTTTTATGAGGTTAAAATTTGGCATACATATCTATGCCTATTTTCATGTTATCGAGTGAGGAGTGCTTCCTTTTAGAATTGTGGGCTACCTGTGTTCCATAAATATTTGGCGATCAGTGATGACCACTTCGTCTAGTATTCTTTTAATTGTAATTCTTGAAGAATTTTATGTCCTAAATCTCATTAAATTTCAATACTCAACAGTGATGAAAAATCATCGAAACGATCCAAAATGGAGAAAAACCACTACATTTTTTTATAATTATTTATCGAATTTATAATAAACGAATTTGAATGAAAGATTAACAAAATAATTAAATCGATGATTTGGATCTCAAATAAGATTAGGGCTTTATTAGATTTATTCAAATAGAAAATTCATTACTAAAGCGTGGTGAATACAAAATGTAAACTTAATAACTCTTTAATGCAGTGATCTATCACTAACAGTAACACCCGTATCATTCACCCCATCTACAACCCTGACAAAGTCAAATCCTCTAAGCTAAAAGCTAACAAACACGTCCGCCAAAATAATTTAATTAAATCAGATCAAGGGGCAGTTTTTAATTTAGCTCCGAGCTGTAAACACACAGTGATGATTATCCGAATACGGATTAGTAGCGACTAACCATGTCGATATAAAAGCATTCAAATTTTCATAATGAACTTCTATCAATCAGTATTTAGTTTAAAACGAATTTGTTCTTCGGCGACCATCATTAATTTTAGACACATTTATAAGAATTCGAACAGGTGTCAATTTAATGATTTTCTTTCCTCGCAGCTTAAAAAATTATGTTTCGGGGGTGCTTTTTTCCCACCGTCATTTTATTATTATTCTAAGGTAAAGCCTAAACAATGATCGACGTGTCAAAATGGAAAGAAAAGATTAATAGTCTTTCCTTTCTATTTTATTCTTAACCTATCAACCTATAGGTGCCAGTTTTAAATATTCAAAATACATAATAGCCATCCATGTATCCAATTTCTTATAAATAGTTCAAAGATAATAATTACAGTAGGCGCTAACTAATGGGAACTCATAAAAACAAAGCGAGTAAAAATATAGTATAAGGTGTTCCAATTGAAAAATTTTAAAGTAATTACTTTGGAACACCCTGTATATTTTTACATATTCGGATTCTTGGGAAAATTAAGATACTAAATTTGTAAAATTATACAGGGTGTTCCAATGTAATTTTTTATGATTTTGAAGATAAAACTCCCATCCGAGGTTTATACCAAATTCGACAATCATAATTAAAATGCACTTTAAGAACTAAGTCACAAATTTAAATTAATTCCATCATTAAAATTAACAATCAAAATACATTACGAGTCGATATTTACGATACAAATTTTTTTGTTATGTAATAAAGCAATAATAACGAAAGTTATTATTGAAATCTTTACAAGTCGGTATCAAGACAATCCATCAAAGAAATTGAACTAAACATAATTATATCTCAATGATATTATCTGTTCAAGAAAAAACTTTTTATCTTTAAATAGTAATTCGTAATTAAAAATAAATATAAACAACGGATGCGGCCATACGAGGTACTTTTTCCAGCCAGTCAAATCTTGTCATTTTGTATTTTTATTAATTAAAATTTTATTTAATATCTTCAAAAAGCTAATTTTACGACCTTTCAAAATATTGAAAAATATACAGGGTGTTCTATTTAAATTTTGAAATTTGATCCCATTTCGGGTTAAACCGGAAGTCATTATATAAAGTGTTTGGTATCGTGTAACAGCTAATTTTACGAGCTTTCAAAATATAAAAATATATGCAGGGTGTTTCTAAATATTTTGATTATTTTGTAATTTCCGGTTCAACTGGAAGCGCTTTGTTTACCGAAAACAGTGTCAAATAATAGATATTCATGGGATTGATACATATATCTATTTTTAAGTTTTTAATTTTACTATAAAAGAGCAGAAATTTTTAAAGTTTTGACATTCACAAAATTATTACTCCGAAACGGCTCTAGCGATTTTGATGAAAATTTATATTTCGATAGAGAATTACGTTGTCTGTAAGATATCCAAAAAACAAAAAATTTGGTTGAGGAAATTTTGAGAAAATCCATTTCAAAATTTTGACCTACTTTGGTCTCTTAAAGGTAGGCAATTTTGAAACAATTTTGAAAATCGTCTTGGTTAAGACGAGCTGTAACGGCTCAAAACGTCAAGAAATGCAATAAAAATTTTTTTTTTCTCGATTCTAATAACTTTTTCTTAAAAAGGGAAAAAGTTAATATAAGGAGCGCTCCAAATGAAGTTGTACAAAAAGTTGCATATCGATAAGGGCGACTTGGGAGTAAATAATTTTTCAATTTGTTAAATTTCCGCTATTTATTAAAATTAATTGGACGATAACTAATAACGAAATAAATTATGTGTTGCGTAATTTAAATAACGATTTAATAAATAAACAAAACAGTAACAAATGAGCATAGAAAATATACAAAATGGTGCTCATTAATAACAAAACAACAACTAGATATGTGTACGTCTGTCAAAAATATTTATTTTAATTTAAAATACGGCCATTTTATTTATCGATCTTGAATAGGTTTTTACTGACAACGAAAAATTGGTTCGCTTTAATTTGTTTTACATTATTTAATGTTGCGTCGCACGCGATATATAACAGAGGTATAAAATCTGCAAATAAGAAGCTACACAATTTATTAAATCACGATTCAACATTTTTCTTTTATTTATTGTACGTAACGAAAAATAAATTGCGGCCTTTCTAACTAACAATTATTACTAAAATCTACCGAGTTGTCACGACACCGCGCTCAAAAGTTTTTAATAAAATTAAAAATACATAGTAATTATCTAAGAAAATTAAGAAGGGGGGTTAGACGTGTTTGTACAAAAGGAGGGTATAAGTTGACATTAGGGATGTTATTAAAACATATTGCTACCCAGGGATCATTTCATTAAACCGTTAACGCGATATTAAAACAATTTTGCGCTTCCACAATTAAAAACACCGTAATTGAGTTACGTGTACACTGTAAAAAAATTTAATTTTTTATCAATTTTGGCACAATTTTATGTATTTAATAACTTCTCTTAAACTATTGATTTGCCTCAATTACAAATCTTTAACGTCGATTCGTATTTGAGCAACTTTGAAGGTAAACATTAACATTTTTTTAAATTCTTCCCGTCACTCTATTTTATTTTGTAACAGCGTAGAAAGTTGTATTTAAGTGAAAATCCGCGCAAACTTGGCTGTGTTCTATAAATTAAAATTACAATAATTAGTGCAAGTTTATCAACAAATTAAGAAGGGCACCGTGTCTTAACAATGAAGCAATATAAAATGAGAATATTCAGGATATTAATATCGAGCTGCCTCTGTCTGTTTACAAGCTATTCACTTGTTTAATATCTCTCTAAAAGATGATGCATTGTTTTAATTGTTCGGCATCAAACTGAGCTCATTATTTTACTAATGAATTTTATTCTAAAACATTTTCCCTATACAACATTTACGATGTCTTTATTACATTGTAAGGAAATTATCTTTACTTTATTTAACTACTTCCTTTTTTTGAAAATTCTATAATTTCCATTATTAGGAAAACACGTTTGAGGTGCTCTATGAAGTTGGAGATATTCATTAAACTAAAATAATTTTTAAAATATTTTCGATCACCTACTATTTACACGTAGGTACTAAAAAGTTAATTTTCTATACTAAAAAATTAAGATTTATAGGTTTATTTTTCTTATAGATTTTTACTTAACTCGACTCTACTGGAGATTGCAAACAAACGCAACAGGGGGGACTTATATTGCCACCCCGCCTTTACGTCAATTTTCTCATAAGTGTCTCGCTATTTGTTTCTATCACCATTATTAAAATAAACCCATTTACGAAAGACACGAAATTTTATTAAAAGGCCTATTTTATTGAAAACCAATTAATTATAATAATTCAAATTAAACATCTTAAGCCTGTTATTATGATAGTTTAACATAACATAAGGTAATTTAAAAATACAATAAATTTATAGCAACAATAAAAATTTAATTAAATTTTTTTACAAATTAGCTCCTCGGAGATAGGCAACACATTATACAGAGGTGTATTAAACATACAGCTGTGTATTAAACATACAGCTATTAATCGTTATCGTGGTATTAATTGTAAAAATAATTATTTATTTTTAACTTATCATTTTAATTTTAACTACAACATAATTAATTACAATATTATAGTAAAAATTTTTAATTAAAAATAATTTCTTGAACGCAACCAAATTACAACCTGAGTTGTCGTTTCTGTCAAGTGTCAAATTAAATAATTCGATAAAAATAGTTTTTGAATAATGTCTTCAAATACGAGTCCTTTACATTATAACGAATTAGAAGATCACTTTATAACAGATGCTAACTTTAAAGTGGACATTAATCAAAGAATGAAGGTACCTCATAAAATAAGCTTAAGCAACGACGTTCTCAACGGAACAAATCCAAACGCTTGGGCACCACCCGATGAAGCTTTAAATATGAAAGTACCTCCTCGTATTTTAGTTGCGGGACAAAATCAACACATTGGTAAGTTAATCCAGAACGTTGGACTTGTGATCTGTTACATGTTTCTCATCAGGCACAGCTGCTACTCCTCGCGAAATTGTTTACGACAATTCTATATTAGCCACCGATTCGTATCCTGGTGATTGTAGAGTGGCGACACCACCGAGATCTTTGACTCTAGATAGATACGCGTTTCCTGGTGTAAATGAGCTTGAAGAAAAAGAAGAGAAGAAAAACGAAGCTTCTGTAAAATCAAACGTTCTTTTAGAAAGTTACAACGATAGTTTTAATTTACCGCAAGACTTATCTTTACCAATTGGAACGGACCGCGAAGGTCTTTCGTCCACACAGGAAATATCTCATCTTCGTAGAGAAATGGCAAAATTAAATAGAAGAATTATGGCGTTGGAATTAGAAAACTTGAATAGATTACAGAAAGAAAAAATTGTGTACGGTATCGGAATCGCTTACTTTCTTTTAAAAGCTATAATTTGGATGAATAGATCTTCGTATTAAAGTAGTAAACGCCAGCAATGTATTTTTGTCTTATTACTGTCGTAGAATTTGTTTTAGTAAATTTTGAATTTATATAAGCGCAAACATTATTTTAATTTTGAGATTAAAAATGATTTTGTATGTAGTTCTAAAAATGTTTGAAATCGATTGTAGTAATTTCTAGGTTTTCTTTTGTGTTCCTTCATATTTTTTTGAAGGGAACAGTTTTTTTTTATTTAATATTATATTCTCATGTATTTGTTGACGAAAATTTTGAAAATATATTAGAAAAACTTGAGACTAATTAGCGCACGTTGCAAGAATATGAATTTTGTGCATATAAAATGCGTTTTACAAAAAGGTGACATACTTATTTTTTATTTATAAATACTCGGGAGTGAATCCATCCTTTCAAGGACTTTTTGGCAGTTAATTAAATTTAAGTTTTTGTAAATTTAAATTCCAAAAATGTAGTGTTAATTTAGAAAAATTAATTTATACGATTTTTGAGTAAACTGGAAATCCACAACAATATTCAAAATTGCTACCAAATACAAAACTACCTACATATTATTATGCACATTTTTTTGTTATAAATAAGTTACTCGAGTTACTTTTTAACAATAAAAAGACTGTGGCTCTCTGGTTAAAGAGTTTTTAGAATAAGCAGAATTTTTTAAAGAATGACTGTTTCTCTAAAAATTACGATATAGAGGACATTGTATTTACTTTTACAATTCATTTTATATTTGCATCATTTTTAGCAATAATATATTATAACATATTAAACATTTTGATAACTTGAACTGTATAAAAATATATTTGATGTAAAATAGGTAAAGAATTTTGAATTACTCCTGGCACTATAGGCACCCCATCATACACGTATTTGAATTTAGCGCGCAAGAAACGTTAGTTTCTTTTGGAGACGTTTGGTTTGGGTGGAAATGTCAAATGTGTGGTTATGTACAAACGTCACCGGTAGAATTTGAATTATTATTTTTTAAAAACTTCTTTTTAAATTACAGAAATCGTGCCATTAAAATCATGTGAAGGAGACAATGAAGAATAAAGCAGAACGTTTTTCTACAACTAATGAAAGGAATATTTTCGAAGGTCCTGGCAATTATTTAAGTGCAGTTCGCAATTATGAGAACGTTGGTAAGCTCTTGATTATTAATGCTTATTAATTAACTAGTTTGTTTAAGCTACTGGAAAATTCTTAGGAATAATGTTACGTTAACCTGGAGTAACCGTTTTTGTCCGATAGTTAAGAAAAAGGCTTTGATGTTGTTTAAGGAAATATTAAAACGATATTGTCGTCATTTTAATTTATTGATGAACCTTTTTTTATCATTCCACGTCTGGAGCTTCTTAGATGCATTTACAACTTGGAGCTCCGTTAATTTCTGTTTTGGTAAGTACATAACAGTGAAACACTTTATATCTTCTGTAATGGCGTTTTCAATTCCCAGGTGCAGATCATCGACTTTTTGTTCTAATTTGTATTCTGAAGACTTTATGAAACAACTAGGATTTCAACAATTCGTGCTATGGTTCTTCAAACGGCATCTATAATGAAAAGGAAGCCTAACAAATGTCTTAATGTCATATGACTCTCAAAGCAGCCAAGATTGTGTGATTCTAATTGATAATTTCGACGTAACAAAGATTGTATTTTTTCAACCACTTAATGAGTAGTTCTAAAGACAACTTCGTTGCTGTAACTACAAGGAGAAATAAGTCTTGTAATTGAACAAAATGCAATTTTACTCCATCTATGTGAAGTTGTGAAAGAATAACGCTATTGAGATCCTAAATACCCTCTTGGTAAGTACAACTGGTAAAACAGTTTTTAAAAATTTTGTAATAATGTTTGCAATTTGTAGGTACAACTACAACATGGCATCGTCTTTTTGTTTCAACGCCTAATGGTTATATAAAACAACAAGCAGGAAGTATAACGAACATCTCAACATCATTTGACTAGTGAATTGATCAAGACAGTGCACTATTACTTGTGCAATTGAATTCTTGTTAGGATGCATGCAAGATGCATTTTTTTAACCTGCAAAGTAATAAAATATGGGTCAAATGTAAAAGTGTAAAATGTAGAAATTTTAGTAAAGTCTTGTTCATAGACCAAGCTTAACACACAAGGATAAGGAATAAAGTTTACCAATAAGAAAATATTTTCAAGTCAGTTTTAAGATTATTCCTTGTTCTTGACCAATGAGCTAGGTTTAAAATACCGATATGTGAAGACTAATTTGATAATCACACGTAGGTGTTTCTACCATCTCATCTTATCTTTTGTAAGATTAATGAGAACATCGACTCAAAAATGTCAACTTGTGATTTTTATATTTTTTTGATGAAGGCCAGTGTTTGGATCTTCAAGAGCTTTCCTAGCTAGATTTTGATTAAATTATTTTAATATTCAGAACTAATATTTACATTTTATACAGAACCATTTGCGACTAATTGTTATTGTAAATGTAATTTTATTAATTATTACACTATTATTGGTAATTAGGATACTTTTAGTATTTTGGGGTTGTTCTAATATGGTTTTATTGTAAAGATTAGATTGTAAATTACAACTTCTTGTCATGTTGATTATTGCTAGCAACAGTGTGTTTCTTCTTACTGTAGAGTAGACTGCTGATAAACAATGGGTAAATTTTTTAATAATGAGGAATCTCTCAATAATACAAAGATTACTTCTTATTGTGAGTGGAAAAAATTGCCGAGTCTAAGAAATTATGTGAATATTACATTTAAATTTATTAGTCAATGACTAATACATGATTACTTTTAAAGTCAAATAAATAAAAATGTTCCCAATGTAATATGAAACATCAATAGTCATTGTTATCTAATTATTTGTTGTTTGAGCTTTAGTTTGCATTATGTTAGTTGAACTGTTAACATCTAGTCTCAAGACTTTTGTGAATTGTGTGTTATTTTATCGTAAAAAGGATGTAATTAGCAAAGCCAGGAATAACAGAATATTAATAAGGTACAGAGAATGTTTTAGTTATTAATTAATTTTCTCATGTAACTTTTTGTATTTATTAAAAAATTAGTTTAATTTATAATTGTTAAATTAAATATTTCATTTACAGTGAAACCTCTTAAAAATAATTTTAAAAAAATACCCTTATGAATTTCTTTCCTCTATGTAACTATTTGTTATAAGTGGTTGCTGAACATAAGGGTAATAAAACAACCAGTAACCAAAATTTGCTTTTTGTCATTTCAACTTGAAAAAATGCAACGGACAATTATTTTTATTCGATTTATACTGAAATTAAAAATTGACATTCAAGCTTGAGAACATCCATTGGTGCATGTGTAGGTAGTTCTTGTTTAACACTTAATATAAACTTGAAACCCTTATTTACTAGCAGGTACAATTATTAATTGAACCAATTTTTTTAATAATTCTTTATTGTGAAAAGTAATTTGCGCCCATCATATAGGCAACCTTCATACTCACTTATTATTGGTTGACATTTCTTTAGTGGTAGGGAATGAGTAGGAGAAAATTAATATAAGTCCGATTTTCGCCATAAGTTCAGATTCTTATCAGTAACACAGATCAGCAAGTTTTAGAAAAATAAGGGTTACTCTTGTGAAAATCAACTTTTGATTTTCGAATTTTTTTTTTATTGAAAGTTGATCTTTACATTACAATAAGTATTTCTACTAAGTATTAATTTACTTACTTCAATATTAAGGGTAAAAATTTAAATATTGTGATCAATAATTATTTGTAATGTAGGTAATTGAAAATTCTTAGTAGTGATTATAATTTTAATTATAACTCGCTTAAATTAATTTTGTCAATTTTATATGGTGTATTGGATTTATTCATATCCTTTTCTGTAAAAAATATAATTTAAATTTCTTTATTAATTAAAATTAGTATAAATTAATCTTATGCGTTTTATGTGTATTATAACCTTTGTTTATATTTCATAACCATATGTGCACGTTACATAAACTTCTAGTAAGCGATTAATTTTTTTTTATAAAAAAATCTCTGTTTCAATTTCAATTTTCAAGTTTTCAAGCAATTTAAAAGGCACAACAATAAATAAAGTATATTTGTGATACTTTAATGATTCACTGTGTGTCATTTTTAGTAAAGTATTTCGTATTCATTTCAGTTTCTATTTAACTTTCGTGTACGAAGGATCGTTCCTCCAGTGCCAGTGCTCTCAATACCGGAACATAAGGATTACAAGAAGAATATCGTCATACTACCCATGAATCGATGAAATTAAGCTGCCAGTTGCATTCCTAAATAAACGACTGAAAAAAATTGGTAAGTGAGATTTATGATAAAACTTCTCTAATTGTTAAATAAATTAACAGCGTCTTAATTCTCTATATTTGAATTGTTATAAAAGTTACAAAACATTTTCAATTAAATAATGCTTCAAATACGTAGCCATTAATTTATTAAAAAGCAAAAGGAAATAATTCGTGAATGTAACTTTTTATAACAAACCCTTACATCGAGTAGAAATAATCATCAATTTGTAAGTAATTAATGCAATTACATGGTAATTAGTTGGATTGGATCGGTCATTCATTAACTCCTTCTGAAATAAGAAAAAAACTAAGATTACTAATTTGTTAAATTGTTTAAAAAATACAATTAAATATTAATTATGAAATCGTCCAATCACCAATCAATCGATTACTTTTAAAGGTGAATTTGTAAGAAATTGTTTGCTATTAATATTTTAGAGTTGGTTAATTCATTTAGGTTTGGCGTTAATTTCAAAATAGGCTTTACTTGATAAACCTGTTACTATGCAAAATATCTCTTAACAATTAAACATTTAACTAATTTAAATTATTATGTAAATCCGTAGTAATCTGATGTACGAAATTCTTTTCTCTTCAACATCCTGTATAATTTCGCAACAAGCATTTACCTTGCATAATAATAAATTTTGTAAAAAGAAAATTCAAATACATAAGAACATTAAATTTTTGATGATTCACTATGTTATCTATATTATAGTAACCATTTCCTATTATGTTTCAGTTTTCATTGAACTACGGAGTGGTAAAGATCGTTCGTTAAGTGCCCTCTATACCAGAATAATTCTAAAGATCGATCAAGGATTACATGAAAATTAACAAAGATTAATGTGAGTACTTTTTGTCTTTTTAAGGGTATGCGAAGTGTAAGAGATATTTTGCAAATACATAATAAGTATTTCTAGAGTTAATAAATTCTCAAGTTTTGCGCTGTTTGCAAAACAAGCTTTAGTTAATAAACTTCTTACTATGTAAAATATCTCTTAAACATTTAACTAATTTAAATTTGTATGTAATTCCATAGTAATCTGATACTTTATTTCTTCAAACATGTTGAGATAACTTCCCTTAACTAATTAAATTAATTTACTAAATAAATTAATTTGTTTAATTAATTACTTTGCTTTGTAATTCAAACAATCATAAATATAAAAGGCACTAGTGACTAATGCTTTTGACGATTCAGTTATTGTCGTGACATAATTCTAATATGTGCTAATTTGTTTCAGTTGCAAATCTACGTTTGACTTCGACAGATGGTCCGTTAACTGACGCTGTTTTGGTCCCAGAACAAGAGGATTACTAAAAATTTTAAGGGACTAAGATGAAGTTATTGTAAGTATAACTTTGTCTTCGAGGTATTTGTGAGCAATTTCTGGGTGTAACCAAAATGCTCGAACAAACTTTTAGGATATCATATCCACTTAAAATTAGGGCACCCGTATTTTTGTTTTCTTTAATTCTTAATTTTTATTGCACAGTTAAATGTAGAATTTAATTCTCTAAACTCGAAAGTATTGCTACGATGTACAGAAAATCAAATTTTATTAAACATACAGGGTATTAAAAAAAGCATTCACAACTTTAAGACCGTGTAGTACGCATTCAAATGAGTAAAAAGTTATAATTGAGGGGTGTCCAATAGTTCATACTTTTCGAGTTACGGCCACAACTCAAAAAGTATGAACTAGTGAACACCCCTCAATATAACTTTTTCTACTCATTTTAATGCGTACAGAGGGGTGTCCAATAGTTCATACTTTTGAGTTGTGGTCACAAAAAAGTATGAAGTATTGCAAACCCCTTAATATAACTTCTGTTACTCAATTTTATGTATATTACAGGCTCTTAAAGTAGTGAATGCTTTTTTTTTAAATCATGTATAAATTAGCAAATTTTTATTGATTATAAAAATTTCAATTAACTTTTTTTTTTAGAAACTGTCTCAAATCAAATGTAAATCCCTTTTTTCCTAATAACTTCTTTCTTCCGGTACCTTCTTTACTACCATAATATAGAATCTGCAGATTCTTCCAACTTAATTTTGTTGATTAGAATTAATTACTTGCTTGCAACTGGGTGATCCCAATTTAGATGAATTTAGTTTCTTCCAAAATTATTTGTTGAGCTAATCACGTATTTTTCATTTACTTACTTAACAATTTTTACTTCCGTTTTTTCTTCTTAAATCTTAAACACCTTATTTCTTAAAATAACGATATTTTCTAAATTAGGTACAATTTTTATTAATGTTGAAGCGGCATATCATAGCAGTTTCTTGAAGCATTTTGCTTACACCCTGTATTTTAAATTACTAATTTATTTTGCAAATTAAAAATTAATTAATTGAAAATAATCATCTGTTGTTTAAAGCATAGTAATTAAAACATCTTTCATGTTATTTCAGCAGACGTTCGATCTTTTGATTTGGAAAGATGATCCGGTAACTGCAGTGCCTTTTGGTCCACATGAAGAGGATTACAAGAAAACTGAATGAAACCAAGTTGAAGTTATTTTACCTAAGTTTATTTTCTCACTGGGCTTTCGAGATATTTTGAATCGAAATATGTATTTTTTATTATTGGTTACTAAAAATTAATTAATTGTAAATAATCATTGGGCGATTAATACTAAAATTTAAGAAGCAAAAGTCCTTTTAACGATTCAGTTTGTGCCCTTAGTTACATAAAACTACGACATTTCTAAATTAGTTTCAGGTTACCTTTGACGCGTAAAGATGCTTTCCTTCATCACCCCGACAGTGCCTTTGGTTTTGGCCCCAACATGAGGATGAGGATTAGGATGGACGGTTGGACGATCCCCAACATGAGGATGGACGAGGATTAATTTATTTTTGATTTATTTTGGATTGTATTTAAGTAGAAGGGTAGCTACACCTCTCGATTAGTTTTTTTTTAATTAATTTTTTTCAATTTAAGTTCATTGCTTGCTTAGAAGGGTAGCTACCCCTATTTACTGGTCATCGCTAGCGAAGACGTAGCAGCTAGGTAAGTTGCTTCCAACAGCTCTTCTCCACGTTAAAGAGAGCGCGAGGGGAAGCAACCTCTAAGACCACTGCGAGTTGTCCTCGAATTGGTCGGAGGTTGTTCCTCTTTTGTGGTCTTCAATGTGGCGATGGGCGTGGACTCCATGTTGGAATGTGGGTGTGCGTTGGCGCCGGGCGGGGAGGGGTAGGTGGGAGGGGGGTCGGCGGTCCCCTCCCCCCTACCCCTCCCCGCCCGGCGCCAACGCACATGCGCACTCCTACACGGAGTCTACGCGCATGCGCATTAGAGACTAAGGGGGAGGAGCAACAACCGACAATTTCGAGGACAACCCCCAGTGGTGGACGGGGGTGCCACCCCTCGTACTCTCTCGGACAAGGTGCAGGGTTGAAGCGACGCCACCTACCTAGCAGCTACCCGATAAGCAGCCATTACCAGTTTTAATATTAATTAATATTTTGTAATTATTTATTGTTTTAATTATGTATTATGTCTTGTGGGCCACCGCTTGATGAGCCGAACTCCTCAAGCGATGACTCCTCAAGCTTTATTTGTTACAGTTATTTCTTTCCAAATCCAACGAGGGGTGGACTTGTTGCAGCCCATGCCCTGGGCTGCAACCTTTAATCTTTTTTTTAATGGTATAGCTATTTTTATAATTTTTAATTTCTGCTGCATACATCGATTAGGACACAAGACTGAATCGTTAAAGGGACTGTCATGTCTCTTGAATCTCGCATTGGTGATTTACTAAGCGTTGGCCCGTCAATCAATAATAAATTATTTACAAATATGTAATTAGTTTTGAATTTGTAAAATTAATTAATAGTATATTGTTATAATTTTCTTGTGCACATAATTATATTAAATATGTATATTATAGGTAATAGAAGATATTTTTGTGTATTTTTTCATTTTAATAAACAGTAAACTCATGTAGAGTAGATCTTGACTTTTTTTTCCAGAGATAAAAGCACCCTTTCAATTACCTCGAAAAAGATATTCCCTCTCCCACTCCTTTATTCTCTTGATTGCCTTACACGTTAAAATCCAAGTCTTTAATTATTATCCACTGTCTCTTTAGTTCTTAAAACCCAATTCTAAAGAAATTAGACCAGTACTATTTGGATTTTAAAAGTGAAAAGTAAGTTTATTAAAGGCAAACGAAGTCTTAGTACATAAGACAATAAAGTCCAGCTGGATAACTCTGTAACACAGAGTTCTTCTTTACTTGACAGTGAAATGAGATGATAAAGGCAGAGGAGATTGACAGATGAGATTAAATAACAGATGGGTATGAAAGATGGAACTTACAGATGAAATGATAGCTAATATTATTAGAGAGGGAGAGGCAGATATGCAGATAGAAAAATAGAAGGAGACAGAGATCGATATACAGATAAAGAGAGTTATGTTGTAATATAAAGATAGAAAAATAGAGGGAGTTATAGATAGATAGAGATAAAGTGACATATATAGAGACTGATGAAATTAGATAAAAACATGGTAAAATAGAGGGAGTTAGGTATAGACACAGAGATAAGAAGATAGCAACGAGAGTGATAAAATGAGATAGAAACAAATGAAATAGAGGGAGATAGATATAGACACTGAGATAAGGAGATAGTTAAAGGGACTGATAAAATGAGATAGAAATATTGTAAAATGGAGGGAGTTAGAGATAGATAAACAGACTTATATACAGAGACTGATGTAATGAGATAAAAACATAGTAAAATAGAGGGAGTTTAGAGATAGAGACAGAGATAAGGAGATAGATAAAGAGACTGATGAAATGAGAGAAAAACATAGTAAAATAGAGCGAGTTAGAGATAGATAAAGAGACTGATAAAATATGAGAAAAACATAGTAAAATAGAGGGAGTTAGAGATAGATAAAGAGACTGATGAAATGAGAGAAAAACATAGTAAAATAGAGGGAGTTAGAGATAGATAAAGAGACTGATGTAATGAGATAAAAACATAGTAAAATAGAGGCAGTTTAGAGATAGAGATAAGGAGATAGATAAAGAGACTGATGAAATGAGAGAAAAACATAGTAAAATAGAGGCAGTTTAGAGATAGAGATAAGGAGATAGATAAAGAGACTGATAAAATATGAGAAAAACATAGTAAAATAGAGGCAGTTAGAGATAGAGATAAGGAGATAGATAAAGAGACTGATGTAATGAGATAAAAACATAGTAAAATAGAGGCAGTTTAGAGATAGAGATAAGGAGATAGATAAAGAGACTGATGAAATGAGATAAAAACATAGTAAAAGAGAGGCAGTTTAGAGATAGAGATAAGGAGATAGATAAAGAGACTGATGTAATGAGATAAAACATAGTAAAATAGAGGCAGTTTAGAGATAGAGATAAGGAGATAGATAAAGAGACTGATGAAATGAGAGAAAAACATAGTAAATAGAGGCAGTTTAGAGATAGAGATAAGGAGATAGATAAAGAGACTGATGTAATGAGATAAAAACATAGTAAAATAGAGGCAGTTTAGAGATAGAGATAAGGAGATAGATAAAGAGACTGATGTAATGAGATAAAAACATAGTAAAATAGAGGCAGTTTAGAGATAGAGATAAGGAGATAGATAAAGAGACTGATGAAATGAGATAAAAACATAGTAAAATAGAGGCAGTTTAGAGATAGAGATAAGGAGATAGATAAAGAGACTGATGTAATGAGATAAAAACATAGTAAAATAGAGGCAGTTTAGAGATAGAGATAAGGAGATAGATAAAGAGACTGATGTAATGAGATAAAAACATAGTAAAATCGAGCGAGTTAGAGATAGATAAAGAGACTGATGAAATGAGAGAAAAACATAGTAAAATAGGGTGAGTTTAGAGATTGACACAGAGATAAGATAAAGAGACAGAAACAGAGATAAAGAGACAGAAACTGAGATAAAGAGACGGACACGGAGATAGAGAGATAGAGAAAAAAAAGTCCCCCTGGACTTTTTCTCTGGGGCTTCCACCTCTCTCTCTCTCTCTCTCTCTTTCTCCCTCTCTCTCTCTGTCTATCTTCTTCTCATTCTTTGTCTTTATCTATATCTCAGTGTCTGTCTCTTTATCTCCGTTTCTGTCTTTTTATCTCTGTTTCTGTCTCTTTATCTTATCTCTGTGTCAATCTCTAAACTCACCCTATTTTACTATGTTTTCTCTCATTTCATCAGTCTCTTTATCTATCTCTAACTCGCTCTATTTTACTATGTTTTTCTCTCATTTCATCAGTCTCTTTATCTATCTCCTTATCTCTATCTCTAAACTGCCTCTATTTTACTATGTTTTTATCTCATTACATCAGTCTCTTTATCTATCTCTAACTCCCTCTATTTTACTATGTTTTTCTCTCATTTCATCAGTCTCTTTATCTATCTCTAACTCCCTCTATTTTACTATGTTTTTCTCATATTTTATCAGTCTCTTTATCTATCTCCTTATCTCTATCTCTAAACTGCCTCTATTTTACTATGTTTTTATCTCATTTCATCAGTCTCTTT